>VZQC01008907.1:2121141-2192569 GCA_009823505.1 Rhizomys pruinosus
GTAAAACCAATTTGCAGGCTGGTTGTGCCCAAACCCACAGCCCATGGGTCCCAGACATCCTGGGGGAAGGCTTGTATATCAAAATCAAGTTGATCAAATGAAGTTGTCCAGACTTTTGCTGTAGTTTCACCATTCAACCCAATCGCCCCTTACGATTGTTCACTAGGCTTAAAAAGGTGCCCAGGTGGATGAGAAACAAAACAGTCTACTTCTCTGGACTGTTGTCGTGGACTCTGCCATGTTTCTGGTGTGTCCCGTTCATGGGCTGATCAGTTTGTTCAGGATAACCTTTCGATCCTATTAATGACGCACAAGCAATTAGTATATAAGTATTAACAGCAGCTCTAGTTTTTGAGGGTACTTTGTGTAAGAACATGATTTTTGGAGTATGTTAAATCTATGAATGTACATTGTTTTTTCCTGTGAAATATGACCAGGGTCTTACTGTGGCTTCTAACATCTCCTAACCTGTAAGGATGTAAGACTTGTGGCATCAGCTCGTTGGTTATTCTCCAGAGAGAGCCCATAACCAATTTCGATTCTGGGATTACATGCTAAAATGGCGCCTCTGCTGCCAGTATATCCAGGCACGGTGAGGTGAAGCTGGTTGCTAACAAGTGGGTCGTTGCTTGACTCAAGGAGGACCGTATTTGCTTTATTGGTTTGAGTGGTTATTAGGTAACACTTTCTGGTATTGCCAGAGGTCATCTGTACACTTGCCATTGTGTGGTCTCAATACATCTTTTCCCATGGTAACGTCAGGTTCTTGGCACAGGGCCTATCGCCTCTCTCTTGCAGGTATCCCACTTTAGAGCAGGAGCCGTTACCTTTTGGGTGGGCTTGGATCCCCTGGCCAACATCTCCTTGGTAGTATAATCCATTGCTGATGTCAGAGCTCCTGTATTAATATATTTTCTTAAATGCGTAGCTTAAGGACTTTAGTATTATATTTGGTTGTGAATAGAGAATATCCTTTTCACAATTCCTATGTCTATTCTCAATTAAAGAAGGCAGTTTTACCAGTTTCTAAAGATTACCTCCATAATGAGTTGTTCCATTGACCTTGGAGAATGAACCCCATCATCATCCTATTTCTCCTTGCATTTGATTTTGCTCCTATGGTTATGTTTTTATTAGTTTCTTTTCCTAGGTGTTTGAGGATTGTTGCTCCTCTCTTCTGCCCTTTGAATTGCTTCAAGTATTTTATGAAGAGTTGGTTTTCCAGACATGTATTCCATCATCTTGTTTATGTCATGGAAGATTTTTCTCTCTCCTTCAAGTATAGTCGACATTTTTGCTGGGTAAAGTATTCTGGGTTGGCATCCGTAGTCCCTTAACACTGGGAATGCTTTGCTCCATGTTCTTCTTGCTTTCATGGTTTGAGGCGAGAAGTCAGTTGTAATTCTGATGGGTTTCCCTTTGTATGTGACTTGTTTTTCTTTTGTAGCCCTCAGAATTTTGTCTTTATTTTGGGCATCTAGCATTTTAACTATAATATGGCGTGGGGTGTTTCTTTTCTGATCTTGTCTGTTTGGGGTCCTATGTGCTTCTTGTATTTGTATGGGTTTGTCTATTTTTAGTTTGGGGAAGTTTTCATCTATTATTCTGTTGAAGATCTGATCAATACTATTCTCTTGAGATTCTTCTCCTTCCTCTATTCCTATGATACGGACGTTTGACCTTTTCATAGTGTCCCATATTTCCTGGTTGTTCCACGTTTGTGTATTTTTAAATTTTTCATAGTCTTTATTTGAGCTTTTTAATTGCTCTGTGTTATCTTCCAGATCTGATATTCTTTGTTCTGCTTCCTCCATTCTACTTCTGAGGCTTTTTCCTTTCCTTTCTTCTTGATTGAATGTGTGTTCTAATTCCTTTTTCATTTCATCCTGTGTTTTTTTTAGTACTTCCATTTCCTTTTTGAGCTCCTCAATCTCTTCTTGGTGCTTCTCAATCTCTTCTTGGTGCTCCTTACTTCGTTGGTTGGCTTCCTTTTTCAGTGTATCTACTTCCTTTAGGAGTTTGTTTTTTTCTCCCTCTAGTTCTTTCTGGAGTTTGTTGGTCTGTTCCTTTAGTTCTTTCTGAAGTTTGTCATTGTATCCCTCTAGGTCCTTTTTGAGTTTTTCATTCTCTGTCTTTAGTTCTCTGTATTCTTTATTTTTTTTCCCTCTAGTTCTTTCTGGAGTTTGTCAATCTGTTCCTTTAGTTCTTTCCAATGTTTGTCATTGTATCCCTCTAGGTCCTTTTTTAGTTTTTCATTCTCTCTCTTTAGTTCTCTGAATTCCTCTTTATGTTCTTTAATTTCTCTGCATAGGTCTGCAATAATTCCTCTAAGATCTGTTCCTTGGGTCTCCTCCAAGGGGATCCCATTGTAGCTCTCTCCTACAGGTTTGGTAGAGCTTGGTGCAGGATTATCCTGTGCCTTTCCCATGTTGTCCCTTCGTCATGTCCCTGGCATGTGGGCTTCCCTTTTGTGGTTCAGATCATAAATACCTTTTCACTTTGTTGATGATGGTTTTGCTTTCCTCCTTCAGATGCTTTTTTTTCCCTTTCCTCCTCCTTGTTTGTGGAGTATTGACTTGTCTAGTTTTCTATTTTGTTTATATATTGGATATTGGAAGCCAAAGCACTCTTCTCTTCTTGTTCTGAAGGTTCTCCAAAAAAAAAAGTCCACTTGGATTCTCACCGATCTCCGGCAGTGGCAGGGTGTGTGGAGGGGCTGTATATGCCTGACCTAGCCCGTGCCCCGGCAGCCCGCACAAAGGTGCAGAGCCACTGACCCAAATCTGCTGACCCTCTGGCCCCAGCTCCAAAGGCAAAGGGTGGTCCCGCCCAGAAGTCCTCAGAGACAGGACCCCCTAGCTGCAGCCCTGGAAAGAGTCCACCTCCAAAAGTACCTGCCCAAGTGACTTCTGGGCAGCCCGCACAAAGGTGCAGAGCCACTGACCCAAATCCCCCGACCCTCTGGCCCCGGCTCCAAAGGCTGGGTATTCATTTTCTGAAAGCGGAAAACTTTTGGATTCTCAAACACACCTGACCATAGACATTTTGGTAAGGGATTGTGAGCTGTCTGCATACCTCGAGTCTGTGCAATGACTATGGGATAGAGCTGCTACTTCTCATGTTGCACTTGAGACTGTGCAGTCGCAGAGGTAAGAGGCCTATGGTAACGCAGTTCTGTGAGTGGCAAAGCCACAGTTGACACCTAGATGTGATTGCAGCCACGTCAGGCTTGCTACTATTCCATTTATCCATGGCCAAATGGGATGCCACAGGGAGAGTTCCATGGGAGTCCAGAAGAGAAACGGCCAAGGCTGCTGGACTTGCAATAGAATTTGCTATGTTTTAAGGTGGAGGAAATCATCTTCTCTGGTTTTTGAGTTGATACTAAAAACCCTTCTAAGATATTTAAAGTTTAACTCAAGGTGCATTAAAAACCCATGGACTTGTCCTCCACACTGACTAAATCACCTCGATTTTCACTCATGCATGCCCCTCTTCAACCTATCACGGTAGGAACAATATTCAGAATTTTGTGTTCACCCTTTAAAATTTTTATTTTTGTTTCTTTTTTAGTTTTAAAGTTAATATATAAAGTCATGTGTTCTATCGTAGCATTGTCTCTCTGTCTCTATAATTATAATTTGTTCTTGGGCCCCCTCCCTTGCTGGCTGCCCACCCCCTGCCCCTCTTGCTGATGTCTTTCCTTCTGCTCGCCCATCACATGTATTTCATACCCTCTCTTCCTTGCTCCTCTCTTCTCAAGATCTCACCCCTTCCACATTCATGGCACACACACACACACACACACACATACACACACACACACACAAATGTAGATTCCATATATGAGATGCACAGTATTTCTTGCTCTGAATCTGACTTATTTTGTTTAATATGATCTCCAGTTCTATCCCATTTTCCTACACATGGCATAATTTCATTTTTACTTACAACTAAAAAGTTCCATTGTACAGCATGTTTTCTTCATCCATTCATCTGTTGATGGATATCTAGGCTGGTTCCATATCTTTGCTGTTGTGAATAGTACTAAAAACATGGATATATATCTATCTCTTTGAAGTGCTGGCTTAGATTCCGTAAGGTATGTTCCCAGGAGTCCTATAGCTGGGTCTCAGGTAGTTCTGTTTTTAGCCCTTTGAGGGAACTCCACATTGACCTCCATAGTGGCTATAGCAGTTTACATACCCCTCAGCCATAAATGAGGGTTTATTTTTACCATGTATCCTTACCAGCACTTGTCATTTATTTTCTTAATGATAGTCATTCTTTGAGATAGACTCTCAAAGCAGTTTTAATTTGCATTTCCCAGATGGCTAAGAATGTTGACCATTTTAAATTTTAATTTATTTATTGACCTTGTGTGTGTGTGTGTGTGTGTGTGTGTGTGTGTGTGTTTGAGACAGGGTCTCCCTGTAGCCCCAGCTGGCCTGGAACTAGCCCTATAGACCAGGCTGGCCTTGAACTCCCAGGGATCCGCCTGCCTCTGCTTCCCAAGTGCTAGGATTAAAGGCATGCACCACCACATCTGGATTAAAGACAGTTCTTAGCCACCATGTGCGTCCTGGGAATCAAACCTGGGTCCTCTGCAAGAGCAGTCGGTGCTCTTAACCACGGAGCCATCTTTCCAGCCCCATTATTGACCATTTTTATTTATTCTTTTGTGAATGGTCTATTCAGTTCAATAGCCCATTTTTTCATTAGAGGTTTGTTCTATTAGTGTATAGTTTTTGTAGATACTTAGCTATCCTAGATAGTAATCCTCTGTTAGATGTGTAATTGGCAAAGATATTCTCCCCATTCCTTACACTATCTCTTCACTCTGGTGATTGTTTCTTTTGTTGCATATAAGGTTTATAATTTAATGTAAAAATCACATTTGTCAATTCTCGGAATTATTTCTTTGGCCATTTGGGTCCTTTTTAGAAAGTCTTTGCTTATGCATATATCTAGAAGTGCCCTTGCTATGTTTTCCTTCAGCAGTTTAAAGTTCAAATTCTTACATTAAGGTCTTTAACCATTTGAATAGGTTTTTGTGCAGGGTGAGATATATAGATTTAATTCATTCTTTTATACATTACATACCTAGTTTTTCTAGTACCATTTGTTGAAAAAGCTGTCCAGTGTATGTTTTCTGCAATAAAATTTGGAGGCTGTGTCCATGATGGCTTACTTTTCAGTCCTCCATTCTCTCCTGACAGGTATTTATTTATTTTTTTCCAGTACCATAGGGTTTTTGATGCTACGGCTCTACTATCATATGACCATATGCAAAACTCTAGCTTTTTCTCTTCTGCTTAGGATTGCTCTGGGTATTTGGGGTCCTTTGTGTTTTCATAAAAATTTTAGGACTTACATGAAGAATGTAATTACATTTTTGATCCAAACTGTCTCAAATCTGTTGATCATATTTGGTAATATGGTATTTTTCTAATATTCTTCCAATCTATGAGCATAAGAGGTCTTTCCATTTTTTTAGTATCTTCTTCAATTTCTGTCTTGTCTTAAAGATTCCTCTGCTAAAGGGAGACCCTGTCTCAAAAAAAAAAAAAAAAAAAAAAAAAAAAAGATTCCTCTGTAGAGGAAAGGTCTTTCACGTCTTTGGTTAAGTTTATTCCTAGACAGTTTGTTTTATTTATTTGTTTTTAAGTTTTTTATTGAGCTTTTGTAGATTTCCTATTATAATAGTTCTTAATCAAATTTAGACCTCCTCCCCCATCCCCGCCCTCCAGCCCCACCACACCTTATGTTTTCTACCACACATGTTAAGTTCTGTACAGTCAAGCGTTTGCGCTCAGATGTCCTTCAGTGCAGATTGATCCGCTGGAGTCTGGTCAGCCTATCTACAGATTGTAAGTAAGGCCTTCTCTCCCTCACCCAGCAGTAATCAGTCTCCAACAGTTCCCAGATTAGGGCCAGCCTGCTGTCCATTTCCCTTGCTCCACTCCAGGTCCTTGTCTCACTGAGTCGGCATGTTTCCTATACTTGATGCCACCATTGCCCTAAGTTCACATGTGGAAGCTTCGAGTGGCCTAAAAGCCTCTGCTTCCCTATGTTCATGGACCAGCCCCGGCTCTCACAATCTTTCTGCCCCCTCTTCTACAATGGTCCCTGAGCTGTGAATGAGTGAGGTTTAATATAGGAGCCCTGTCCAGGGACACACACTCTGCAGTTTCTTATTTAAAAGTTGGCCAGTCTGGCCTTCTGTGTGCTTTGAACTCTGTTGTATAAGGCAGGTTCACTGGTGAGAGTTGAGGGGTGCACTAGTGTTCTCTCTACTCCTTATTCCACTGTGTTCCATGAGCCTTAGGAGTAGAGGTTCAACTGTAGATGTGGCATCTCTCAGACATTTATTCTCTGTGTATGACCAGTTGTGGAATTCTGAAGTAGCCTCCATGTGTTGTAAAAAGAAGCTTCTTTGATGAGTAGTACACTTGTCTGTAATATAAGAATCCATATTTAGCATATAGTAAGAAATTTCATTTTTCTAGAGATATGACAGAGATGGGGTTTTCTCTAGGATCTATGACCTCTCCAGCCAAGTGTATTAGGCTGTATTTATAGTACCACCCATGAGTTCACTCCCATTGAGAGGGCTTTAAGTCCAACTAGGTAGCTGTAATGACCTCCCAAATAACAACAGCCAATACTGCACCAATAGAGGTAGTTTGCTGGGCCAGTTGTTATGGTTATTAGGCTTTAGGGCTGAGTTGGATCATTAATTTAGTTTTTCCTTTAGCAGCTTGCATAGTATCCTCTTGAACTAGGAAAGCTAAATTTCAGGTAGAAGGCTTCCAGGTCCTGTTCCATTGCTTCCAGGCCTGTGTCTGAAGCACATCCTGTCTTCAGCAGTAGGGTCTTATCTTACAGTTCTGGGAGCTAACCAAGAGCTCTGGTAATAGCCCGTGTTATTTTGGGAGTCTCTTACACAGGCCATTGCCAAAGCTCTTGGTTATCTCCCAGAACTGGAGACTCCCAAAATATTTTTTTTTAATGCTGTTGTGAATGGATCTTTTTTCCTCCAAATTCCTTTTTTGGTAAGTTCTAATTGGTGTATAGGGAGGCTACTGATTTTGTATGTTGATTTTTGTAACCTGCAAGTTTGCTGAAAGTGTGTTTAAGGTCTGAAAGTTTTCTGGTGGAGACTTTAGGATTTTTTTTTTGAAGTCAACGATTTTTATTATCAGTCATATGCTTCGTAGAAAGAGGTGTTGAGAGAGGTGTTGAGAGATGGGTCAGGGTAGTAAAAAACAAATCCAGGTTTGTACACATTGCTCTATTCACACGTGGTTTCGGGGATGAGCCCACATTAGGCGCAGCAGGTGCACTTGTCCGAAGCCTCTTTTTTGCAGACACAGCCCTGGGCACACTTCGCACAGCCCACAGGACAGCAGGCACAGCAGCTCTTCTTGCAGGAGGTGCATTTGCACTCTTTGCACTTGCAGGGGTCAGCGCAGGCACAGGATCCATCTCTGGCGCAGGAGCAGTTGGGGTCCATGGTGAGTTGAAGCAGGCAATAGGAGCTGCTACACAGCTTCAGGTGGACCAGCTAGGACGAGGCATCAGGATTTTTTTTAAAGATATGAACATATTCCTTATAAATAGGGATTCTTCGGTTTCCTTCCCTGTTTATCTCTCTCTTTCTTTCTCTCTCTTTCTTTCTCTCTCTCTTTCTTTCTTTCTCTTTCTTTTCTTTCTCTTTCTTTTCTTGTCTTTTCTTTTCTTCTCTTTTCCTTTTCTTTTCTTTTCTTTTCTTTTCTCTAGCCAAAACTTGAAACACTATATTGAATGCATGATCTCAGTTGGGGTGGGGGTGGGGGGGAAGGGAAAGGGAAATATGCCTGAACTGAATTGGAAAATGATGTATGAAATGCACAAAGCATCAATAAAAAACAACAACAACAAAAAAAAGAAAGACAACATCATGAAATTTGCAGATAAATGGATGGAGCTAGAAGATATTATATTAAGTGAAGTACAGAAAAACAAACGATGAATGGTATCCCTCATATGTGGATGCTAGCACCAATAACCCAGTTATAAATATTTCCTGTGGAGCGGGATGCATATTCAAAGAACAACAGAAAGACAGCATGAGAAAACTGACTGAAATGGTGAATCGGGAGGGGTGGGAGGGGCTGGAGAGGGACACTGGTGTATATTCGATTAATGTATATTTAATTGATGTGAGTTCAACAAGTATCCAATTTTGCCCAGACTCTGACTACAGGTTACATGGTGTTATATGACTTAGTAAAAGTAAATATGTGTATATTAAACAAAAAAAATAAAAAAAATAAAGATATGAACATATTGCTTATAAATAGGGATTCTTCGGTTTCCTTCCCTGTTTATCTCTCTCTCTTTCTATTTATTTATTTATTTATTTATTTATTTATTTATTTATTTTTCTCTAGCCAAAACTTGAAACACTATATTGAACTATATTGAATAAGAACAGCTGATGTGGATGCCCATGTCTCAATCCTGATTTCATAGGGAATGTTTTCAGGTTTTATCCATTTGATATAACATTGACCATAGGTCTGTCATATGTAGTTTTTCTGAAAGTTTGTTTCACCCAGTTTTCTTAGGTCTTTCATCACGAAGGGATGTTGGACTTTCCCTAATACTTTTTCTTTTTTTTTCCTCTGTTTTGATTTTTTTTAATATAATGCTTTTAGTGATGTTTTGTGTATTTCAGACATCATTTTTCAGTTCAATTTAGACATATTCCCCTTTCCCTTCCCCCCACTCCACCCCAGATCTTGCATTCTGCCATAACTGCCCTGCATCTTTCTCAGTCTTTTTTTTATGTTTAGGAATTCACATTTCCCTCCTTTAATTTTATATTACTCTAAAATATGAATGTATACTTTCCACCCATATACAGTAATTACAGAGTCTGAAAATAAGTGGTGGGTCGATTCTAGAGCCCGTTTAAAGATTTACATTATAACAACATAGTTGCTTTCAGATAAACAGAAATATAACAATAATGTCGTTCAGTTTGCCTTTCAATTGGAAATTTGGTGTTAGCATCCACAAATGAGGGAAACCATTTGACGTTTGTTTTTCTGGGACTGTGTTACTTCACTTAGCATAGCTTCTAGTTCCATCCATTTACCTGCAAAGTTCATGATGTCCTCTTTCTTTCTTTTTTTTAATTTTATTTATTTTTTTATGTGTATGAATGTACTGTCTGCATGTATGTTGGTGCACCCATGTCGTGCAATGCCTCGGAGGTCAGGAGAGGGCATCGGATTCCCCTGGAACTGGAGTTAAAGATGGTTCTCAGCCACCATGTGGGTGCTGGGGATTGAACCCGGGTCCTCTGCAAGAGCAGTAGGCTCTCTTAACTGCTAGGCCATCTCTCCAGCCCCGATGTCCTCTTTCTTTACCACTGAATAGTACTCCATTGTGTAGGTGTACCACATTTTTGTCATCCACTCATCTGTTGAGGGGCATTTGGGTTGGTTCCAGCTCTTCGCTATTGTGAAGAGAGCTGCAATAAACATGGATGTACATGTATCTTTGTGGTAGGATGAGTCTTTTGGGTATAAACCCAGGAGTGGATGGATATGACTGGATCAGGTGGTAGGCTCATTTTGAGTCTTTTAAGGGTTCTCCACACTGCTTTCCATAGTGGTTTTATGAGTTTACATTCCCACCAGCAGTGGATGAGTATTCCCCTTTCTCCACAACCTCTCCAACATTTGGTGTCTTTTGTTTTCTTGATCTTAGCCAGTCATATCGGAGTGAGATGATATCTGAGAGTGGTTTTAATTTGCATTTCCTTAGTTACTAATGATGTTTAACACTTTTTAAGATGTTTCTCAGCCATCTTTTCTTCCTCACTGGTGAAGTCTCTGTTCAGCTTGTTACTCCATCTTTTGAGTAGAGTATGTCATTTGTTTTCTTCTTTGTTTTTTGAGTAGTCTATATATTCTGGATGTTAATGCTCTGTCAGAGGTATCATTGGTGAAGATTTCCTCCCAGTGTGTAGGTTTTCTCTTCACTTCCTTGATTGTTTCTTTCACTGTACAGAAGCTTTTGAGTTTGATGAGGTCCCATTTGTCAACTGTTGACCTTATTTCCTGCGCAGCTGCTATCTGATTTAGAAAGTCTTTTCCTATGCCTGTATCTTGTAGGTTGTTGCCAACTTTTTCTTCTATCATCTTCAGAGTTTCAGGTTTCAGGTTGAGATCTGTTTGATCCACTTGGAGTGGATTTTTGTACAGGGTGAGAGGTAGGGGTTTAATTTTGTTCTTCTACAAATGGTGATCCAGTTTTGCTAGCACCATTTGCTGAAGATATTATCCTTCCTCCATTGAGCTTTCTTTTGCCCCTTTGTCAAATATGAGGTGGCTAAAATTGTATGAGCTCAAGTTTGGATCTTCAATTTTGTTCCATTGGTCAATGGGTCTGTTTTTGTGCCAGTACCAGGCTGTCTTTATGACTATGCCCCTGTAACATAGCTTGAAGTCTGGTAGAGAAGTCCCCCCCTGTATTGCATTTTTCACTCAGGGTTGCTTTAGCTATTCTGGGTCTTTTGTTTTTCCATATGAATTTAAGGATTTTTTTTTTCCAGGTCTGTGAAGAAGCTCATGGGGATTTTGATTGGGGTTGCATTGAATCTGTATATAAATTTGGATAAAATGGACATTTTAACTGTATTAATTTTCCCAATCCATGAGCATGGGAAGTCTTTCCATCTTTTGATGTCGTTTTCAATCTCTTTCTCCAGGGGTTTAAAATTTTTGTTGTAGAGATCTTTGGTATATTTGGTTAGGTTTATTCCCAGGAATTTTATTATTTTTGAGGCTGTTGTGAGTGGGAAGTTCTTCTTATATTCCTTCTCCACTTGTTTATTATTGGTGTAAAGAAAAGCTACTTATTTTTCTAGTTTAATTTTGTATCTAGACATTAATTTCATTTCTAGAAGTTTTCTGGTGGAATTTTTAGCATCTCTTAGGTAAACTATCATATCATCTGCAAAAAGGGATAGCTTCACTTCCTCTTTTCTGATTAGTACTCCTTTAATTTCCTTCTCTTGTCCTATTGCCCTAGCAAGTGTTTCAAGCACTATGTTGAAGAGGAGTGGTGATAAGGTGCATCCTTGCTGGGTTCCCACCTTTAAGGGAAATGGTTCTAATTTTTCTCCATTTAGGATGATGTTGGCAGTGGGTTTGCTATATATGGCTTTGATCATGTTGAGGAATGTTCCCCTCAGTCTGATTCCCTCTAGGATTTTGAACATGAAGGGATGCTAGATCTTGTCAAAGGCTTTTTCTGCATCAATTGAGATGATTGTGTGTTTTTGTCTTTCAGTCCTTTTATGTGTTTTATGATATTTATTGATTAACTTATGTTGAACCATCCCTGCATGTCTGGTATGAATCCAACTTGATCACAATGGATGATTATTTATTTATTTATATATATATTTAAAAAATTTTTTTTCATATGTTTATGAGTGTACTGTCTGCATGCAGGTCTGTGCACCCGTGTCGTGCAATGCTGCGGAGATCAGAAGAGGGTGTCAGATTCGCCTGGAACTGGAGTTAAAGACGTTCTTAGCCGCCATGTGGGTGCTGGGGATCGAACCTGGGTCCTCTGCAAGATCAGTCGGCGCTCTTAACCACTAGGCTATCTTTCCAGCCCCTATTTTTTTTTTTTTTTTGTCTTTTTGAGACAGGGTCTCCCTGTAGCCCCAGCTGTCCTGGAACTCACTCTGTAGACCAGGCTGGCCTTGAACTCACAAAGATCCGCTTGCCTCTGCCTCCCAAGTGCTAGGATTAAAGGCGTGCGCCACCACGCCCGGCTTATTTATATATTTTTTAATGGATGATCTTTTTGATGTGGGTCTGTATGTGATTTGCAAGTACTTTGTTGAGAATTTTTGCATCTATGTTCATTAATGAGATGGGCCTATAGCTTTCTTTTTTGGCTGTATCTTTGCCTGGTTTTGGTATTGGAGTGATGCTAGCTTCATAGAAGGAATTTGGGAGAATTTCCTCTGTATCCTTCTGAATAGTTTGAGTAGAAATGATTGTAGGACCTCTTTAAATGGTTTATAGAATTCTGCTGTGAAACCATCTAGGCCTGGGCTTTTTTTAGTTGGGAGGCTTTTCATTACATCTTCAATTTCCTCAAGTATGATGGGTCTCTTTAAACTGTCAATCTCTTCTTGGTTAAGCTTTGTTGGTTCCCAAGATTTCAGATATTCAACCATTTCTCTTAGGTTTTCAAATTTAGAGGAGTATAGGTTTTTGAAGTATTCTCGTATGATTGTCTGGATCTTTTGTCTATTGTGATGTTTCCCCTTTCATCACGAATACTATTGATTTGGAGTTGCTCTTTCTTTTCTTTTCTTTCTTTTTTTTTTTGGTTAACTGGACTAGTGGTCTGTCTGTTTTGTTTAGCTTTTCAAAGAACCAGCTTTTGGATTCGTTGATTCTATGTATTATTTTCTTTGTTTCTATTTCATTGATGTCTGCTCTGATTTTTGTTATTTCTTCCTGTCTGTTGAGTTTAGGGTTCATTTGTTGTTATCTCTCAAGTGTTTTTAGCTACAGTGTTACATCATTTATTTGTTCTCTTTCTGTTTTCTTTTTATTTTGTTTTTTGATGTGGGCACTTAGGGCTATAAATTTCCCTCTCAAAACTGCTTTTAAAGTATACCACAGGTTTTGTTGTGTTGTATTGTCTTTTTCATTCAGTTCCATGAATACTTTTAGTTCACTCTTTTATTTCTTCCCTGACCCATTCATTATTCAGGATTGTGTTTAGTCTCCATGTGTTCTTGTAGCTAGTTGGGCTTATTCTGGTGTTCATATTGAGATTTATTGCACTGTGGTCTGATAGAATGCATGGAATAATTTCAATTCTTTTGTATTTGTTGAGATTTCTTTCGTGCCCCAGTATGTGGTTGATTTTAGAGAATGCTCCATGAGGTGCTGAGTAGAAAGTATATTCTCTGGTGTTTGGGCGGAATATTCTGTAGATGTCTGTGAGGTCCATTTGGTGTATTGTATTGTTCAGTTCTGATGTCTATTTTTTGTCCTGTTGATCTATCCAAGGGGCTCAGTAGGGGTGTTGAAGTCCCCTACTATTAGTGTGCTAGGATTGATTTGTGTCTTGAGGTCCTGCAGAGTAGTGTTTATAAAGTTAGGTGCACCAGAGTTTGGTGCATAAACATTTAGGATTGTGAAGTCTTCATGGTTAATTGTTCCTTTGACAAGGATGTAATGGCCCTCTGGGTCTCTTCTGCTTAATTTTACTTTGAGGTCTATTTTATCTGATATTAGAATAGCCACTCTGGCTTGTTTCTTGGTACCATTTGCTTAGAATATTTTTTCCATCCTTTCACTCTAAGTCAGTGTCTGTCTTTGAGGGTGAGATGGGTTTCTTGTAGACAGCATATAAAAGGGTTTTTTTTTCCTAATTCATTCTCCCAGTCTGTGTCTTTTGATTGGGGAGTTTAGACCATTAGTAGTTAAGGTTATTATTGAGAGATGTGTGTTGCTTTCTTTCACCTTATTTTTTGTTTGCATTCTTGGTCTAAGTTTGTATTTACTCTGTTATGCTTTTGTTGATTTCTCTCTTTAATTGATTAGGTATAGTTGCTCCTTTCCTCTGTTCTTTGGATTTCTTTAAGGATTTTCTAAAGTGTTGATTTCTTAGACATGTATTTTTTCATCTTATTCATGCTTTGAAAGATTTTTCTTTCTCCTTCAACTATAATTGATATTTTTGCTGGGTATAGTAATCTGGGTTGGCATCTAAAGTCATTTAGCACTGGGAATACTTTGGTCCACATTTCTTCTAGCTTTCATAGTTTGCACTGAGAAGTCAGCTGTGATTCTGATGGGTTTCCCCTTATATGTAACTTGTTGTTTTTCTCTTATGGCTTTCAGTATTTCATCTTTGTTTTGAGTATCTCTTGTTTTAACAATTATATGGTGTGGGGAATTTCTTTTCTGGTCCTGTCTATTTGGTGTTCTATGTGCTTCTTGTATTTGTATGGGTTTGTCTTTTTTCAGTTTGGGGAAATTTTCTTCTATTATCCTGTTGAAGATCTGGTTAATAGTGTTGTTTGGGGATTCTTCTTCTTCTTCTTCTTCTTCTTCTTCTTCTATCCCTATGATGCAGAGGTTTGGTCTTTTCATAGTGTCCCACATTTCCTGGTTATTCCACTTGTGTTTTTTTTTTTTTAATTTAAAGCATGTTTTATTTTTTTTCACATAAATTTATTTTTATTTTTACTTTTTTATCAAATCTAGACCTGTGCCCCCCATCCCCCCACCCCGCCAGAGCTCATGCATTCTGCCAAACATGCTTCTCATCTCTTTCTCAGTCTTTCTCAATATTCTCCATGAGGAAGTTGACTGTTTTGAGCAGAAGTCCACTGTTTCAATCAGTTCTTTGATGCAGTCCTTTCTGTTGTTGTTGTTTCCAATATGCATCACTCCCAACTGCTTTGGACAAAAGCTCAAGGGGCCATGCACAAGAAATACTTACAACTAGGTAATTGGCACTAGCATCCACTCCACTCGTGTTTTTTAAATTTTTTCATAATCTTTACTTGAGCATTCTAGTTGCTCCATGTTATCCTGCAGGTCTGATATTCTTTTGTTCTGCTTCTTCCATTCTGCTTCTGAGGCTTTTTTCCATCCTTTCCTATTGATTGGATGAATGTGCAATTTCCTTTTCATTTCATCCTGTTATTTCTTTAGTATTTCCACTTCTTCCTTCTGGAGCGTGTCATTCTCATCTTGTAGCTCCTTGGTTCATTGGTCAGTTTCTTTTTTCATTTTGGCCTGGGATCTTTTCAGCATTTCCACTTCCTTCCAGAGTTTATCATTTTCTCCCTTTAGTTCTTTCCAGAGTTTGTCATTATCTCCCTCTAGGTCCTTGAGTTTCTCATTCCCTCCCCTTAGTTCTCTAATTTCTTTGAATATGTCTACAATTGTTTTTCTCTACAATTATTTTTCTAAGGTCCATGTCTTGGTTTCTTTCCAGGGAGATCTCGTTGTAGGAATCTTCTGTACGGTTGGTAGAAGTTCGGTGTGGATTTATTATGAGCTTTTTCCCATGTTGTTTTTCTTTGTGTCTTTGGTATGTGGATTTGTTTGTTTCTTTGGATTCTGGCCCCTCAACGTTGGCTGTGCAGACTATAATCATTAATACTGCACCTGCTAGATCCTCTGCAGCACAGCTCTACCAGGTTGAGCAGGGAGCGAGGGGGGTGGGAGGGTAGGGGGGTGAGAGAGTGGGGAGGTGGGGGGGTGTTGTATTGCTACTTTGGCCTGCGCCAAGCCTCCACGGGGGAGGAGGGGTTCTCAAAGCACCAAGGCAGGTGGGGCTTACCTGGGCTGCTGTTGTGTGAGCCATGGGTATACCACCTAATACTTTTTCTATATCTATTGAGATGATCATGTGATGTCTATATGTTATATTACACATATTGATTTGTGTATGCTGAACAATCCTTCATCACTGGAATGAAACCAACTTGAACATGGTACATTATCTTACTGTGTTCTTGGATTCAATTCCCATGCATTTTTTTTTTTATTTCTGAGCACTTTTGTTTTATACTTTTCTGAGTTTTGTGTGTCTTTATGCAGTTTTGGTGTTAGAGTAACAATGCTGAATGAGTCTAGAAATAGACCCTCTCTTTATATTTCATGCAGCAGTTTGAAGCATGTTGATATTAGCTCTTCCTAAATGTTTGTTAGAATTTCACAGTGACTCCTTCTGGTCCTGGATTCTCTTGTTAGACTTTTTATTCCTTCTTCAATTAAATTTGTTATTAGGGATTATATCTTCTTGATTTAGCTTAGTAGGTCAGATATGTCTTATAGTTTAGCTACTTTGATTTTCCAGTTTTTTAATATAAGTTTTCAAAAGTATTTGCTAATGATTCTCTTGATCTAATTTCATTGGAATCTGTTACAATCCTTTCATCTTTAATTAAAAATTTTTTAATCGTTATTTTTTATGTGTATGAGTGTACTATCTGCATATAGGTTGGTGTACCTGTGTTGTGCAATGCCATGGAGGTCAGAGAGGGTATCGGATTCCCCTGGAACTGGAATTAAAGACTGTTCTTAGCCACCATGTGGGTGGTGGGAATCGAGCCCAGGTCCTCTGTAAGAACAGTCGGTGCTCTTAAGCACTGAGCCATCTCTCTAGCCCCTCATTTTTAATTTTAATAATTTTGGTTTTCTCTATTTTAGGTTGGGTGTTTGTAAATCTTTTTTTAAAGCTTTTTATTTTTTATTATTTTTATGTGTATGAATGTACTGTCTGCATGTAGGTTGGTGCACTTGTGATGCAGAGGTCAGAAGAGGGTGTTGGATTTCCCTGGAACTGGAGTTAAAGATGGTTCTTAGCCACCATGTGGGTGCTGGGAATCGAACCCAGGTCCTCTGCAAGAACAGTTGGCGTTCTTAACTGCTGAGCCATCTCTCCAGTCCTGTAAATCTTTTTTTTTTAAATCTTTTAAAGAGGCAACTTTTTTTAAAAAAATTAAAAAAATTAAAAAAAAATTTTTTTATTAATTTTATTTCTGTATGTGTATGAATGTACTGTCTGCATGCAAGTCTGTGCACCTGTGTCGTGCAATGCCACGGAGGTCAGAAGAGGGTCTCGGATTCCCCTGGAACTGGAGTTCTCCTGGAATTGGAGTTTCAGACGGTTCTCAGCCGCCATGTGGGTGCTGGGGATCAAACTTGGGTCCTCTGTAAGAGCGGTTGGTGCTCTTAACCGCTAGGCCATCTCTCCAGCCCCAAGAGGCAGCTTTTTTGTTTGATTGACTTTGTATATTCTTTCAGCCTCTATCAGAATATAGCAGTTTGTTTTGGCATTCCATTTACTTGATATATATTCTTCCTCCTTTGACTGTCAATATGTAGATGTATTTGCCTGTGAGGTATGTTTCTTGGAAACAGCAGATAGTTGAATCTAATTTTTTAGTCTAGCCAGCCACTCTGTACCTCTTTATCCATGAATTGATGGCATTTATGTTTAACGTTATAATTATTTTTTAATTAACTTTTATTAGTGTGTGTCTACATACACATGTGTTTGTGCATGTACAGTACATGTATAGAATTCAGAAGACAACTTTTGGGAATTGTTTCTCTCCTTCTACCATGGATTCTGGGGTCATGAATTCAGGTCAGCAGCCTTGTGCAGCAGGCACTTTCACTAATTGAGCCACTTTACTTAAGGTTATTATGGCAAGATATTTCCTGGTTCCTACGTTGTCATCTTTTGGGCTGGTTGAACTCTCATGTACTGTACTTTTGCCCTCCTATTAGCACTTAAGCTTTGCTGGCTGACTGTGTGGAGGCGCTGGATCGCACCCGAGCACTTCTTTGTTCCTGCCTTCTTCCTCTCATGAAACTTTCTTGTGCTCTCCTCTTTGAGTCTGGTTTTCTTCCTTGTGTGGAGTCTTCCTTTAAGTATCTTCTGCTGTGCTGGCATGGTGATCATGAATTGCTGTTGTTCATACTTGCCTGGGAATGTTCTCATTGTTCCACAAATTTTCCAGGACATATTTTGCTAGATAGAGCAATCCTGGTTGGCAGTTATTTACTTTCAAGATTTGAAATCTATTGTTCCATGCTTTCCTGGCTTTTAGGGTTGCTGATGAAAGATGGATTATTCTGATTGTTTATCTTTGCTGTTGGTAGGTGCGGGTGCAGGTGTGGGTGCGGGTGCGGGTGCAGGAGTGGGTGTGGGTGCGGGTTCGGGTGTGGATGTGGGTGCACTCCCCCATGTATATGCATATAGGGTCCAGAGTTCAGCACTGGGCATCTTCCCCTCTTGTTCTCAACCTATTTTTTGAGACAGGGTCTCCCACTGATTGGCTAAATGGCTGGCCAGAAAGCCCCAGGGAGCCTCCTGTCTTCACCTCCCTGTAGTGGCATTACAGATGTACGCTGCTTTTGAGTGGGTGCCTGGGATTCGAATGCAGCCCCCATACTTACAGAGTAAGTGCTCTTACCCACTGAGCCATCTCCCAGTCTCCTTACAGCTTTTAATATGATTTCTTTGCTTTGTACTTTTGCATCTTTACGATGCTATGCTATGGAGAAGTTCTCTGCTTTTTCTACTTTTCTATGCCTTTGCTTTTTACCAAAGTTCTTCCTACTATTCTATGGGTTCTTAGGTTTGGACTTGAGCATATCCCGCTGTTCCTGGACATAATGGTTGTGCTTTGTTTTTCTTTATTGAGGTTTGATTGCAGTTTGTCCTTGACCTTGACCTCCATCCCTCATCATCTTTTCCTCCTCACTAAATCTATTGGTGATGCTTTCCATTGTGTTTTCTGGTTTGGGGAGGGTTTTAAATTTCCATCCTTTCTATATAGTGTTTTCAAGCTCTGAGTCTCCTTGCTGACTCTGTCTTCCATGTTGCTGACTTTTTAATCACTTTTTTGCTCGTCCATTGCACTGACCTTTTCCCGGCTGGTTTGGTTGCTAACTTTCTTCTCCACATCCCAGATTACATTTATCTGCATGTTATACTTAAAAAAATTTTTTTATTAATTTTATTTATTTCTGTATGTGTATGAATGTACTGTCTGCATGCAAGTGTGTGCACCCGTGTCGTGCAATGCCGCGGAGGTCAGAAGAGGGTGTCGGATTCCCCCAGAACTGGAGCTCTCCTGGAATTGGAGTTTCAGACGGTTCTCTGCTGCCATGTGGGTGCTGGGGATTGAACCCGGGTCCTCTGCGAGTGGTCGGTGCTCTTAACCGCTAGGCCATCTCTCCAGCCCCTGCATGTTATACTTTTACTAGTAAACTTCTGAAATCTTTATCTCTCATTTTACTTATTTCAGTGTCTTTGAAGTCAACACTTATGATCTTTTGGTGGAGTTTTATTGCCTGACATTTTCATGTTCCTTGGTTTTGTATTGCAATTTGCACATCTTATGGTTTAGACATCTCTCCCCATTTTATTTAGGGATCCTCTTCTTCTTCTTCTTTTTTTTGCTTTTTTTTTTGAGATAGGGTCTCCCTGTAGCCCCAGCTGTCCTGGAACTCACTCTGTAGACCAGGCTAGCCTTGAACTCAACAAAGATCCACCTGCCTCTGCCTCCCAAGTGGCAGGGATCTTCTTATTAAGCAACCTACTCTTGAGGACTCTATTCCCATGACAACTCATGAGAAAGAAAACAGCTGTAATAGCAACAACATGCAACCATACAAGACATAAAATATTTGACATTTAGGCAGATCTCTGTGAGTTCAAGGCCAGCCTGGCCTACATAGCAAATTCCAGACCAGCTGGGGCTACAGGGATACTCTGTCTCAACAAAACAACAACAACAACAACACTACCACCACCAAGAACCGAAAATGGGAAAGTTAATGCAAAGTGTTCTGTGAAGTTAAAATTCTTTAGGGTAAATGTGGACTTGAAGGATGGAATCAGGAAGCAGAGAACTAGAGGAGGACAAGGTGAAGTAAATGAAAGGGAAAAGGAGAGGAGAAGGAGATCATGAGATGGGAAGAGGGGAGAGAGTAAAGATGAAAGAAGAAGACCCCAATGTCTCTCAGTTGTGAAAACATTTTAAAACAAAATGTGGCAAATGTAAGAAGGGTAAAAATGAAAATGAGAGTTTTTGTTTTTAAAAAAATGAGACAAAAGAAAAATGCTATTAAGTATCACAGAAGAAAAGGGGGGAATAGAGGGGAAAATGGAAATAAGAAAAAAGTAACAAAGAAAATGTCTAATAATGAAAAAAAGTGTAAATAAAATTAGATAAGTGTGTGAAAGAGAATACAAATTGTAAAAATTTTAATATCACAAAATAAAAAAATACTGTTAGAAGTGTAAAAGTAGGAAGAAAAAAGGGACTGCAAAAAGAACAAAATAATAACCATAGCAAAGAAGAAAAGAAAAAATAGTGTTCGGGCAGCTTCTTTTGGGGACCTCAAAAATGAAGATTTTGCTTGTACGCACATGGATGGGGGCTGGTTGGAGTGTGGGCTCTGCTCTTCCCTACGGCTGTGGTGGTGCTGACTCGGTACTGGCCCAGGGTCCAGTGTCCTCCAGAGCTGTGTTCACTTTATCAGCTTTAGTCACAGTCGGTAGTCTGTGGGCTGGGCAGGTTTTCTCATAGTCCCCAGAAATCCCATGTCACACTCGCTGTAGTAATTGATGTTCTAGAGGAGAGCTGTCTCCTAATTGCGTTGGGTCTGTGAGAAGCAACCACAGCGCTGAGGTCTACATAACTGGAGAGATTTTCTTTGTACTTTCAAGACTTCCTAAGTATTAATCATCATGTTGAAGTGAAGCAACATTTTCTTTAGCTTTGAAGCTGTAAAGTTTAAATAAATAAAATTATATTGAACGTGTCGGCCTTTAATTATGAAATGCTTTAGAAAATCAACTTATAAAAAGATACCGTTTTACAGATAAAAAAATAAATAAAAAGATACAGTTTATTCTGACTCACAGTTTAGGAGATTCTGGTTCTTGGTCGGTCGGTCTCATTGCTTTAGGTCTATGGTCAGTCAGGCAGTATGTTAAGGAGGCACACATGACAGAGCAAAGGACTCACTCAGACAGTGAGGAAAGGGGTGGGGTCTACAGTCTCTCAAACCTTTAACCAGGGGTCTTTGGGAGACATTTGAAACAAGAACTGTAGCTCTGAGAATGTTCTTTAGCTTGTGGCTTTTCCTTCATCCTACTCTGAGCTTTTCCTGAAATTTGTCTGGTTACATTTGTTGTTTAGGAAAATATACCATCATCTATTTACATGGTACTCTTTCTTTAATTCAAGTGATTCTCGCCATCTCAGTTTCTCTTGGTGCACATGAGCAAGGATTACTCACAAGTAAAGTTGCAAGGTCTCTGCAGTGTGTCCTCTTCCACTTTCCAAAGGTTCCTCCCTCTATTTCCCTCAATAAACTATAAGTGGTCTGATTGCTTTCATATCTTGGCTAATACTTGATGTCAGAATTTGAAGTTTTTCCAATCTAATCCTTCTAAAAGGATATGTCATTGTGATTTTATTTTATTTTATTTATTTTTTTAAAATATGGAACGCTTCACGAATTTGCATGTCATCCTTGCGCAGGGGCCATGCTAATCTTCTCTGTATCGTTCCAATTTTAGTATATGTGCTGCCGAAGCGAGCACATCATTGTGATTTTAATATGTATATCCCTAGTGGCTAATAACATGGAGTGTCTTCATTTTGAGACAGGATCTCTCTGTAGCCCTCCAGCTGTCCTGGAACTCACTATGTAGACCAGGCTGGCCTTGAATTCACCAAGATCCACCTGCCTCTACCTCCCAAGTGCTGAGATTAAAGGCCTGTGCCTCCATGCCCAGCAGAACCTCTTTTTATACCACTTTATTTTCCACTTTTGTAAGATGTTTGCCTAGTTTCAGGCCCATTTTTTCCTCTGGGATGGTCCCCTTCATGCTGACTTATTGAGATTCATTATATGACCTGTAGACTGACCCTTTGCTGATAGAATGTGATTGATAATATGTTTTTAGTTTTTGGCTGCTTCTGATGAACTGAAGTTCTTAATTTTAATAGTTGTCTTTTAATATAGATGGTCTTTTATGGGGCTTTTCCTTTCATTTATTTAACTGGCATTTATGATGTTCTTAGGAAGCACTAGACACTTTCTTAAGTAGGTTATAAATACTTAATCTTCATGACATTACAGGCAAGTGTTATCACTCCACTTTTGTAGGTAAGGAAACTGAGGCACAGAACAGCTGAGTAACTTGTCAAGTTTACCCCATAGTAAATATTGTAGATTGAGAACACGAACTAGAGCAGTTTAAACAAATTCTCTTTAAGAAAGGCTGGATGAGGCGGCACACTGCTTTAGTTAAACCCAGCACTCAGGAAGCAGAGGCAGGTGAATTTGAGGCTACCCTGGTCTATACAGCAAGTTCCAGGCTAGCAGGGGCTACATAGTGAGACCTTATTTCAAAGGAAAGGAACCATCTTTCCTTTGGACTTGCTGTCAAGATATTTTTGAATGGTCTTCTAAAGGGTTTTTCTTTACTATTTATGTCTTCAATTGCTAAGTAGTACATTTTTGTTTGGAAGTAAGGGTCTAGTTTAATATTTTTCCACATGGATTATCAGCTATTCCTCCAATACTGTTTCTGAATTTCCTGGTTATGTACAGTTTCAGTAGAAAACTTGTCTGTCCATTTGTACCACCATACATTAGTTACTGATTCCTTGTAACAATTCCTCCTCCTCTCTCCTTCTCCTCCTCTCTCCTCCTCCTCCTCTCTCTCCCTTTCTCTCTCCCTTTCTCTCTCCCTTTCTCTCTCTCTTTCTCTCTCTCCATTTCATTCCATTTCATTTCATTCCATTCCATTCCATTCCATTCCATTCCATTCCATTCCAT
The DNA here is from genome assembly GCA_009823505.1 of Rhizomys pruinosus. Taxonomy (NCBI): domain Eukaryota; kingdom Metazoa; phylum Chordata; class Mammalia; order Rodentia; family Spalacidae; genus Rhizomys; species Rhizomys pruinosus. Next base: position 2,143,569 of record VZQC01008907.1, read on the forward strand.
TCCATTCCATTTCATTTCATATTTCATCTCCCTGTAGCCCCAGATGCCCTAGAATTTGCTATGTAGATCAGCCTGGCCTCAATCTCACAGAGATTCGCCTGCCTCTGCTTCCTAAGTGCTGAAATTAAAGGCGTGTAACACCCTACCTGCCCCCCTTGATATCTGGTAAGTCAAATTGTTTTATCTTATTCTACTTTATCAGAAGTATCTAGGGAAGTCTTACTCTGTTTTTTTTTTTTTTTGGTCTTTTTCAAGACAGGGTCTTCCTGTAGCCCCAGCTGTCCTAGAACTCACTCTGTAGACCAGGTTGGCCTTGAACTCACAAAGATCCACCTGCCTTACTCTGTTTTTTTTTTTTTTTTTAAACTGTAGAATCTTACATCCATGCCAGGCTTTAGAAAATGTTTTATCCTTGCTGTTGCAAAAGTTGAGCTTCTATGATTTCATATGTGAGTGGCTCGAGTTCTATTTATCTGCAGGGCAAACCTCATCTTGGGTATCATGTGACTTATAGAGGGTATTTGAGTCTTGTTAAATGGAGGGGAAGGAGAAAGGCAAGGAAAAGTCATTTGAGGGACTAATGGTCTCTTCTGTTTGTGTTCAGTTACAACAGTAATTCTGCAAACATATAGAAGGACTTGAGAATGTCTGAGGAGCCTTGTATAATACATGTCCATAAGTTGAATAACAAGTTAATGCATCTTTTATGCTTACATTGCCTTGTTCAGCAGTAAGAAATAACTGCACCTGATTGGTGTTTAATGGCTTGTGTATGGTTCGTTTCTTGAAGTTGCTTTGATTCTATTGGATAGGGCCTAGAGTCTCCACTGGGAATATATCTAGTCTCGAAATTGCTATACAAGACCAATACCAAATAGAACATGCCTGTGCAGGCATCAACAGATCTTTCCTGTATTCCTTCTCTGTAGAAATGTTTATTCATTATTGATGCTACAAATAGCCACATTCTCAATAACACTGGTACTCTACATCTGAACCCTTTCCAATGTGGCTGTACAAAATGAAGTGTAATTAGGCTGCGTGTACATTTTTATGGCCCTAGGGATTGAGACCAGAGTCTGGAATACTCCAGGCAAGAGTTCTACCACTGAGCTACACCCAAGCATTATAAAAGTTTATAAACACATTTTCGAGAATTCCTAGACCACAGTGGGGAAGCTGTCTAAGAAGAACTTGATAATCTCGTCTTTCTAGCCTTCAGACAGGTGAGGTCTTAGCCCAGCCCAAAGGGACATGCCATTTACAGGTACTCTCCCTTAATATGCCCCGCACACTTGAAGCACGGCTTCACTCCTCCCCTTCCTTCCATCCGGGCTGGGCTTCTCCAGGGGTCTATGTCACCCTTCACTGGATTCTCAGCTCACATGCCATCCCAGACCTTTCTGATCCCACTGTAGCCACAGCTGTCCTTCCTGATGCCTGGTGCCCAGATGGCACCTGACAGTTTGTCTGCTCCCCTCTCCCTCCTTTCCCTCCCCATGTCGTGTCATTCCCTAGAGGACAAGGACTTGGTCTTTTTCACTGCTCTCTTCAGTGCCTAGGCCAGTGTCTGACCTGGGGATCACTGGGTAGCTGTTCATCAGTAAATGAAGCTGCTTGCTAAAGGAAGATGAAGAGAGGGTCCTCGGAACAGGCGTGTTCCAGGCTGTCCACCCCTGGCCCTTCCTCGGAGTTCCTGCGACACCTTGCTTGCAGCATCATGATTACATCTCGTGCACCAAAGTTATTTATTTCATCACGAACTAAGCATCTTGAGGCAAAGGTCTGTCTTAATCCCCCCCGCCCCCCTTCTGTTATCCCTGCTGCCTTCCTTCTGGGCTTGGGACCGAGCCTCACATGCTGCTTTGCTCATGGTAGATTCTAGCTGTCTGTTAACAAGGGACGTGGGATATGGGTAGCAGTTGTCTTCCCCAAGGACGAGAGCAGTAAATTAGACAGCAGTATAATTTCATATTCAGACTTCTGGCTGAAGTAGTATTTCCATTTTGAATTCCTGTATGTGCTTTTCTTGAGATTTGTGTAGTGAAATTCCATTGACTAAAATATGAGGAAAGGGACCAGGTCTTCTTGTTCACTAGTGTCCTGGGTGCCTAGGAGAGTGCCCGATACACGATACACACCCCCAGTGAATGCTCCGTGATGTGCGGAAAATTTATAATTGTTGTCTAAAATGTTAAATTTTAAATTACAAGGCTAATTTATCCTATCCATATGGAATCTTCAAGAAGCAAACAGCTTCTCTTAGTTGCTCACCTGACCCTCGGGGACCCTGGACAGTTAGTCTGGAGAAACATGCACTCATTTCTTATGGAAATATTCATAAACGTCAGACCTTAAAGTCTGTTCCTATTAAATTGCTACTTTTAACTCCTTTATTTTATTATTTTTTTTTGAGGCAGCGTCTCCCTTTAGTCTCAGCTGGCCTGGAGCTCACTGCATAAACCAGGCTGGCCTTGAAGTCACAGAAATCCCCCTGCCTCTGCTAGGATTAAAGGTGTGCACCACCACGCTTGGCTACTTTTACCTCTTTTAAAGGTGCCCTGTGATCTTAAAGCATCTAGACACCTCTCCAAATAAAGCTGTATTCCTATTCCCTCATCACCAGAATTTAAGCCTCTGGTGTTTGATTTTGGAGCAATGATAATCTGTACTGCTGGTGAATGTAATATGAGGTGAGGAGAGGACAACAGAGCCACTCCTAGAAAACCTCCTATTCAAGGAAAACTGTCTGCAGTTCAGACATCCTCACTAATTGTCATGTAGAAAGGAGTCTCCAGGGAGTCACACACACACACACACACACACACACACACACACACACACACACACAGCACACACACACACCTCTTTCACGGGGGCCTGTAGCACTGCAGGGTGGTGCTTAGACTGACATTGGCCAGTTTTTCCAGGCAGGCTTGTGGTAGGAGATCCCAGACAGTGAGAGCTCTGGTTTAGGATATTCTTTCTGACCAAAAAGAGCATGGCAGGGCAGAGCCTGGGGCTCAGCATCTGGAGACCAGACTTGGGATTCTTACCTGGCTGATGCATGTCCTCTTCTAGTGGAGCAGAAACACAGGCAGTGCTGTTTGGGTCAAATAGACAATGTGATTTGAGTCTGATGGAAGTAAGATGACAAGGCAACAACACTTAGACTATTCTTGAAAGACTCTTACTCTGGTGAAAGTGACTCTATATCCTCTCTTCTATCTGCCCCCTTGTGCTACAGTCAGCCAGGATGATTGGCATTCTTTACGTGATCACTGACCTCCAGCGAGACCTTAGTGACATTGGCATCAATGCCATATTTACCAAGGGTGTGTGCTCTTCTCTCCTGAGACCTCCCTGCCTCCTCCTCCTCCTGTCAGTGGATGTCCTCACTTCCATCCCTGCCCCCTTCCCATCCTGTCCATGGATGACCTCACTTCCATCTCTGCCTCCTTCCCATCCTGTCTGTGGATGTCCTCACTTCCATCCCTGCCCCCTTCCCATCCTGTCAGTGGATGTCCTCACTTCCATCCCTGCCTCCTTCCCCTCCTGTCCGTGGATGTCCTCACTTCCATCCCTGCCCCCTTCCCATCCTGTCTGTGGATGTCCTCACTTCCCATCCCTGCCTCCTTCCCATCCTGTCCGTGGACGTCCTCACTTCCATCCCTGCCCCCTTCCCATCCTGTCCGTGGATGTCCTCACTTCCATCCCTGCCCCCTTCCCATCCTGTCCGTGGATGTCCTCACTTCCATCCCTGCCTCCTTCCCATCCTGTCCGTGGATGTCCTCACTTCCCATCCCTGCCCCCTTCCCATCCTGTCTGTGGATGTTCTCACTTCCATCCCTGCCCCCTTCCCATCCTGTCCGTGGATGTCCTCACTTCCATCCCTGCCCCCTTCCCATCCTGTCCGTGGATGTCCTCACTTCCATCCCTGCCCCCTTCCCATCCTGTCCGTGGATGTCCTCACTTCCCATCCCTGCCCCCTTCCCATCCTGTCCGTGGACATCCTCACTTCCATCCCTGCCCCTTTCCCATCCTGTCCGTGGATGTCCTCACTTCCATCCCTGCCCCCTTCCCATCCTGTCCATGGACGTCCTCACTTCCATCCCTGCCCCCTTCCCATCCTGTCCGTGGATGTCCTCACTTCCATCCCTGCCCCCTTCCCATCCTGTCCGTGGACGTCCTCACTTCCATCCCTGCCCCCTTCCCATCCTGTCCATGGATGTCCTCACTTCCCATCCCTGCCCCCTTCCCATCCTGTCCGTGGACGTCCTCACTTCCATCCCTGCCCCCTTCCCATCCTGTCTGTGGATGTCCTCACTTCCATCCCTGCCCCCTTCCCATTCTGTCCATGGATGTCCTCACTTCCCATCCCTGCCCCCTTCCCATTCTGTCCATGGATGTCCTCACTTCCCATCCCTGCCCCCTTCCCATTCTGTCCGTGGATGTCCTCACTTCCCATTTTTCTGAAGCCCCGAGCAGGGCAGCTCCCACTTCCTCACCACTTCCTCCACTTCCACATTGCTTCCTCCTGCGTTTCCGTCCACAGTGCTGCTGCCTCCCCCGTTCGTGCCCCCGGCTACCCTGTGACCCTAGCTGCTCCTGCCTCTAGCCACCCCACCCCAGCCACCCAGTGGCCCTAGCTGCCTATGCTCTTAGCCACCCTGCCTCCAGTCACCCAGTGAGTCCAGCCACCATTGCCCTAGCTGCCCATCCCCAGAGCTGCCCGTGCCTCTACCGTCTGTGCTCACTGCAACCCGGGTCATACATCTTGCCTGTCAAAGCCCATGTCAGTGCAGTTCTCCGGTCTCTTGCTGGCTTTTTCATGTTATTCTGTGCTGGATCTGTTAGTCGGAACAGAAGCATGCCAGTGTTTATTTCTTCCAGTTAGATGATTAACACTTTAGAGGCCTCGTTTCTTTCTTCTCTGACAAGCTCTTCCAGCTGCTTTCCATACCCACCATTTCCCCTCCCTCTTCTTGTGCTTGTTCCCCTTCAACTCGTGACCAGGCTTTTACCCCCGCCACTCTGAGAAAGCTGCTCTTACTCAGGTCACTGGTGACCTTCCTGTTGCTAAGTCCATGGTGACCCCTCAGTCCTCACTGGTGTGCGACTCTCCAGATGGTTCACAAGTTGCCACATTCAGAACCTTCTGTCTGCGATGCGCCCAGCACACCCAACTTCCCTGTTCCCTCTAATTCATGGCTTGCTCTCTCTGGGCCTTCTTCCTGGTTTACCCGGACCTCTTCCCTGTCCAGTGTTCTGGTACACCATCTTCAGACGGCTGCGTCCATCAGTACTTCTGATTTCAGTGATGTCACCTAGCTTGCCATTCCGATCCAGCTAGGAGCTAGTATTTCACCTTCATCTCAGGTCCAGCTGTCCGTCTGCTCTCGGGGAGTGGCCGGCCCACCCCACTCACCCTATGTACTCTCCTCCAAGATCTTGTTGGCACTTATTGTCGGGAGCACTCCTTGTTCAGTGTTTGTCATCTCTGTCCTCACCAGTACAGTGTGACCTCCACACAAAGATCTCTATTAACTGCTGTGTCCACAGCAGTTACAAAAGTATCTGGCACATGGTAGGTACTTAATAGACATTATTGGGTGAATAAGTTAGTTTGCAATATACAGTGAAGCTGCTAATAATTCAGTAATCCACAGTTTGGATACACTATCTCAACTATTGCTACTTCTACGTGGTATTTCAGCCCTTCAGAGATGCTCTCTGTCTTAGAAATTTCTCAGTAAATCACTTGATAAAGTAATAAGATTCTTTCTCTAAATCCATGTTTAGTTGACCTCAGACATTTTAGTCTACAGTATTAATTGTGTTCTTTATTATAAACTCAGGAGGCTATTGAGGGAGCAAAAAGATGTTTGACTTTAGAGTCAGATGCCTCTGAATTTAAATCCTTGCTCAGCTAATAATGACTGCAGTGCCTTTGTCAAAACAGCAGTGAGGACCTTAGTTTTCTCATTTTTGAAGTGAAATATTTTTGTAGAGCCATTGAGAGAAATGGAATGTGGAGTATATAAGAAGGCATCCAGTATGACTGGTGCATAATAGCTGTTTATTATAACAAACTGTGGCTGTCAGACATGCACACAGGATCTTTAGGGTCATTAGCATTTTGAAAATTGTGTGCATGCGTGTGTGTGTGTGTGTGTGTGTGTGTGTGTTTGCTGTGTATGAGTATATGTATGTGTGTTTGCATGCACCCAGTAGTATATCAGGTGTCTTCTTTGATCACCTTTCACCTTATATATTGAGGCAGGGTTTCTACCTTTTTAGTAATCTGGCTAGCTAGCTTGCCACAGGGGTACCTTGTCTCTGCCTCCCACCCACTGGGATTACAGCTGGGATATCATGGCCCCTCAGCTCGATGTGGATTCTGGGGCTCAAACTCTAGTCGTTGTGTTTGTGCAGCAAGTTCTTTGTCCACTGAGCTATCTCCCCAGCCTGAATTTTGAAAACTTTTGAAGTAAAAGGTTATTATAGTCTTTAAAAATATTGGTAGCTTGTCTTTAAGAGCAGAGTTGATTAATCACATTGTTTTGTGGTGAATATTTTAGATTGTATTTTATTTTATTTTTTTAAATTTTATTTATTTCTATATGTGTATCAATGTACTGTCTGCATGCAGGTCTGTGCACCCGTGTCGTGCAGTGCCGTGGAGGTCAGAAGAGGGTGTCGGATTCCCCTGGAACTGGAGTTCTCCTGGAATTGGAGTTTCAGACGGTTCTTGGCCGCCATGTGGGTGCTGGGGATCGAACCCGGTTCCTCTGTAAGAGCGGTCGGCGCTCTTAACCGCTAGGCCATCTCTCCAGCCCCTAGATTGTATTTTATTTCATCTTATAGATTCTTTGTTCAGGAGTTTATTCTGCTACAAAGTTCAAGGACTGCCTTTCAGTAAAATTTATTTAACTGGAATGCTTTGGAATGGAATGTTCTGAAGGAATTGAATATCATAACTAATGAGAAAGAGGTCAGTTTATGTGGAACATGCTTTCTAAAATGACTGTATATGAATACTGAGCATAATTCCAAAATACTGAATAAGCGCTCATTAAGAATGTGGTTCCTTGTCTTACCCAGAGACACTTTCCTGAGCCCTTACTTACACTGATTGCTTTGCAGTACAGCTGTACAAAGCACCAGTGATAACTAGATACAAACTCAACACGGGCTTTAAAATATCCTAAAGGAGATTTGAACCCTAAATAGCAATAATTTCCACATTCATAATTGCTTATTGATTGTACCAATTTAGGGTAAGTAGTTAAAAGGTCCCAGGCCTTGGGAAGTTAAACAGAGCTGTTGAAACAATGTATGTTAACACACATTTATGTATGCATATATATTCTTGTGTTTGTACATAAACATACATGAATCCACACTATTAGATAATGCAAGAGTGAGTGTGAGAGAGTCTAAGAAATATCACTGCATGATACGTGGTAGGTGTGGGATGAATGAAGGTGAGTTAAATACTGTGATTTCAGAGCAGAGGTGATTAGGAAAGGCTAAAAGCATTCAAGAAGGCTTCTTTAGAAAAGCAAGATCTAAGCTGGGCATAGGGAGATGGTCGTATTGTGCCCTGTGATTCAGTTCATCAGACTGGCCCAAAGGTAAGGGCTGGCCAGGCTCCCGGGCCAGACCATGCCATGTTTGAAGGACTGGAGCAGCGCTATTGACTGTCTTAAAGTGACCACTCGTGACTAGGGATGCATCATATGCTTCATGTCAGGGTCAGCAGGCAGGATGTTCTTAACCTGGAGGCAGGAAATCAAGTTTATGACCGAGAGTATGGTGGGGAAATGTTAGTGTGATTGGCTCCCTGAGTCAGTATTTGGAGCTGAGTCAACAAGGGCAACTTTGGACTGTGGATGTCTCTCTGGTGAAGTGGTTGACTTGGTAGACGATATGAAGGAGAAGGAAAAGGAGAGTCGCTGGACAGAACTGGGCACTGTCGGCAGATACCTTCCCTGGAACACTAGTTTAGGTCAAGTGGCAGGGACAGAGCAGTAAGGTGCTGTAGAGCTGTCTGTATGCTCGCTTGCTTGCTCAACTCTGTACTGTTCACTTGGAAACTAGAGGAATAATAGTTGGCTAAATAGCTAGGAGTCAAAGCCCATGTCTCGCCAGGCTTGGTTTTAAGTCACGGGGCAGAGAGGCTGAGAGGGAGGCGAGGGCCCAGGTCACAGAAGAGCTGTGCTTGTCCTGTTCCCAGGACACAGCCACGGAACCCAGCTGAAGGTGCTTGGTGAAGTTATCCAGGAATCCTAAACCAGACAGTAAGCTTGTGTTCTTTTAGACCGCCCCAACATGTCTCTCTGCAAGAGATAGTGAACTGTTCTGGAAAGTAATTCTGGAAAAACATGGCCAGGTTGATTATTGTGACTGTCCCCAGCTTTTCTGCTTTTATGGGATGCTCCAGATCATAACTTGTCCTCCTCCTGAGCACTGTTTCCCTCCCTCCTGGCCCCACCTCATGTTTTTGAGAGTTGAGCCTGGCCTTGAATTCACTGTGCGGCTGAGAATGGCCTTGAGTTCCTTGGCCTCCTGCCTCCATCTTCCAAGTGCTGGGATTACAGGCGTGTGCCGCCATGCCTGGCTCTTTTTCCTCATCACTGTTTACTCTCTGGTTTGGTTGTCTTCTGGACCACTTGCTGTCAGAGAAGGGCCTGTGAGATTTGCTCACTGGTGTGACTCACCTTTGCATCCGGCTCATCTCTGATTGCTCTGCCTCTTGCGTTCCACTCCAGCCCCACTTGAATCCTTGCTATTCCTCACACACGTCAGGCTTTTCTAGACTTGCTGAGCTCTCTGTCTAAAAGGTGTTTTATTTTTCTTTTTAAAACTGTGATTTCTGCCTCACTGGCTCAGTTCTCTTTTGACTTTCACTCAGTGACCTTTTCAGTGATGCCATCCTTGGACCCTGTATTTAAAATTGTGCCCCATGATACTTCATACCCCTTCTTGGGGGGTTGGTTGTTTCTCCTTCATCCCCAGTACCACATGGCACATTTTACTTTAGCTCATGCGTTCCCTGTCTTCCCCACTGGAACAAGAGCTCTGCAAGCACATGAAGTGTTCTCTGCCCGCTCTCTGCAGTGTGCCTCGTGTGCCTAGTTTATTAGGTAGATCTGGACACATGGGCACTTGGCAAATGTTTGATTGAATGAGTGGGCATGAATCATACAGAAGGCCCTAGAGCCTGGCATGTACTGGACATGCCTTACACTTTTCATTATAGTCAAATATGTATAACATAAACCATGCCATGAAAGCCATGCACGGGTCAGAGGCCCTGAGGCCATTTCCAGTGCTGCACAGCCGTCACCACCATCTGCCTTAGCAACTTCCCTGAAGTGACCTCATCATGGAGTAAGCAGGTCACAGGACAGGTTTTCATGATGAGTTTCATGACTTGGGGTCCAGGTTCCTTGCACTACTCTGTGCTGTGGAGGAAAGAGGTGAGCTCAGGACATGTGTGTACAGTAGAGAGGTGAGCACAGGACATGTGTGTACAGCAGAGAGGTGAGCTCAGGACCATGTGTGTACAGCAGAGAGGTGAGATACGGACCATGTGTGTACAGCAGAGAGGTGAGCTCAGGACATGTGTGTATAGCAGAGAGATGAAATCAGGACCATGTGTGTACAGCAGAGAGGTGAGATCAGGACCATGTGTGTACAGCAGAGAGGTGAGCTCAGGACCATGTGTGTACAGCAGAGAGGTGAGATACGGACCATGTGTGTACAGCAGAGAGGTGAGCTCAGGACATGTGTGTACAGCAGAGAGGTGAGCTCAGGACCATGTGTGTACAGCAGAGAGGTGAGCTCAGGACATGTGTGTACAGCAGAGAGGTGAGATCAGGGCCATGTGTGTACAGCAGAGAGGTGAGATCAGGGCTATGTGTGTACAGCAGAGAGGTGAGCTCAGGACCATGTGTGTACAGCAGAGAGGTGAGCTCAGGACATGTGTGTACAGCAGAGAGGTGAGATCAGGGCCATGTGTGTACAGCAGAGAGGTGAGGTCAGGATCATGTGTGTACATCAGAGAGGTGAGATCAGGACCATGTGTGTGCAGCAGAGCTCATGACCTCCCTGTACTTAACCACTGGGGACTACAGACATGCACCACCACTGTGTTCCTTTGAACCTTTCTTATGGGATCCCATCATGAAGGGACCCTGTCTGCTTTGCTCAGTGTGCTCACTAGTCCCTTAGGACATCATCGATGATAGGAAGTGCTTGCTTTTACTTTGAAAGTAAAGTGGATTATACTAAACACAGAACTATCAAGTGTGGGTCAAAATCACTGGAATTCTCCCAGTGGATGAGGCTTTTTTCCTGAAGCCATAGGCATTGACTGTCCAGGTGGCCCACCCTTTTGTCACTTCACTCCCCAAGTAGACTGGCCCACCTAGCACTTGTGGCTCTCATGGCTCTTGTGGCTCTCGTGGTTCTCGTGGCTCTTGTGGCTCTCATTGCCTAGTCACTCATACACTGACTCACACAGGCACCCTCACCTGACAGTTTGCTTTTGGCACTTTAGGGGTGTTAGAGAACTCCAGGCAAACCTGGAGATGGCCAAGCACTTCTAACCCTGTTGAGTGGGTCCTGCCAACGTCAGCCTGGAAAAGGCTCTTCCTGCTCTCTGTCTTATCCTTCTTTGGCCTCCTCCGTGCAGCGCAGTGGTGTCTTTTCCTCTCAAGATGGTAGCAAAGGACAGGTCCATTAGAGTGCTGACTCCCACAGTGCTGTGCACGTCCCACGATGTACCTGAGCAGTTGGCCCAGGTGTTCTTAGTTCATGGAGGGCAGGCACAGCTGGAGAGAAGCTCATGGTGTTGAGCTGCCAGCTGAGGTTTGTAGGCCAAGTCCCGTGTTGGAGTGTGCATGTGGTGGAACTGGGGCAGCTCCAGGGAAGGGGGACCTGGTTGTATGTGGAAAGGTCCGGGGGAAGTTCGCAGAGGCGCTTGTGGCTGGAGGGGCAGAGGCGTTGTCCCAGCTGTGGTCAGGATGCTGGGCTGTGGCTCCAGACAGCTTCCGTTTTGTCTCATCAGTGATAGATGGGAACTGGGTCTGATGGGATCCTGTCCATTTCTGCTGTCAGTTCTAATCATTTGTGGTTGGACTTGCTTTTTGCCTTCACTCAAGACCTGAGAACTTGCCAGGGAGGTACTGGATTTCTGCAGGCAGCTGCAGGGCAGGGCTTGCATGGTCAGGCGACAAGTGTCATGGCTGGCAGGGAAGTGGACAGAGAGCGTGTTCCTTTAGGCCATTATCTGTTACTTCTTGATGGTAAGCACAGCTTTAGATAAATAATCCTATTAGTTCAGTGTACTTGGGAGGTATTTTCTAGTTGTATCTATTAACAAATCACTAGACAGTTCCTCTTTCCATTTTTACTGTGTGTATTTGTGTGTACATATATATATATATATATATGCACTTGTATGGGGTACAAACATGTACATGGGGAGGCTGAAGGTTAACCTTGGGTGTTGTTTCTCAGGAGCTGACCCTTTTTAAAAATAAGATTTATTTATTTCCATTTTATGTGTATGAATGTTTTTCTGTATGTAGGTATGTATGCCACATGTGTGCAGTGTTCATAGTGGCCAGAAAAGGGCATCAGATCCCCTGGAACTGAAGTTATGAATGGTTGTGAGCTACCATGTGGGCGCTGGGAAGCAAACCTGTGTTGTCTGTGGGAGCAGCCAGTGCTCTTAATTGCTGACCATTTCTCTGGCCCTCACCTTGCTCTTTTGAGCTGGGATCCTTCACTGAGTCCCAGGGCTCAGTGATGAGTCTAGGCTCAGTGGTCAGTGAGAGATCCTCCTGCTTCTGGCTCCAGTCCTGGGATTGGAAATGTGCGCTGCCACCCCAGGCTTTTCTGTGGGTCTGAGTCTTCATGGTCACATGGCAGGTGCTTTTCTGTGGGTCTGAGTCTTCATGGTCACATGGCAGGTGCTTTTCTGTGGGTCTGAGTCTTCATGGTCACATGGCAGGTGCTTTTCTGTGGGTCTGAGTCTTCATGCTCACATAGCAGGTGCTACACCAACTGAGCCATTTCCCAGCCCACTTCCCATTTATTTATTGATTTTTAAAAATGTATCTATTTAAGGCTGGCACTTGGGAGGCAGAAGCAGGTGGATCTCTGTGAGTTCAAGGCCAGCCTGGTCTACATAGCGATTTCCTGGCCTGCTGGGGTTGCAGGGAAACCCTGTCTCAAAAAGACAAAAAAAATTGTTTATTTTGTCTGTGTTTATTTAGTGTATTTATTTTGTGGGGCTTGGGGGGGGCACTGCATGGGACATGTCTGTCACACTGCATGTGTGGAGATCCTAGGACAACTGAGAGAACAGGTTCCTTGCTTCTCTCATATGGGTTCTGGGGATCAACCTGAGGTCATCAAGCTTGGCGGCAAATGTCTTTACACTGAGCCATCTGGCTGGCCTAGTTCCTCTCTTTTAAAAGGCTGCTAGTTATTAAGAGTCCTCTATGTGACAAGACCTTTGATTATTAATCACAAGACTTTGATTATTAATTGTAATATTATTTCATGGAACTTGTATCCCCACATCAAAATTAAGAGAACCCTCCAAATATATCCTGGGAAGTGGGTGGTGGGGTGGAATCCCTTAACTGGAAACGTTGTGGGTTTTTCCCTATTCTTAAATTTAAGCTTCAAATGACTAAACAATGGTGGAAAACAAAATTTTCCAAATCTACCTTTGTCAGATTACAGTTAGAAGCTTTTGAATCTGCGGGAATTTTTATTCGCATTGAAACCTGAGCCGCTCCCTGCTGCTGGTCCTGACTGTGCCGTCCACGTTTCCCAGATGACTTGGCTTCGGCTAAGACAGAGGTTCGCTCGGGGAGTAAGACGCTGCCTTTCAACTGCAGAGTGCTGCTCCGTCTCTTTGCTTGTGGCCCTTGCAGCTATTGTAAGATGCTTCTGACACTGGTTACATAGGAAAACAAAAACCAGTCATAGTTAGAATTGTAGGGGATGGAGAGATGGCTTAGTGGTTAAGAACACAGACTTCTCTTACAGAGGACCTGGGTTCAATTCCCGGCACCCCCTAGCTGCTAACAACTGTCTGCAATTATAGTTCCAGAGGAATCCAACGCCTCTTTCTGACTCCATGAGCTTTGTATGACATAGATTTAAATGGGTTTAACTAAAACTCAGTGTTTGGATGAGAGAGATCTCAGTAAAATCTTCAGCTCACAGAATCACTAAAAACATTAAGCCAGAGTTGTTGTCTGTAATGTTTTCCTATAAGAACGCAAGACTCTCCCTCCTCTATCAGACGTCTTTCTAGGCCACGTCTGTGGTGAGGTTGTTATTAAGGATCTCACTGTGGGAGGACCTGCTGCCCCTTCCTGCCTTCCTGTAAAAATTCAGGAGTTTACTTCAAACACACAACTTTCCTTAATAAGTGATTATGGGGCCATTCTTCAGACTGTTCTCAAGTCTATTGAAATTACTTGTATAGCTGTTCTTATTTCTGGCCTTTACATCTGGTGGAACGTGGCAGTCAAGCCAAGCCTCAGCCATGAGAATTTACCCCACGTCACAGCAAAGGGTCGCAGTCCTTTTCCATTCAGTTTTCAACCATTCATTTGGTTTTCCACTTAGAAGTGACACACATTCACGTTGTTCCCCTACATGCATATTTTGGCTTTTTCTTAGGGCAGTGGCTTTAATAGTGTCACCAGTACAGTTTTTTGACACCTCCTCCTCACCTTACACTAGGGCTTTGAGAGCTGTGTAGTCTCCACTTGACAATTGCCATTTCAGCTCGGCTGGCCTGGGCTAGATCCTCGCCCCGTTGTTCACTGGGCTCATGGTGTGAGCGCTTTGCTTGTCCACCCAAAGCGTTAGCCTGCTTGGTGCTAAGGTGGGGACGACACACCCTTCTGCAAAGTTGTACTTGCTCTGAGTTCAAACTGATTATGGCAAAAAGAAACCAGGGTGCAGTCGGCAGTGGACATCACTGGATTCTAAAGATTCAGAAGGTTCTGGTAAGAGGCTGTCACATTTTCTCAGCTTGGCTTTCTCCTCAGAGGTGGGGTGAGGTGGCCATAGGCAGACCCAAATTCCCATTTGCCTAGCCTGGCAGTCCAGTGCAAAACCACAGTGTTTTTCCAACAGAAAAAAAAAAAATTAACAAAATGTCATGGAGGTGTCTAAATGCTTGGCTTGGGGCACAGTCTGTACTGTTCTTTCCGGGTGACCAGGGAAATAGAGGTTTTTGGACTTTCAATGACCAAAGGATGGAATTGCCTCTTCCCAAACTACAGGAGGAAAGGGGGTCCCCACAGAGGAGGAGGTTTTCAGCGGGAGAAGCAGAGGGAAGCTATATGGTATGTGAGCAGGGAGCAGCTGCTCGGTGGTGTATGAATTGTGAGCTGATGCGGACAGCACCGCACAGGGAAGCCCAGTCTGTGGCGTCCGGCATGTGGAAGCAGTATAGTTGCTTGTCATTTATTTTTCTGTCTTTCCCCATTGAATGGTGTTCATGGTACCACCATTTCCATCTGAGTATATGTTACATACGAGCATATCCCCGTCCCCTCACCCCCCATAGTCCCCCTTGCCCTCTCTTGCTAGGTCCTCTTGTTCCTGTAGTCTCCTGTCTGCTTTCATGTTATATAAGCATGCATGACTCATATATCTGTAATATCTCGGAACCATAAATGAAGCAAAACATAATTGTCTTTCAGAGATTGAATTAATTCACTTAATATAATTATCTCTAGGTGTATCAATTTTTCTGCTGATTATACAACCTTGTTCTTTTTTAAAGCTGAAAAATTCCATTGTGCAAGTCAAGTATACTGCATTTTCTTTATCCATTCCTCTGAGGATGGACACCTAGGTTGGTTCCATAATTTAGCTATTGTAAAAAAAAATGCTGCAGTTAAAATGTTGATGGGGAAGTGTTCTCTGGTAAGCTGATTTGGATTTTTTCAGGTAAATGCCCAGGAGTGGTACCGCTGGGTGAGATGCTGGATCTATTTTTAGTTTTAGGGGAAACTTCTATACCAACTTCCATAGTGCCTGGATTAGTTTGAAGGAGTGCAACTTCTTTATATGATTCCATTGACACTCCTTTAAAACCTTACGTTGATTCTGTCTTGACTCTTTGTAGTAGTTATTTTTCTTGTCCCCATGACTAAATCTCTTAATAGGAGTGACTGAAAGGAGGAAGGGTTACCTTGGCTCATAGCTTGAGAGCTGGCAGTCCATCGTAGTGGAGAAAGCATGGTGAAGTTCATGGCAGTGGCAGAACGGGGCTCGGACTCTTCACACCTCAGCGGACCAGGAAGCAGAGGGATCAGGCCAGAAGCAGGACCAGACTCTAACCCCAAGGCCTATCCCCCGTGACCTACTCCCGCCATCCAAGATTTACCTCTTTAAATCACAGCCTCCTGAAACAGCACTACCAGATGACAACACGCGAGCCTGTGGAGGTGACATTTCACATTCAAACTATAGTACTATTTTTTTAATTAAAAAATTTATTATTGTGTGCACGCGTGTGTCTGTGTGTGCCCATATGTGTGTGCATGATGAGTGTGGGGTACATGCTATGGCATACCTGCAGAGGTCAGGGGACAACCATGTGGAGTTGGGTCTCTCCTACCTTGATGTGGGTTCTGGGGGCTGAACTCAGGTCTCTAGGCATGCTCAGCAGGCACCTTTACCTATGCAGCCTTCTCTCTGGCCCATAACACTATTTTTGTAAACTTCTTATTTGACTGACTTGCTTCATGTATTTTTATTCTTTCTTAATTTTTTTATTGAGCTTTTGTACATCTCATACAACATTTCCTTTTTTTCCCCTTAATTTTATTCCAAAATATGCGTATATACCCTCCACACATAAATCAAAATTACAAAGTCTGAAAATAAACTATAGGATAATTCCAAAACCTGTTTAGGGATTCACATTTTAACAGTAAAGTTGCATGCAGGTAAAAAAGTATAACTTTACATTTATTTTTAGAATATGAATACATATCTTCCACCCATATATGGTAATTACAATGTGTGAATATAATTGGTAAGTCAATTCTAGAGCCCATTAAGAGATTCACATTATATTAGCACAGTTGCTTTCAGATACAATGAAATATAATAATAATAAAGTTGCTCAGTTTGCCTGCCAACTGGGAATTTGGTGTTTGCATTACTTCACTTAGCATAATGGCTTCGAGTTCCATGCATTTACCTGCAAAATTCATGATGTCATCTTTCTTTACTGCTGCATAACACTCCATTGTGTAGATGTACCACATTTTTGTTATCCAGTCATCAGTTGAAGGGCATTTGGGTTGGTTTGGTTCCAGCTCTTTGCTATAGTGAAGAGAGCAGCAATAAACATAGCTGTGCATGTATCTTTGCAGTAGGATGCATCTTATGGGTATATACCCAGGAGTGGTATGGCTGGGTCAGGTGGTAGGCTCATTTTGAGTCTTTTAAGGGTTCTCCACACTGCTTTCTATAATGGTTGTACGAGTTTACATTCCCACCAGAAGTGGATGAGTGTTCCCCTTTCCCCACAACCTCTCAAGCATTTGATGTCTTTTGTTTTCTTGATCTTGGCCAGTCTTATTGTAGTGAGATGATACCTTAGTGTGATTTTAATTTGCATATCCTTAATTATTAATGATGTTGAACACTTTTTAAGAGGTTTCTCAGCCATCTTTACTTCCTTACTGGTGAAACCTCTGTTCAGCTCTTTACTCCATCTTTTGAATAGGTCATTTGTTTTCTTCTTTTTTTTTTTTTAATAGTTTTATTTTTTTATTTTTTACCTTTTTAAAATTTATTTATTTATTTGTATGAATGTACTGTCTGTATGTAGGTTTGTGTACCTGTGTCGTGCAATGCCGCGGAGGTCAGAAGAGGGTGTTGGATTCCCCTGGAACTGGAGTTCTCCTGGAATTGGAGTTATAGACAGTTCTCAGTCACCATGTGGGTGCTGGGGATCGAACCCAGGTCCTCTGCAAGCGCAGTCAGTGCTCTTAACCACTAGGCCATCTCTCCAGCCCCCATTTCTTCTTTGTTTTTTAAAATAGATTCTGGATGTTAATGTTCTGTCAGATGTATCAGTGGTGAAGGTTTCTTCCCACTCTGTGGGTTTTCTCTTCACTTCCTTGATTGTTTCTTTAGCTGTACAGCTTTTGGGTTTGATGAGGTCCCACTTGTCAACTGTTGACCTTATTTCTTGCGCAGCTGCTGTCTGTGCAGCCTAGACTCACTGACCCTGCTGGATCGTCCCAACCACAGCACCAGCAGCTTATCCTCTCCACCACAGCACCAGTAGCTTGGGGGGGGGCTTTCCTCCTTTGGTCCACTTGCCAGACCCCACCTGGCCACCAAGTGTGTGTGCTGCTGTATGTCCCTCTATCCACGCACACAGTTCTTCTCTATGGTTGTAGAGGTGGGCCATGGATGCCCTGGGTGGGCAGCAAGGCTGCAAGCCAGACCCCACCTGGTTGCCGAGTGTGTGTGCCGCTGTCTGTCCCTCTATCCACCACTTCATGTATTTTTATAACTTTCCTCTAAGTGTATGTGTATGGGGGGGGTGGCAGGAGGAAATTCCACTTAATCTGTTTTAGTTTTCTAGTCAAAAATGTATCCAGAGAATCTATACTATATGCAAAACAGTTTGTAGTTCAGGGCCAGGGAGGGGGAAGCATAAGGAAAAGCCCCTTTCCATGATGTCTATAGCCCAACATGCATGGGCAGTAGGTCAAGTGTGCTCTGTGCTCTTAGGGAAGTGAGACAGGAAGCCCAGAACAGAGCCTGCTCCCAGCTGGGAGAATCCAGGAGGACACCAAGAAGAAACGAATGGGTGTGCAGAGGTGAGGAGAGGGAGCAGATCCTTTCATCTCCGAGGAAGAACATTAGAAAGAGTCTCAGGTGCCCATGAAGAAGTCTGTATGGGATCTGATGAGGGCGGATGAGGAAGGATGAATCCGCAGTGATGAGTGGTTCAGGGACCCAAGGCCACCAGGAGGTGGTAGGGAGAGCCAGGTGGCGGAGGGCCTGGAGTGGCCATCACAGCGTGGTGCCCCGATGGTATAGGGGCTTCCTTAAACAATGTGTGTGTCAGGTTGCCCAAGGCCCCATGCTGGGCTTCATCCTCTCATCACCTTGTAATTCCCAGACTAGGATCTGTACGCTGTTGACAAGGAGGCAGCAGGTCACGGGCTGTGGCCAGGTCTGAGCTGTAGATACAAGGTTAGGGAGGAGCAGCCAGAGTCAGCGTTTACCTCTTGGCCAAGGGGACTGGCTCAGAGCCAGCTGCAGGTGACTTTCCATGGAGAATGCTGCTGCTCCAAACTGCAGTTTAGAAGGCTGTCTTAATATTTTTACTCTCAACAGTAAGCTAAAGCTGACATTGGCAGGCTTATTCAACAAATATAAAATAACCAGAAAAGACATTCTGAGGCATTCTGGAATGAAGCAGATGGACCCAGCGCTCATGTTAAAAACAGCAAATCACAACTTGAACTTTAGTTAATCATAATCAAATTTCTCCTTTGTTAATTAGTTTGAAACATCTCCCCAAGTAGTTTTCTATTTTGGTTTCTTTTACTTAAAAGACCTTGTTATTATCGGACACCCAGTTAAAGATACCTCTTACACCTGAACCAAAAAGCCTTACTCAGAAAATGATAGACTTTCTGAGATCTATCTGCTTTGTTTCTTAAAAGATTCATGGGAGAATTTATTTTATCTTGTTCTACTGACATAGAAATTATCAAGACTGTATTTACATAGTGATTTCTAGGACCCCCCCCCCCCCACTTCTGTGAATCAAGGTTGTCCCGGACTTAACTTCCTTTCCCAACCAGCTGCTGGCAGGTCCGTCTTTATCAGGCAGAGCTCTGGGAGGAGGACTGGGATGGGCAGGCGGCTTGGCCTTGCCACGCTGCTGCCTTAGCCATGCACTGTTGCTTGTCTGCACACACACAACGTCTTTTTGCTGCAAGGACACAAGATGCAGGCAGGGCTGTCAGGCCCCACACACGTTGCTGGGTGTCCTGAGCTTACATAAGCAGCAAAAACCGGAAGTTGCCGAAAGGGTGAGGCTTAGGGAGAGGAGGGAAAGGGCTGTGCTGCCGGCAGGTGGATGGATGGTTGCATCTTTTCATATTTCATCCAAAGTGGGCTCCAGGTAGCCCACAGCCCACTATGCCCACCTGCCCTCAGGTGCCGCTTCTAGCTGGTCATCAAAATGGCTTTCTCTGCCTTGTGCAGCTTCTTATGAACGAGTAATTTGGTAGCATCCATATATGCTGTCTTCTAAAATGATCTTTTCCTTTTGAGGGACGTGTGCAGGGTGGGTGACGTGGCAAGCCTGAAGCTCAGGAAATTAGCAAGTGGAAGACCATCATGTGGTCCATTATTTTGCTCATTTTCCCTCAGTCCTAGACCTGCATCTCCATCTGGATACTGCTCTTCTGAGGACATCGAGTGCTGAGTGCTTGGTACTTAGCGTTCAGTACTGAGCACTCAGTACTGCTACACTGCTCTTCAACAGACAGCGAGTGGTCAGCACTGGGTTCTCGGTACTGCCAGCTGCTCTCAATGTCTAATGTAGTGAATGGAGAAAGTGCTTCATTCACTCCTTTGTGCCTTCCACTATCTTGCTTTGCACTTGAATTCATCCTTCACCTGACTGGAGAAGGAAACCTTCACAGTTTGTGGAATATGAACTGTGACTTCATCCAGGCGCAGGGACAGCTTTGTCCTGGAGCGTCCTCATGGCCTGACTTGGCTTTATGGCACTAGGGCCTGGGAAGAGGCAGACTCTGTTTTGCTCAGCATTTATTTCTAAGTGCTTGGCACAGGACAGGTGTTAATACTTGTTAAAGGAATGACGAATGAGACACACATAGCAGGTCACACTTGGCCTTGTTCAGAAAGTGAAGTTGGGAAGTTCAGATGTGACCATAGATGAAGGGAAGTCCACTGAGAAGGAGAAAGGAAACCCAGCTCTGGCTGCCTGACCAATCTCAAGACCTCATGAAGGAGCCTGGGTACCCTAAGTCAGCCCTGCCTCTCCTGCTCTCCAACAGCACTACTAAGCACCACTCTGTTGACTTTGTGCAGCTCATAAGCAAGAAGAAATTAGAAATGCTTGGTACCAGTTAAGCCTCACACACGTGTGAGACCTTTTATTTCTTGTCCCCAAACGTGGTGTAATCCAGTGATACTGGATACTCCTCAGTCTGCCAGAGATCTGGTGCTTTCTTTTACTTAAATAAGTATACAGTAAACATACAAATAATGAAGGGACATCGTTAGTATAGAAAACTCTTCATGCAAGATTAACCTTACAGAATGTATTTTAACACTCTCCTAGGCAGGTCCATGCATGCACACATCACACACAGAGAATAATCCTTAACATTTTCTTCTTCTGGGACTTGCTCAGGTGAGGCCAGCTGGTGGAAACAGGTCACGGGAGATGGGCCTCAGGTCATAGTCTGGCCCTGTTCCTGGCCTGAGCACTCTGCTTCACTGAGAGGCTGGGCAAGTATTTGCTACATACTTCATTACTGTCTAGAACCTCAAGGCTGGAAAGAGACTAAGTTATAACCCAACATTCTCATTTAAACACAGGAAAATTAAGACCTCTAGAGAGAAACAGAGTAGGGCCCAAGGGCTGGGCAGTAGCTGAGCCGTGACTCACACCCGTGCCTCCTGGTCCCATCCCTGCTCTCTGCTACCAAGTTCAGCTGCAGGCACTGCAAGGTCCTCAGGGCTTTCAGAGGAGGCCAGCTGAAGCCTGCTTCGTTCTGCCTGCACTCAGGGTTAGTGGGTCCTCTTGGGAATCAGGAGACCATGCAGATGTGTAGAAGCCGCTGCCTCCAGGGTAGGCCTCCACGGCTCTCACAGTCATGCACTTTCTGGGTCATCCCCCATCTGAGGCTTCTGCCCAGTGATCCTGCCTGGTGCCCGGTGCTCAGCCCTACTTAGCATTCTAGTCTTAGTGGGAGTGCAGCCTTCTTTCTGAGAGTTGATGTGACTGTGCTGACATGTTTCTTGTTTTGCCCAGCCTTTTAAGCACAGTGGGAAGGGTCCTCCTTCCTACGGGAAGTTCTTCCCTCACACTCCCATAAGCATGTAGATCTTCCCATCTTTTTCTATGGATTTCTCACTGAGAAGTTCTTTACTTGCCCACAAACATTTCATGTTTATCCTCCTCAGCCAGGCTGTTCCATAGAAGATCCAGCCTATGTGTGCAATCAGAATATGAATCTAGAAAAGGAGACCTGTGCATAGAAAACTCCATCAGTCTCTGCTGGCCCAAGAGAGAGAAGAAATCAGGCTCTGGACACTGTGGCATGGTGACTGGAGTCAGAAGGAGCTTTGTAAGGAGAGCATTTGAGCTTGACATAGAAAGGGTTAACTGGGATTGGAACACAGGGAAATCGTAGGGGAATGCACTCCAGGGAGAGGAATAAGCATCAGGCGAGGAGGCTCAGGACTGGACCAGGGAAGAGGAGCCAGGACAGAATCCTGATCCCTTCTAATGGGTATGCAGCCATCTAGGTATTCTAAAGTTTGGCGCATGTTTCTGATTTTCAGAGTCTCTGTTACTCTTGAAAGGGTGCTATGTACCTTAGAGCCTTGGATAAAAAAGGTTGGCCTGTAAATGAGTTTTTAAACTTACTTATAACTCTCAAATCATGGGAAGTTTACTGGGAGGATTTTCATTTCATTTGGAAGCCTTCCTTATTCTCAGACACAGTTCGCTGATCTCCTTAAACTGTATCTCCCACGGGCAGTGTTGCATCTTGGAACTCAGCTTTGGAAACTTATCTGTGATGTTTGCTCAGGGAATAAAGTGGAATAAAATGCAGTGGAGTGGAGTTTTTAGATCAGCTTGCCTACTCTGGGATCCGGAGGTCGGCTCTTGGTGGAGCAGACATTTCCGCTGTCAATCTTGCTGCCTGACTCCTCCGATTTAGCACAGAGATAAGTCTTGGTGCATCCTGCCAGCAGGCTCAGAGCTGGGCTGTCCAGCTAGCACCTGCCAGTTGCAGCTGAACTGTCTTCTCTCTATAAGGCTCTTAAACCTCATGGTCCTCAGATACGGTCTGGGCCCAAACAGCAACCCTGCCTGTTACTGGGCAGGGGGAGGGAAAAACTGTTTGGATTCTTTACCTAGTCCTTCCTTGACCTGAGAATCGCTTGTGCCAGCGGCAGCCCTTGCACAGCTTAAGAGATGTAAGGACTGCCGCAACTGCAAAGCTGTCAGTTGGTGTTCTGCTCAGGGCCTTGATTTCTTCTTGGCGAATCTTCCTGTTTATAGTTGTTGGCTCTTCCAGGTGGCTGAAAGGTGCCCAGCGGAGGGCAGGGGTGTGGGCAGCTGCCGTGGCGTTTTGTTAAGTTACTGATCTGCCAGAGAGCTGCAAGGTGCTGGCTTGGCATTCGTTTCTCCATCTGCCTTGCACTGAGCGCGATCAAGGGAGCTAAGCGGACCCCTTCATAGTTGTTCAAAGTCCTTTGCGGAAACCCGCAAGAAGAGTTTCTGTAGTCTGGGGCCATTGGCCTCCCTTAGAGACAGCAGCTGTTGTGCGTAGTATTTTAGGATGAGGACCCAAGAGAAGCAAGTCCTAACCCGAATGGGGTCTGGACACCCTGGCCGTCACTTTGTTCACCTGCTCCTCTGGCCATTCTCATTCATCGCTAGCTCACTGGAGGTGTAGTGTGCGCTGAGAGGGAGACAGAGCCCAGGCATGCGGCTGCCATCCTCGGCAAATTTTCTGACCAGGAGGCAACAGATGCCAGTGAGCTGTAACTAATACAAGGTGTAGTACATGTCATAAGAAACTGGGGGCTGGGGTCGGGGGCTGGGTGGCTGGGTGGCTGGGTGGTGGTGTCTGCCCTGCTCCTTCTGGGAGACGCCCATGGCCTTTCTATTATTTTAAACCTTCACAGGGCTCCCTTTGTGTGCACCTTGTCATGTCGCTGCTTTAGGAGCCTTGCTGATCCTCTTCTTCTGCTTGTTTTTATACTCATCCCCTGCCACCCCATACTTGGAAGCCCCTAAGAAGTCAGAAAGAGTAATGGCCGCCATCTCTTGCTCAGGGGGAGCTTACCTTTGTTGCTTTCTCATGGTTCTTGTGTTGGGCTTTTGTTCCCCAGCTTAGCTGACAGTGCCTTGAAGGGTGTGAATGATTTCTTCAATATTCTTGGAATATTCTTCAATATTGCGGGAAGATGTGTTTGGCCAGTAGGTAGACAGCTGCTGTCCTGGGTGTTATTTCTTTGGCGAAAGAAAGGCTTAAAAGAGAACATGTCTTTGAAGCACACCCGTCTTTCTGCCACGTGGCTTAAATGACTCTATTACTGTCTCTTGGTTCTGGTGGGAGGACATTGGAGGACTTGGGAGGAATTTATAATGTCTTAATAGACAAAGAGTCCAAACCTGTATCTGTGCTTGAGGCCTGCCGGAAGAACAAAAAGGTTACTTAATTCATGCCTTTCTTCATGTTTTCAGTTCCTTTCCTGCCTTTTTAAAAGAAAAGGATGTGTCAATTTGAGCTGCTTAATTCATTTTAAAATATGGGTCAGAGCCGCAATCTTCACACGCCTTTGTCTAATCACACCTAGACTTTTGGTGAAATGCTTGCTTCATAAATTAAGTTTAATGACTAGAAATAGGAAGGTGAAACACAGAGCTGACGATGTGCTGAGTGAGACCTGACTTCATGCCTGCCCAACGGCCTCTGGGTTCACATCGCTCCCTCCGGGGTCAGCAGCAGATTCCCATTTGGGGAATGGGAGTTCTGGGAGTGAGTCGAGGTACTTGGGAGTGATTCGGGATACTTGGGAGTGAGTTGGGGCACTTGCCAGCTTGGATTTGCTCCTTAGCAGAAGTGTTTGGCCCATTGATATTCCTGATGCTAGAAGGATGGTCATTGTCTTAAATCTTTTTTGACAGGAAGACACAAAACAAAACAAGAGTCTGGGTTGAGGCCAGGTTTAAAACTTAAAGTGAGCTGACCTGTTTTCATCAGAATATTGTCAAAGCCTGCTTTGTGATTCTACCTCCTTAACATACTGGTATCATGTGAACCGAGCACCTGATTCAAGCAGGAGAGAGCTGAAGACCTTGTCCTTATCCCAAGAGCTGTTTGCTGCTGGGCTGGGCTGGGGCTCAAGTTCCCCAGAGGCCACCTGTTAATGCTCTACCTGGGGAGGGCCTACCAGGAGGGATTGGCAGCTCCCTAGTCCAAACATGCAGCGCCATACCTTGCTGAAGATATGTTTATATCTTCCTGTTTGACCTTGACAGTTTCCCAGTGAGGAAGTCATACCATCGCTTTTATCCTTGATCTGTAGTGGAGGGAACTGAAGCTCACACGGGCAGGTGATACGAAGCCTACATGAGGCTGTTGACTGTGGCACAGCTGAGTGCCCACCTAGGCTCTGTGCCTCTGGGAATCTGTTGCTTTCCTGATCTTTCATTTTCTTCTCTGTCTGGTTTAGGTTCCAACTATGGTTCAGGGACAAAATGGGCTCTGAATTGTGCATAGGATCTGTGTATAATGGGCTAGAAAGCTCTCCTCTCCAGAGAACACTGGAAAGGGAACTCCCCTGAGTGTTCTGCTGATGGGCTGGCTACCTTGTTGATAGGGGCATTGGCTCCTTGTAGGCTGGGACTCAATCTCACTGAAGCATGCATAGCCATGGGAACTCATACAAAGGAAAGGAGAGAAGAAGACCTTTCCACTGGGTTTTCCTAGCTTCCTCTATGTGTGTGTGTGTGTGTGTGTGTGTGTGTGTTTATGTGTGTGTGCATGTGCCTATGTATATGTGTACATGCACATGGGTGCTTATGTGTATATGAATGGATGTGTTTGTATGTGTGTGTACATGTGCCTATATATATGTGTGCATACACATTGGTGCTTATGTGTATATGAATGTGTGCGTGTCTGTGTGTGTGTGCCTATGTATATGTGTGCATGCACATTGGTGCTTATATGTGTATGAATGGGTGTGTGCGTGTGTGTGTGTGTGTGTGTGTGTGCATGTGCCTATGTATATGTATGCATGCACATTGGTACTTATGTGTGTATGAATGCGTGCATGTGTGTGTGTGTGTGTGCGCGTGCGTGTGTGTGGTCTCCTCGAAGAGCAGGGCTCTGAGTTGCAGGGCCATGTCTTCTTTGTCTAACCCTTGGTTTTCCCCTGTTTTGCCATTTTTCTCTGATGCAATTTTTTCCTCTCCTGGTTTTTCTACCACCCTCCATTATCTCCAATTAGGAGAGTGAATATCATAAAAAATACAAAAGTTAATTCACTCAGTTTTTAAAGTCATTGTACACCACAAATGATATCTCTGGTAGTATTATGAAACTGGTATTTCTTTGCATTTTTATAGTGCACTTCACAAATTGTAGATTGCCTTCTATATCCTGCCTTCCCTAGAAACCTGGTAAATTAGATAAGCTGATACTAAGTAGTTCCATCTAATAGATGGGGAAGTTGAGATAGAGAAAAATAAGGTACTTGGCCAAAGGTACTTGCAGTTATTGAGCAGCTGAGCCCTGTTTATCAATTCAAAATGAGACAGTTATTTATAATCTAAAGAGCCATTAAACAAAGACAAGGACAAATGTCAGACACTGAAGGGCGTGTGATAGTCCTACCCTAGTCTGAGCAGTGTAGTTAGGCATCCTGGAGACTGGCATCTGAAGAGTTCTGGATGCTGTTGGCTATCTCTGTGCAAACCCATTACGGTTGCATGGGGAGCTCACAGAGCACCGTGTGATGGGACAGGGTGGGCAGGAGATTAAGGACCACAGCTCCTGCCATGGAGGGCCAAGACGGGCCCTGGGATTAGGTCCTGAGACTTGAGAGAGGCCATTAAGAGATTTTAAGTAGAAGAATGACATGTATCTGAGAAAGACTATTTTGATCACTGTCTGGAAATGCTTGGGAGAGAGTCAAAGAAACTGGTAAGCCAGATTACATAATGTGGGGTGGTCTTAGGGGGATGCGATACTGCAGATTTTGGCAGTGACACAGGGATGGAGAGAAGTGACAGGTTGAAGGCTGTTGAGGAAGTAATGAGAGGAGTTGGGAATGGTTGGTTATGGTAGAGGAAGAAAAGGAAGGACATAGACTCAGTACTTTGGCCCTGGCAGAGAGGGCCAGTTTGGGGAAGGGAGGCAGGGCTATGGACTCTGTAGGATATACTGAGTTTGAGACATCTATAAGATATCAGTAGAGATCCTGAGCACGATTGTGGACAAGTGGTTCTGGAAGTGGAAATTTCAGATTCATTGACAGAAGTAACTAATTGGAAAAGTCCCCATAAACTAGACCGTCACATTCTAGGGTCTTCAACTTTACAATACTTTATGAAGGAATTAAAATAAAGTAGCCCAGATTGAGAGCCAACACGTTAAGAGAGATATAACTGTGCTTGTGTGTGTTTAATGAAGAGAGTTCTCAAGTCTCAGAGAAGACTCTGTAATGCCCAAAGAAAATCCAGTTGTACAATTAATCAGCTCCATACTGTATCTGTTTGCCATGAATTTAATGAGCAGCAGGTGGCTGGAGGGATGGCAGGCATGTTTCTGTGGTGACACTTATTTAAGGCAGTATATATCCCACCAAGTTGTACCTCAATTTACTTAATTAGACCTTTGCAGTACACTTCCACAATAAAATGTAGCTCTGCCACGCATTCATGGTGTTCTTAAATTTTGGATTAGTTCTTTGGACAAATTCCCAGAGGCATTGCCTCCATTAGGAGGTCCATGCATTTCTATGACTTTTACTGCTACGAAGGCAACTACGTATAAAGGAAGCCTGGACACATTGGTGTGAGATTAGAGTGACCTCTTCCACTGCTGCTCCCAAAGGGTAGCCAGGACCCCCTCTGTGGAGCACACAGAAAATACAAGTAGCCGGTTCATTCTCTGACTCACTCAGCCCTGCTCACTGAACACTGAAAGTTGCAGCTCCTGGGACAGCAGAGTGACTCAGAACAAGCCCTGCTTATAGCTTGGGGCTGGTGGCCTAATAGCTGGGTAAATCAGAAGATTATTGCAACCGAGGATTGGATCTGCTTAAGTCCTGTGTGAAGCTGGGGGCCGGGTGGGGAGAGAGGAGTCCTTCCTAGAGGTTATGGCAAACATCGAATTTGTACAGGTGACTAGCAGCTAGATAGAGAGGTCAGCGGCAGGTAGCCCTGCTTCCCGTGAGCAGTGGGGCCTTGTGTGGCCAGCATTTGTTTTTTTAAGTTTTTTTTTTTTTTTTTTTTTATTTTCGAGACAGGGTCTCCTTGTAGCCCCAGCTGTCCTGGAATTCGCTCTGTAGACCAGGCTGGCCTTGAACTCCCAAAGATCTGCCTGCCTCTGCCTCCCAAGTGCTAGGATTAAAGGCGTGCGCCGCCACGCCCAGCAAAGTTTTCTAGGTATTACAGGTTAAGAACCAATCTGAAAGCTGGATACCTAAGTCACTTCCGGTTTGAGTGGCACCATCAATAATTAATAGATTCTGATCTCCTTTGTGAGGGGAAAGAAATGACAGCCACCTTTAAGTTAAAAAATCAGAGAAATAGTGATATTAGTTTCCACGTCCGTCTTTTTTGGAGCACGGCTTTGATTTTCTGTCCTATTTGAACACGGTTCCATTTTCACAGCCACTGCTATAATCACTCAAACCTCTGACTCACAACAGATGTGAGATTCTTTAATTCCTCAGATCCATAGGGATTTCCTTCATGCAGAAATCAGTGTCTTTTTCCCCCTGATTTAATTAAACCTTTAATGAATATTTTATCAAATGAGTTCTGTGTTTTATATTTTATTATTAATGTTGTTTATAAACCTTTCCTTCATTGGCATAATTTATAAACCAGGACGGAGGAGGAGCCATGTTTTAAGAACAATGGCTGCATATCCTTCCAAATGTGAGCAAATCGGACGAGCGAGCGGGGCTGCCGAAGAGTGTGTTTTACTCGGGGTGACAAATCCCAATGTGCACAGTCTGTGAGTGTGAAGCTGCGCTGTGAAACCTCCTGCATCGCGTAGACAGCGTGAGGAGGGCCGTGGAGCTCCAGTGAAGTGGGAGTCGAGGTTGGTCCTGGCTGGGTGACTATAGCTACGCTCCTTGCCCGGGGCCAAGGCCATGGCTCACTGGCTGGATGTGGCCTGGTTCACTGCCGGCTCTGGGGTAGCTTGGGGTCTTCCCTTCCGCTTTGGCTGCATCTTATGGACGTCCCCTCCAGCACACTGGTTCTCAGCTCGGGCTTTCTCTTCACTCCTCACTGGCCATTCCTTCGCTCAGTACTGTGGTGTGCCCCAGCTCCTCACCCTCTGTCTCAGCATCCTCCTCAAACGCCCGTCTCTCCTTCTTTCTGTCTGCGTTCTCAGGACCACCCCTTGCTGTCTCACCACACACCATGGCCTGCTTAGGCTTCCCAGTTCCCTTCCCTATACTTTTTCCCCTTCCATCCTTTGCAGTGGCTGTGCCCAGAACACCCCTGACCTAGGGTGGACTGGCCAGCTGTTCCTCTCTCCTGCCCTGCACCCCGGCTCATGCCACTGCTGCCTCCTCTGTGATTGCCCTTCTGTCTTGGCCTTTTCCTGTTCCAGCAATGAGTGACACTCCTTCCTATCTCAGAGCCTCCTCACAGACTGTCCCCTTTCCCTGGGTTACTCTTCCTTCACCTTTTCCTCTGACTTTGGGTTCACGCTCATCATTCACTTCCTGGGGGGCCTTCTTGGCTCTGTCTCCTGCCGGCTGCTCTCTTAGGCCCCTGCCCTTTCCCACCTCATGCTCAGAACTGCCACCTCCTGTTTATGTGGTTATCTGTTTAAGGCCTGGCCTGGGTTTTATAGGGAAGACCTAATTTCAGACCTTTTGTTTCTTCGTGCCCATGAAATGTCCTAGAAATTCTATTACTTTGGCATCCAAATGCCATCTCTGACTGTCTTTTATAATCAGAAGCAGCTCAGAAATCTTTTGTCAGCAGGAGTGCCCTGATTTCTAGTTCATAAAATAACTGCGGTCATCTTGATTACAATTCCTGTTGTCTGGACATGTGGTCTAGAATTTGACTGAAGGGCATGGATGTTGGATCAATTCGCTTAAGTTAAGTCCCAACCTTCCTTGACTGTTGATAGATAAAAAAAAAAAAAAGTCCCAACCTCACTGATTATAACTGGGTGACATTAGGCCAAATACCTCTCAGAGCCTTAGAAAGAGAGAACATCTACAACATAGGAATGGACCCCACCTTCTGGTGGTGTTGGGGTTAACTGGGCTAACTGAGGGAAGAGGCACATGAGACCACCCAAGGCACACTTTGGGCCAAACTAGATGTCAGGGTCTCTGTCCCCTGTGCTGCTGTCTCTTTCTCTGTTTTTATAGGAACATCTGAATGTCTTTACAGTAAATTAAGTTCTTTCCCAGTCAGCTGTTAAACAGGAGTGCCTGAGAACCTGCCTGTTGTGTCACAAGTGCCACTTTAAGCACCAATGCGTAGCAGCGAACCACCCAGACGGGTTCTCTTCCCACTAAATCGCATTCTGGTGGAATAAGACAAACCACAACCAAACGCGAGTGCACGAAGGCACTGAGGGGTGAGAGGTTACTGCATGCTGAGGGCCGAGGAGGGCCTCTCCGACAAGGTACTATGCAAGAAGAGTCTAAAACGAAGTGACAGCTGTCCAGGGAAGATATCTTCAGTTTAGAAGAGATAGCAAGAGATGTGAGTGTATGTGTGTTGTCTTAGGACAAGAGGAAAGTGGTGCTTTGATTGAAATGAAGGAGGGCAGGAAGATGCAGATGGAATGTGGAGAGCCTTTATAAGCCTCCAAAAGAGCCCTGGGTTTTACTGTGAATTAGATGGAGAGCCACTTGAAGATTTTGAAGAGGAGAGGGACACAATCCAATTAATGTCATGTCACCTCAGGTCTCTCATAAGCTTAGGGAAACTGAACCAACAAACTAATTTGGGAGAGGAAAGAAGTTACTTCTCTTTTAACAGAAGGGCACTTGCCTAATTATGGGTAAGGCTCATCTAGCAAATATTTACTGAGAATCTGTTGTGCATAGGTCCTTGTTAGTCCCTGTTCTAAACTATAGCACCCCAGCACCCAACCCTGGTTCTTTTAACACCTTGCTTTTGCATTCAGTCTGTAAGCAGCATTAGCAGCTTTCAGAAGTAACTATAGATTTTAGGCCGGCACCCGGGCCTCCTTCATGGCCCAACCGAGATAAACCAGGTACCAGGTGAAGGAAGGGTTTGAAGCAGGTAGGGCCCAAAGCCAACCATGCAAACCACAATTTATCATCACTCTTTGGGGAGTCATCGCTACTTGCAGATAGATAAGGACAAGAGATTGTTTGAATAAAGAAATCTGTTACAAGGGATGGAGCTTTATTAGATAGTGTAATTAAGAGTGACCCTGAGGTGGCAGCAGGGAAGTGTTCTTCTCCAGATTTCAGGCAGCATTTCTTGCTTCTGAGTTTCTCGAGATTCTTCCCTAGAATTGTTTTGGCCTCAAATGGTAAGCAACAGAAAAATGGCCTAAGTGGAATTAACTGACTCCTCCAAATGCTTCCTGCTCCTCTCAGCCCTGGTAGACGTGTAGAAGTAGTTCACACTTGGGAGGAACTACGCCAAAAGCCAGCATACTCACTTTACTCCTAAAGACATTTGAGCATTTGATGGTGACAGAGAGGTAGTAATTCGATTGTAGTTCTGCTCATAAGAGAATGCCCTCTTCCCTCTGGGATTGGGAAGTCATCAGGAAGATCCTGTTGGCATTGAAGTCTGAGTAAACCGGGGGGGGGGGGGAGCAGCGGTGTCTATTTTTCACACCCACCCCTCCTCCCATAGAGCATATGAGGAGGGTGGTGCTCAAGCCACCCAGAATATTCTTTCTAAGTCTGTTTTCCCTGCTCTGGACTCACAGCCAACAAGTGGCCCTGTATCCCACCTGCATTGCGCAGCTGGCTTTGTGTCCTGCCTTGGCACCTGGGTCACTGGCAGTGATGGCTGCAATCCTGCAAAGGCTCTGGTAAGAAGCAGTGGTGCTAGGATGTGTGCCCCAGTGGCTGCTGCTTTTCTTAGAAGGTGTAAAGAAGAGAAAAATGTGAGGTAGAATCGTAGAAAAGGAAGAACAGAAATTAACTCACTGGCAGAAACCACCGAGCCTAGAATAAATCTATCTAATTAGGAACACAAGAAGTACAGAGCATTGAACACATGTACACACATACACACGTGTGCACACACACACACACGTGCATGCATTGTGTGTGCCCTCACACCTGCCCATGTCTACCTGTATGTAAAATGCTAAAGAAATACTCCTTACATAGAATGGCCCTCACCCATAGGTGTAAAATCTAGTTCATGTCAGTGACAACACTTAGGAACAAATAGCTTCAGTCACGAACTGTGTTACTTTAATGCACTTGAAGTATCCTGACTGGTCTCAGACAACTGCCTCAGTCGTTACTCATGGAGGCAAAGTTGCTCCCATGCTCTGGGCTTACTGAGGTTCTGGTAATAGTGAGAAGTTAGAGTGCAGGGTGCTCAGGCCACACTTTGCTGTTTGTGGATTTGTTCACCCCAGTGCATGCTTACTGAGCACCTTCTAGGCAGAGGTCAGTTCGGGCACTGGGTATATTTGATGACAGGCTCCACAGGGATCTCTGTTCCACTAGAAAAGACAAATAAACGCAGTGTCTGTCACTTCTCCTGCGGAAATGTTGACAGTGAAGGATGAGAGAAGGTGACGCTGTCCCATGCTGTGCCCAGGGAAGGTCTCTTTGATGAGGTGTTGTGTGAGTAGGGCTTGGAATGAAGCAGGGAATGCCCACAGAAAGCAGCTTTGACGGAGAAGGGACAGCGTGAGGTGGGAGTGCATGTATGTTGTCTTGGGAAAATAAGAAAGGGGCTTTGATTGGAATGGAGTGGCAGCTGATGGCGGGAAGGAAAGCAGAGCAAAGACCCAGTTTCATTCAAGTCAAGCTTGGTGAACCAGGAAGTTGGACTGTGGTTCCTCACAGGTTTATGGGCCCCTTCCAGGCCACTACGCCTCTAGGAAGAACCTATCTGCAGTCATTGCTAATCCCTTGTGTATCTCAAAGAGAGGAGAGGCCTCCAGTGCTTCCTCTGCACCCTTTCCCCTCCACAGGAAATGTGAGTGGCTCCGCTCACTCTTGTGAGGGTCTATTGGAGGTTCAGAGCTGCTCAGACTCCAAGGTGGCCATGGCTGTGTCCCACCTGGAGGACAAGACTCCACCATACAAGGAACAGAGGTGGTTTCAGAGAGAATGCGGTTATGGGAGAGATGCAGTAGGTGGTGAGGCAGTATGGAGCTGGCTAAGGGAGGCCGCCCGGGCTGTGGAGAAAGGTTTTGAGGCAAACGGCATTTTGGAGATGGGGAAGGTGACCCAACACTGCTCTTGCGTGTAGAAGACGACGGCATCCTCCTGGAGCCCTTTCTTCTTTCTCACATTCTGGTGTAGGTTGCCACACGTGTGGCCCCATGGGAGCTGCCTCACGGGCAGAGCGAGGAACCCGTTTTCCTTCCCATGGTCAAGATGTGAAGATTTCTGCTCCAACCATGAAACCCCATGACACACGGAGAGTGTCTGCCTGTCATTTTTCTTCCCAGTCATCAAATATGAAAATTAGGTCTTCTTAAGTTCCCCTGTTGCTCTGGAATTATTCCTGGCAGGGGCACACTTCCTTGCAGTCCTATGACCCATGGTTTCCTTAGCGATGTCTTTCCTCAAGTTTCACTTTGTATTTTTTCCATGTTCCCTGTCCATTAGTTGTCTATTTTAGTGAAGCTAATTGTTTAGCCCTTAAAAATGGTGCATTCAGTGCAGCTATTATAGGCAGCTGTTTAATGGGGAGTCTAACCTTTTCAGTCTGAGTCCATCTTCAAGTGGGTAGAGGGATCTGTGACAGCCAGCTCTCCCAGAGAGCAGTGTTTCCCACAGGAGAATTCAAAGGATGTGGTCATAAGAAGGCCCTTTAGGGGACATTTAGAGGGTTTGGAGCTGGCTTCATGAATATTTTCATTTGGAGGAAAAGGCAGACCCCAGAGGTTAAACTGAGGAGGACGGAAGGTACAGCTCCTCCCTGGCCACTCCTGGAACCTCTCCCCACAACACCGGATCTTCCCTGTGCCCTGGAGCATGGAGGAGCAGGAGGAGGAGGAGGAGCAGGAGGAGGAGGAGGAGGAGGAGGAGGAGCAGGAGGGAGGAGGAGAGCACAGTCAGGAGGAGGAGGAGGAGCAGAGAAGG
Organism: Rhizomys pruinosus; assembly: GCA_009823505.1. NCBI lineage: Eukaryota > Metazoa > Chordata > Mammalia > Rodentia > Spalacidae > Rhizomys > Rhizomys pruinosus. The sequence continues at coordinate 2,176,920 of VZQC01008907.1, forward strand.
AGAGAACGGAGAGGAGCGAGGAGGAGCAGGTGAGGAGGAGGAGCAGGAGGAGGAGGAGCAGGAGAGAGAGGAGAGGAGAGGAGCGGAGGAGGAGGAGCAGGGGAGGAGGAGGAGCAGGAGGAGAGGAGACAGGAGGAGGAGGGGAGGAGGAGGAGGAAGGGGAGGAGCAGGAGGAGAGGAGGAGGAGGAGGGAGGAGGAGAGGGAGGAGGGAGGGAGGGAGCAGGAGGAGGAGCACGGAGAAGAAGGGAGGAGGGGAGCAGAGGAGGAGGAGGAGGAGCAGGAGGAGGAGGGCAGGAAGACGAGGAGGAGCAGGAGGAGGAGGAGCAGGAGGAGGAGGAGCAGGGGAGCAGGAGGAGAGAGGAGGAGCAGGAGGAGGGAGGAGCAGGACGAGGAGGGGAGGAGGAGGAGCAGGAGGAGGAGCAGGAGGAGGAGGAAGGAGGAGCAGGAGGAGGAGAGAAGCAGGAGAGGAGGAGCGGAGGAGGAGGACGGAGCAGAAGGGAGGAGGGAGGAGGAGGAGGAGGGAGGAGGAGGAGGAGGAGGAGACCAGGACGAGGAGGAGGAGGAGGAGGGGAGCAGAGGAGGGGGGAGGAGGAGGAGGAGGAGGGCAGGAGAGGAGGAGGAGGAGGACCAGGACGAGGAGGGGAGGAGGAGGAGCAGAGGAGGAGAGGAGGAGCAGGAGGAGGAGGAGAAGCAGGAGGGGAGGAGCAGGAGGAGGAGGAGCGAGGAGCAGAAGGAGGAGGAGGAGGACGAGGAGGAGGAGGAAGCAGGGAGGAGGAGGAGACCAGGACGAGGAGGAGGAGGAGGAGGAGCAGGAGGAGAGGAGCAGGAAGAGGGAGCGCAGGAGGAGAGGAGGAGCAGGAGGAGGAGGAGCAGGAGGAGGGCACAGGGAGCAGGAGGAGGAGGAGCAGAAGGAGGAGGAGGAGGAGGAGAGGCAGGAGGAGGAGGAGGACCAGGACGAGGAGGAGGAGGAGGGGAGGAGCAGGAGGAGAGGAGGCAGGAGGGAGACGAGGAGGAGCAGGAGGAGGAGGAGGAGCAGGAGGAGGAGGAGGAGCAGGAGGAGGAGGAGCAGGAGGAGGAGGAAGCAGGAGGAGGAGGCAGGAGAGAGGAGGAGGAGCAGGAGGAGGAGCAGGAAGAGGAAGGAGGAGGGGGAGGAGGGGAGCAGGAGAAGGAGGAGGACCAGGACGAGGAGGAGGAGGAGGAGGAGCAGGAGGAGGAGGAGGACCAGGACGAGGAGGAGGAGGAGGAGGGAGGAGGAGCGGGGCAGGAGGAGCAGGAGACGGAGGAGCAGGAGGAGGAGGAGGAGCAGGAGGAGGAGGAGGAGCAGGAGGAGGAGAGGAGAAGGAGGAGGAGGAGCAGGAGGAGGAGGGAGCAGGAGGAGGAGGAGGAGGAGCAGGAGGAGGAGGAGCAGGGAGAGAGAAGGAGACGGAGAAGGAGGAGGAGAGAGAGGAGGAAGGAGGAGGAGGCAGAGGAGGAAGAAGAGCAGGAGGAGGAGGAAGAGGAGGAGGAGGAGCAGGAGGAGGAGGAGGAGCAGGACGAGGAGGAGGAGCAGCAGGCCTTACCTTACCTCATCTCTTGCTCTCACTCTCCAGCTCACCCCAAACATTCAGCATCCAGGTTTGCTTCCCCAGTGGCCTCTGACTCAAGCCAGACTCACTGTGGCCGTGGGCTCCTGCCTGCTTGCCTCAGCCACCCACTCGAATGTTACCCCAGCCTCGTGTGAGGCCTGCCCAACCTGGCTCAGTCTGTCTAGAACACAGTTGGAGTTGTAGCGAGAGAGAGAGAGAGAGAGAGAGAGAGAGATTTTAAAAATTGCAAGTTTTTCCAGCTCCTTCTTTTAAGAAGTCTAATGAGGGGCTGGAGAGATGGCCTAGCGGTTAAGAGCGCCGACTGCTCTTACAGAGTACCCGGGTTCGGTCCCCAGCACCCACATGGCAGCCGAGAACCGTCTGAAACTCCAATTCCAGGAGAACTCCAGTTCCAGGGGAATCCGACACCCTCTTCTGACCTCCGCAGCATTGCACGACATGGGTGCACAAACTTGCATGCAGACAGTACATTCATACACATACAGAAATAAATAAAATTAATAATAAAAAAATTAAAAAAACAGAAGTCTAATGCTCACGAGGTCACATCCTCATTTAATGATGAGGACATTTGGTGACACATGCCCAGAGGTGATCCAGACAGACAAGGTGAACAGAGATTGATGGGGTGTGTGTGATAAATGTATTGGTAAATGGAGGCATCTGTCATCAACGTAGAGTGGCGTCTGTGTAGACTCAACCTCTTGGGGCGTCTCTCCAGTCATAAAATTATTTCATACTAAAAGAAACAAGCTACAAAGCAGCTTGTTTGCTGCTTTGAAGACCAAGAAGAGAGAGAAATGAACTTGGTGTCCATGGGCTTGAGAGCCTAGTGGTATATGTACCACAGACATTGTCCTCTTGTGACCATCCTCGAAGAAGGCCTTACAGCAAGCATCCAAGTGCCTGCCATGTACCAGGTGCTCTCTGGATACTGGGCATCCAGTAGTGAATCAAAAAACCTTGGTGTAGATGAGCAAAAACCCTCCTGCCTTTTCCAAGTTTGGGTTCTTTAGGGAGATGGGTAAGTAAATCATAAGATATGTTGGTGGCTGGTGATTGGTGCAGAATGAAAGAAACAGAGCAGGGCATGGTAGAGATGGGAGCAGAGCTCAGAGGCCTCTGAGAACCAGAAGCGCCATGTCTGGGATTAAACTGGGAATCTGCTGGAACCCTGAAAGGGCTTTGATGCTCCTCTTGGGCTGAGGATGGCACTGCCTTACTTTGCTGAGAGGAGGCCCTGCCGCCAGCCCTTGCTACATAACTTGCTGTCTTTTTAGGTTTCTTGGTTTAACTCCTTTCTCATTTCTCCAATAAAGAATGCTGACAGCTCAGTATTTCTCCAGCCTCTTATCTTGGAACTTGCTGGGTCATTTGGAGCAGCTGAGGCCTGAGAGCCGGGGTGTAACTCTAGGGAAAATGGTCTTCGGTGACCAACAATTGCTATTATTTTTCTTCAGCATGGCCCTTTTTGGGGCAGTTTGGTATTCATCATTTCCCATCTGGGTCTTTAGAGGGAAACTCTGAGCTGTGCCCCTTAGAACTCTGTCCTTCATTCCGGGACCTCTCAATCAGACTCTGGTTTGAAAATAAAGATGTTTGGCAGTACAAGTATTGGAAGTAAGTTTTGGTTTCAAACATGGCCAAGGCATGATTAATAGACAAATTTACTGTAGATTCAGAGCTTGCTTTTGGATTAAGTTCTGTTCCTGAGGATTTGAGGAAGGCCTGCTCCGCTGTGCATGGGCTCCGATGGTTTTCTGATTTATTTTTACTTACTGCTCCTTACTTACGATGCCAGAAGAAAGGCTTGCTTCTGAAGAGCTGTGCCCTCATGCTCTGGGCTACCTATCTAAAGGGAAGTGAAGTTTTGGTTACTTGGTAAAGGCTAGACCATAGCTGTAGAGAGGGAAGTGCCCTGGCTTGGGGTGGCAAGATCCAGTCTTGCCAGGGCTCTGTGACTGTCCTTCTGGGAAGACCTTTCTGGACTCAGAGATGACTGAGACACTATGCTACCTGACAGTTTTCTGGAGGGTACCAGTGGGTGAGCCAGTTAGAGAAGTAAATAAACAAGTTTTAGGTGACCAAATCTGGCTGTTACTGGTGTGTGCTTGTTTTAGTACTGCAGATATAATCCTGGCAAAAAAGCTCCTCATAAATGGAATGCTAAGTAGTTTCATTTAATCTTTTTGAATATTTAGTTTTTATTGTATATGTATGTGTGTGTGGTTGTATGTGTATGCATGTAGTTGAATTGTATGTGTGTATGTGTGTGGTTGTATGTGTCTGGTTGTATGTGTATGTGTGTGGTTATGTGTGTGGTCATATGTGTATGCATGTGTGTGGTTGTATTTTTGTGTGGTGTGTGTGTGTATGCATGTGATTGTATGCATATCATGGAGCATGTGTGGAGGTCGGAGCACAGTTTATGGGAGTTGGTTCTCACCTCCTACCATGTGGGTTCTGGTGTTTGAACTGAGGTTTTCAGGCTAGGGGGTAATATCTCTCTCTCTCTCTCTCTCTCTCTCTCTCTCTCTCTCTCTCTCTTAATGGAACAGGGAATTGAACTCAAGTGCTGAGAAAGTGCTCTACCACTGAGCTTTATCACCAATCCTTTTACCTTTTATTTTTCTTTTTTAGGGCTATCTCAGCCTACATTTCGTTTTCCATTCTATACTAAAATAATTTGAAGAAAATGTAAATAATTAAAATGGGATCATTTAAAACAAGTCCTCATGACATTGAACTTGCTGTGGATATCTTTGGTCACACTATGTGATCTTTGGTCATACTGTGTGATCTTTGGTCACACTATGTGATCTTCTGCACCTGTTCTTGCTGACTACATGATGTTTCATGAAGATGGTGCTTCTCACGGGGTTAACATGTTGGAGGTTTTTTTCTTTGGACCACTGTAAGTTGCATTGCATTGAGTATCCTGGAGAAGCCAAGTCACCATGCATGTCCATGATTATTTCATTAGAATAGTTCTTAAGTTAGGGACTGGAGAGATGACACCACATTTAAGAGGACTTACTACTTTTATCGATGACCTGAGTTTGGTTTCTAGCACCCACATTGGGTGGTTCACAACAATCTGTTAACCCCCAGCTCCAAGGGATCCAGTAACATTTTCTGGTCTCTGTGGACACCTGCATACATGTGGCATTCACACACACAGACACACAGAGACACAAATAAAAACCAAAATAAATCTTTTAAATCTGTAATTCTTCAATATGAAATTGCTTTAACAAGGATTATAGAGAATGATATGCTTTTGATAGAAGTTACAAAGCATTTGTTTTATTTTTAAAAGACAATGGCGCACGCCTTTAATCCTAACACTTGGGAGGCAGAGGCAGGTGGATCTCTGTGAGTTCAAGGCCAGCCTGGTCTACATAGAGAGTTCTAGGACAGCCAAAGCTACAGGGAGACCCTGTCTTAACAAGACCCCTCCCCAAAAAAGAATTTTGTTGGGGAGGGGATACAGATTTTTCACCCTGTGATCCTCACTGGCCCTGAGGATCTGTCAGTCTTTTTACCTCAGTCTACCAAGTGCTGGGATTATAGGTGTGAGCCACCATGCCCAGCTCCACAACTTGGAAATTTTGACATTAAGAAATGGTTAAGATTCCAGATTTGGGAGTAACATACCCCTGAGTTTGAATCCTTGCTCTGCTGTAAGATGTTGTGAGATTCTTTGAGTTACATTACCATCTTCATGACTCAGTTTCCCAGTTTATAAAATGGGCACAATGTCCTTAAACTAAGTGTGGTTGCTAAGTGAATGGCACAATCCAAGGAAACAGAGGGCATACGAACTCGGATAGGGAAGACGTTCTTACCAGTCTGCACCTGAACCTTTCATGTTCGCCAGTCTCCTGGCTGCCACTGTGGGCTCAAGGAAACCCGCACCCACCTTGGCACGCTGTAGCCAGGGCTGAGATGCCCATCCTAATTCCAAAAGCTGCCTGCAGACATTTATATGTCCAGACAAGCTAATCAGGCTGAAATTTCTCATGCTTATTTGCAGCTAGATGAAGCAGTCTGTTTAGTTGCTTTGAAATTACCGAGGCGTGGAAGAAATTGGCTTCGCGGCCTTGAGAAATTCTGTAGATATGGAAGTACAGAAAGTAAAATCAGAACTAAGGGAGCCTGGATTTGTTGCTGGCTTGGGTTTGTGACTCTGAGGGCCCCTGTGAGGTAAAGCTCTCCATTTGGCCCTGTCAGATATAAAATTCTTGCATATGTCACCTTTGAAGAACGCTGAACTTCACAGAGTTTTTCCTTTCTCCATGTAGCTTCTCTTTTGGTGGATAGGAGCTTTTGTTGGTTTTTAAAAATTCTTTTCCCCAGAGTCAGAGGCTTAAAGGTATTCAGCAACTGTTTTCTACCTCTTTTCCCCAGAGTCAGAGGCTTAAAGGTATTCAGCAACTGTTTTCTGAGGAAGCCCCAGGGATAGAATATCTGGGCTATCATGAAGGGCTGTAGAGCAGGCATGCTTGAACTGAGTTTGGGGGCTTAGATTCTGGAGAGTATGATTCCTTCTGTAATTAGTCTTTACAATCCACAAGGGAGAGACAGACAGGGAAACTGAGGCACCAAGAGTCACAGGTGATAAATGGCAGGACTTGTGTTCAAGACCTTGCAGAGTCTGACTCCTCTGCTGGTGACTCTGACCACTAACAGCTCGACAGCATTCCAATCTGCTCATCAGAATGTTGTGGGCCGGTGCATGCCAGGGGTAGCATTATCTACTGAACCACTTACACAACCATCGTATGGAAAGATATAAAGAGAAAAAGATGTGATTCCTGTTCTTTTTTTTTTAATTTTATTTATTTATTTATTTATTTATTTTTATTTCTGTATGTGTATGAATGTACTGTCTGCATGCAAGTGTGTGCACCCGTGTCGTGCAACGCCGCGGAGGTCAGAAGAGGGTGTCGGATTCCCCTGGAACTGGAGTTCTCCTGGAATTGGAGTTTCAGACGGTTCTCGGCCGCCATGTGGGTGCTGGGGATCGAACCCGGGTCCTCTGCAAGAGCGGTCGGCGCTCTCAACCGCTAGGCCATCTCTCCAGCCCCTTATTTATTTTTTTATGTGTATGAATGCACTCTCTGCATGCAGGTCTGTGCACCCGTATCGTGCAAAGCCATGGAGGTCAGAAGAGGGTGTCGGATTCCCCTGGAATTGGAGTCAAAGATGGTTCTCAGCCACCATGTGGGTGCTGGGGATCGAACCTGGGTCCTCTGCAAGAGCAGTCGGCACTCCTAACTGCCAGGCCATCGCTCCAGCCGTGATTCCTGTTCTTAAGAGATCTCCATGTAACCGAAGCAACAGCTACATGTTATAACATGAAAATTTCTCTTCCTTTTTAACCTATAGCTTGAAAATTGCCAAATCTCTGAAGAAATAAGTTCTAAATGGTTAAAATATATCCTATATAAAACACGTGTGTGTGCACACATAGGTGCCCTGGATGTGTGTACACACATATGTGCCCTGGATGTGTGTACACACATATATGCCCTGGATGTTCCCCTCCCTGGCTCTCATCTCATCTTCTAACTCTCTACTGCAGTTCTAATGTGCTAGCTTGTCAGCTCTGCAAGTCCATCTTACTCTCCAAGTCGGATATGAGCAGAGAACCACCCCATGCTTATGTTCCCATTCCTCCGCTGAAGGCTGTGCCTTCTTAGTAGGTATTTCATAAGAACTCCCACCCCCCCTTTAGATACGGACACTTCATGCATGTCTACGCCCCCTTGAGAATCATTACTATGCAAAGAGGGTTATGTTTCTTCCTGATACACAGCAAGACTTGCTTTCTGTCATATATATTAAGGTTCTTAATTTTGAAATTTGCAGGATTTTAAGACTAAATATACTCCTTTAATCTCTGCTCACCTCTGTGAGCATCCACTTCTCTGAGATCTGCTCCTCTCTGGGGTACCTCCCTGGTCCAGCAGCAAAGGAGAAAGCAGGAGACTGATTAAAAACAAGACCTAAGATTCTAAAAATCCTGGGAATTTAGAAGCTGTAGGATTCTAAAATTAGTTGGAAGATTTTCAGTAAGGGAAAAGCCCTGCCAACTTGAGTCATCTCTGAGAAGTCTGTTCTATTATAGCTCCATCGCAGGTTTTCTTAACTCCATAGAAGAAATGTTACATTATGTTAGTGATGCTGCTGAGGGTGATGGTGGCGGTGCTGGTGGTGGTGCTGGTGTTGATGGTGATGATGGTGGTAGTGGTGATGGTGATGATGGTGGTGATGGTGGTAGTGGTGATGGTGATGATGGTGGTGATGGTGGTGATGGTGATGATGGTGATGATGGTGGTAGTGGTGATGGTGATGATGGTGGTGATGGTGGTGGTGGTGGTGGTGGTGATGGTGATGATGGTGATGATGGTGGTGGTGATGATGGTGGTGATGGTGGTGGTGGTGGTGGTGGTGGTAGTGATGGTGGTGGTGGTGGTGGTGGTGATGGTGGTGGTGGTCGTGGTGATGATGATGATGGTGGTGGTGGTGGTGATGATGATGGTGGTGGTGGTGTCTATGGCTTAATATGTGTTAGGTAAGGCAGAAGGCATTTTTCATGTTTTTTTAATTTTTTTAAATTTTATTTATTTTTGTATGTGTATGAATGTACTGTCTGCATGTAGGTTTGTGCATCCGTATCATGCAATGCCGTGGAGGTCAGAAGAGGGTGTCAGATTCCCCTGGAACTGGAGTTAAAGATGGTTCTCAGCCGCCATGTGGGTGCTGGGGATCAAACCCGGGTCCTCTGCAAGAGCAGTCGGTGCTCTTAACCGCTAGGCCATCTCTCCAGCCCCTCATGGTTTTTTTTTTTAATTTTTTTATTAATTTTATTTATTTTTGTATCTATATGAATGTACTGTCTGCATGCAAGTTTGTGCACCCGTGTCGTGCAATGCTGCAGAGGTCAGAAGAGGGTGTCGGATTCCCCTGGAACTGGAGTTCTCCTGGAATTCGAGTTTCAGATGGTTCTCGGCTGCCATGTGGGTGCTGGGGATCTAACCCGGGTCCTCTGTAAGAGTGGTCGGCGCTCTTAACCTCTAGGCCATCTCTCCAGCCCCCCTCATGGTTTTTTAATCCTTATAATGAACCCCTGCTATAGATCTCTACCCCTGTTAGATGTGAGACTGACTCAGAGAGGACCAGCCTTTTCAGGAGGCTGGAGGGCCAGAGTTTAACCTGTTCTCTGAGTCCAGTAGTCTTGTATTTTTGAACATTGTGGCCTACTGCAGTTTTTAAAACATGTCTGTAAAGTTGTGCGTGCTACCAGCACTACTGACCTGTTTTGACCTGTATTGTAGTGGCTTTGCTGTCTTAAACTCTTTGGAATGTGGTGGATGTGACTGTATAGAACCTCCTCCACCAGTACATTTTTTGTTTTTTGCTGGAGCCGTCAGCATTTACTCTGCTGTGTACGAGCAGTTAATAGCAGCCTCGGGTTCATGTTTAGGTAGATGTTGCATCAACCCTGATTCGGATCTGGGGTCTGGCTCTTGCCTGTCATGAAGATGCTTTATGACTTTGGGAAGCTCTCTTTCCTCCTATCACTCATCTGTTGGTCGTTGTTTCTGTCCTAGCCCTGTTTCTGTTGCTGTAATAAAATATCTGAGGCTGAGTAGCTTGCAAATGCAATTCATTTAGCTCTCAGTTCTGGAGGTCTCAGAGCATGGCCAGTTCCACTTAGCCCTGGCGAGGGCCCTGTGGCAGATGGCATCACAACTGTACAGCACATATGGAGGATCACATGGTGAGGGGTGGAGCTGGGCTGTGAAGGAACCCGTCTTGCTCTGTTTATAGCCATCCATTTCTCGGGGGATTAGCCCACTCCGTGAGGAGCCTTTCCCGCCTTGTGCTGCCCTTCTCACCATGATTCCATTTCCCCCTTTGCTGAGCCTCACAGTCCTTACCAGTGACCACGGAAAACAGCCTGGTTGCTTTTTCTTTTTTTCTTTTTTTTTCATGTAAATTTAATTTTTTTATCAGTTCTAGACCTGTGCCCCCCCATTCCCCCACCCCGCCAGAGCTCATGCATTCTGCCAAACATGCTTTTCATCTCTTTCTCAGTCTTTCTCAATATTCTCCATGAGGAAGTTGACTGTTTTGAGCAAAAGTTCACTGTTTCAGTCAGTTCTTCAATGCAGTCCTTTCTGTTGTTGTTGTTGTTGTTGTTGTTGTTTCCAATATGCATCACTCCCAACTGCTTGGACAAAAGCTCAAGGGGCCGTGCATAAGAAATACTTATAACTAGGTAATTGGCACTAGCATCCACAGATGAGGGATACCATTCGTCGTTTGTTTTTCTGGGACTGTGTTACTTCACTCAGCACGATGTCCTCTAGCTCCAGCCATTTTCCTGCAAAGCTCATTATGTCGTCTTTCTTTGCTGCTGCATAGAACTCCATTGTGTAGATGTACCACATTTTCTCTATCCACTCATCAGTTGAGAGGCATTTGGGTTGGTTCCACCTCCTTGCTATTGTGAAGAGAGCTGAAATAAACATGGCCGTGCATGTATCTCTATGGTGGGGTGAGTCTTGAGGGTACATGCCCAGGAGTGGTATGGCTGGGTTGGGTGGCAAATTCATTCCAAGTCTTCCAAGGGTTTTCCACACTGCTTTCTATAGTGGCTGTACGAATTTACATTCCCACCAGCAGTGGATGAGTGTTCCCCTTTCCCTACAACCTCTCCAGCACTTGGTATCATTTGTTTTCTTGATCCCAGCCAGTCTTATTGGAGTAAGATGATATCTTAAAGTGGTTTTGATTTGCATTTCCTCAATGATTAGTGATGTTGAACACTTCTTAAGGTGTTTCTCAGCCATCTCTAATTCCTCACTTGTGAAGTCTCTGTTCAGCTCTTTGCTCCATCTATTGAGTGGGTCATTTGTTTTCTTTATTCTTTGTTTTTTGAGTAGTTTATATATTCTGGAAATCAATGCTTTGTCAGATGTATCTGCAGTGAAGGTTTCCTCCCACTCTGTGGGATTTCTCTTCACTTCCTTGATTGTTTCTTTTGCTGTACAGAAGCTTTTGAGTTTAATGAGGTCCCATTTGTCAGTTGTCAACCTTAATTCTTGCACATCTGCTGTCTGATTTAGGAAGTCTTTTCCTACACCTATGTCTTGTAGTCTGCTGCCAAGTTTTTCTTCTATCACCTTCAGAGTTTGGGGTTTCATGTTGAGTTCTTTAATCCAACTGGAGTTGACTTTTGTACAGGGCAAAATGTAGGGGTTTAATTTTATTCTTCTGCAAGTGGTGATCCAGTTTTGCCAGCACCACTTCTGAAGATGCTGTCTTTTCTCCATTGTGGCTTCTTGGCCCCTTGTCAAGTATAAGATGGCTGAAATTGTGTGTGCTCAGATTTGGATCTTTGGTTTGGTTCCATTGGTCAACAGGTCTGTTTTTGTGCCAGTACTAGGCTGTTTTTATGATTATAGCCCTGTAGTATAGTTTGAAGTCTGGTATAGAGATCCCCCTGTGTAGCTCTTTTCGCTCAAGGTTGTTTTGGCTATTTGGGGTCTTTTGTCTTTCCAAATGAATTTAAGGACTTTTCTTTCCAAGCCTGTGAAGAAACTCTTGAGGCTTTTGATTGGAATTGCGTTAAATCTATACAAGAGTTTCGGTGCTTTTTCTTGCTCGATCTCTGCAGCTCCTTCTACTTTGAGCCCTTCCCTTCCCTGTCTTCTCCTCTCTCCTTTCCCTTCTTCTCTGGTCTCTCTCTCTCTCTCTCTCTCTCTCTCTCTCTCTCTCTCTCTCTCTCTCTCTCTCTCTCTCTCTCCCTCATCCCCTCTATTCCTTGTCTTTTCTTCTCCCTTCCCCTCCCTTCTCTTCTCCCCATTTCCCTTTGATATGTAGTCTGGGCTAGCCTTGAACTCACAATCTTCCTGCCCTGATTTTTCTATGTGGTCTAGGCCTTGTTTTTATTATTCATTTTTATCCCTTATGTGCAGTGCCCGCGGAAGCCAGAAGAGGCTATCAGATCCCCTAGAACTGGGGGTATGGTTGTTAGCTGCCACATGGATGCTGGGATTCAAACCAGGGTCCTCTGCAAGAGCAGCCAGTGCTCTTATCTGCTGAGCCATCTCTCCAGCCCCAAGTCCAGGCCTGCTTGAACTCATAGTCTTTCTTCCCTAGGCTTCCAAGTGCTGGGATTATAGGCGTACACCATGACACCTGGCACCATTTCTAGAGCTCGGATGGTGTAGCTGTTGTAGCACTGACAGCCCTTCCCCATCAATTGCACTGGCCTCCTCAGCAGTGGATGTAGTTGAGTTATAGGAAGTTGTGTGACATGTTGTGGCAAGGTAAGGTCTGGGAAGCCTTGGGGGCTGGGAGGGCTGGTAGGAGGCACAGGTTTACATGAAATGAGATGCTGCTCTCCACTGTGGCCATGTGTTTAGAGCTTCTAGAGGTACTCACTGACACATACAACAGATAGTTTCCCATGATGAAGTGTTCTAGCTATTTCCATGAAGCTGAACTTGTCATACTCCCGCACTGGTGGTACCTGACCTTGGTCTAGTCCCTGGATTTCCCTCTGCTCAGACACCTCATCCGAAAAACAGACCGACCAAGATGCCATTGGGGTTGCTGTGAATATTAAATGATTTTCTGTGTCTCAATTGCTTAGAATAGTTTCTGACACTTAATATAGAGGATGATGCATTGCTATGCCATTTTATCTGCTAAATTAAATAATAATAGTTTATACATTTCAAATCATTCAATACTCTTAGTGACAAAGGGTGAAGAGCTGGGACATTTTATGTGAGGCTATGGTTTATAATCCTAATTCACATAGTTGCCCTCGAGCTTGGCTGTGGTGCAGAACTGACAGCGATGCCACAGCTTTGCTGAGGAACTTCAAAATCTATATCAGACCATTTGTTTCAGAATTTTGTGGGGCATGTGAAGGGAGATGTGAGGGAAAGTTAGTATTGTTTTTCAGAGAGAGAGAGAGAGAGAGAGAGAGAGAGAGAGAGAGAGAGAGAGAGAGAGGAGAGAGAGAGAGAGAACCCTTCAGGTAATTCTGGTCCATGAACTGGCATTCGTAAACCTTATCTCAGATGGTTCAGCAGTCAGTTGGTTATATGTAATGACACTGGGAGGACTTGGTCCTGGGTCTGACAGCAGTGTCTGTATTTAAATAAGCTTCTGTTAGGCAACATGGAAGAGATGACCTAGCAGATTTGTATGAAAGCATCATTGATAGACTCTTGAAACCTCGGGCTGCGGGTTTGGCCTGGTTGCTTATTGAGGTTGTATTTTACTGGCAGGCTGGTTCTCTGCCTTGGAGTACGAGGACAGTGAAGACTCTCAACAGGGTGAGGAGTGGGGAGGGAGAATGACTGCACAGGAAGTTGAAAGGATGTAATTTTTGGATGCTCGTTTGTGTCAGGTTAGGTTCCCATGTCTGGATGGTGCAGATGAAATGGAAGCTGCAGACAGCGCAGACAGCGCAGGGAGGCAGCGAGCAGGAGCCTGTATGACGGTCGGCGAGGGGGCAGACAGCTTAGTGGAGCCCCAGTATGAACTCTTACATCTAGGAGCACGGAACAGCCCCAGACTCTGTGCTAAATGAAAGAGGGGGCTGGCGTGTTGAGGTTCAAATGAAGGGCTTTTGAAGAAACCATGGCATAGCTCCTTGCGTACCCCTATTAATCCGTACCTTTCCTAGGAGCTGAAAGAGTCTTTCAAAGTTCTGGATGAGGAGGGCATGAAGGTGTCAAGATTGTCACCGAGAGCCCTTGCACCAACATCCAGCAGCTGAGTGGGGTTTTTTGGGCCTTGGTCCGAAATGGGGACAGAGAGGTGCACATTACAGAGATGCAGGAGGGATAGGCTGTTTTTCTTCCATATTTATCTTTATTCTTTTTACTTTTTAACTTGATTTTTGAGGATTTCACACTTGAGTATTGTGTCTGCATTATTCCCACCCCCAGTCCTCCAGCTCCTCCCACGTCTCCCAGCACCTCTTTCTCTCAATTTCTTGTCCTCTTCTTTGATTATTGTTTTATATATATATATATANTTCTTGTTAAATTGGTGAGCTCCAGATATAATGAAAGACCCTGTCTCAAAAAATAAGATGGAAAGTGATGAGGAAGAAACATGACATCAACTTTTGGCCTCCACAGTCATGTGCACAAACAGGTATATATACATGTACATACACTTGTAGACATACGTATGTAGTGCACCGAGGCCATTCATTGGCACAAGTATGTTTAGGGCTTCATCCTTGTACCCTACTTTAAAACATGGCCATCTAAAGTTTAAAACTGAAGCACTTATGATGTGTCAAAGCACTTTTACAGATATGATCCCAGTTACTGTTCACACCATCCTTACGAGGCAGGTCTACACTCTCTTCCCTAACACAAGAAGATTTATCAAGATCAAATAAAATCAGAGACAGCACGTGGCTTTGAGACGGCAGTGCCAGTTCTCAGAGCTGCAAGGCACCTCCCTGGAGGCCCTGGCTTTCAGAACTAAGCCACGTGGGAAGAAGACATAGAGCTTTCCTGGGGTGCCTGCCCTCTGCCCAGAGCTGTCCCAATCATTCTCTGAGCTTGGCTCCAGGGAGGTGGGCCTTGGGGCCTGTTTGTTTCTACTCTACCCAGTGCCTTAAATGGACCCAAGGGGCAAAGACTAGGAAACACCGACAAGACCGGTGCTGGAGTCAGAGCAAGCTGTCAGCCGTGTCATCAGATTGGTCCTTTTGGACCCAATAATAGCTACAAAGTGCTGAAATCAGCTTTGTAGTCATATTTAATCGTCTGACAAGATATTTCTCAACTGTCTCTTCCTTTTTATCCTTTGACCACTGAGTCATTTTTCACTTAAGGAAAAAGCAGAGAGAGAGAGAGAGAGAGAGAGAGAGAGAGAGAGAGAGAGAGAGAGAGAGAGAGAGGAGAGAGGAGAGAGATAGATTGATTCAGAGATCCAGATGAGGTTACTTGAACCCAGAGTAAAGAAAGCCATGCATTGGGGCTGGCTTCCCCTGGAGGGGAGAGGTGGTGTCAGTTATGATTAACGTGAGCAGCCTCTCTGGCTCCAGAGATGTGACCTCTGGTTACAGCAAATGTGACAACATGAATTACCTTCAGTTATGGAGAATAGCAATAGACTGCGTCATTGTCCACACACCTTAGTGGGGAATCAGCTGCTCTGATAGCCTTGGCTGCAGAAGAAAACGATGGCAGGGAAGACCAGGAAGAGAGACAGAAGCTGGGACTGGATGCACAGCAGAGCAGGAGACTGGACTTCTGTCGCCAGAGGTTATTATGGTTTGGAGTCTGAGTCCCACAGGTGCTTGAGGAAGGGATTTGAACTATTTACTTTATAGAAGTATGATTTACTCAGAATGTCTTAAATACTTTTACATACACACATTTATGAGTTTGGCAAATGTGTTTCCTCTTGTAACCACCACCCAAGTTAAGATATATAACATTTCAGTCACTGTAAGTTTCCCTTGTTCCCCGTCTTGCCAGCCCCTACCCTAGTCCCTCACTCAGACACCCATCTGCCTCTCTTGTTTGTAGGTTAGATTTGTCCTTCCCAGTGTCCTATAAATGAAACATATCAGAATGTGTTCCTGTGTCTGTACCAGAACTCTGTCCATCTACTTGCTGGGTGGTATTCCATTGTATTTTTTTCCAAGGTTTTTATTGTCCATGTGTATCTTGTGTGTGTGAGTGCAGACAAGCACACATGACAGCACATGTGTGGAGGTCAGAGAACATCCTCAAGTGCTGGTCCTTGCATTCCATCTCATTGGAGGCAGGGTCTATATCCGTCCCTGTGTCTGCCAGACTAGCTGGGCCTTGAGCTTCTGGGGAATTCCTCTCTCCCATCTTATAGTAGGAGTACCTGGATTATAGACACACACTATGGTGTCCAGCTTTATGTGGGATCTGGGGTTAGAACTTGGGTCCTCATACCTGTGAGGCAAGTGCTTTAACTACTGAGCCATCTCCCCTGATATATATATATATATATATATATATATATATATA
>VZQC01008907.1:2201538-2366538 GCA_009823505.1 Rhizomys pruinosus
CCCTCCCTTCTTCCCTTCCTTCCACCCTCCCTCCCTCCCTCTCTTCCTCCCTCCCCTTCTCTTCCTCCTTACCTCCCAACAAGGATAGTGGAGAAAGTCCAGGACCTGTAAAAGAAGCCACATGCTTTAATTTTTGATGCACATCCAGCTCTGTCATCTAGGATAAGGTCCCTGTGTCCTCAGCATCTCTCTCCTATCTCCCTGTGCACATGGATTCAGATAAAGCAGCATTCGAGAGATCTCAGAAGTGTCAACATACACCCAGAGGGTGGAGGTAGTATACTCCAGGAATGCACCCACTAGGGCCAAACGTCAAAGCTTGTTGCACAGATCTTGGCTGTGGTCCTTTGAATGGCAGAGAAGTTGCCATGCAGACGATGGAAAAGTCATTTTGGTTTTGCTGTTGGAACTTGCTGGAACATGCCCCCCACCCCTTT
The DNA here is from genome assembly GCA_009823505.1 of Rhizomys pruinosus. Lineage (NCBI taxonomy): Eukaryota > Metazoa > Chordata > Mammalia > Rodentia > Spalacidae > Rhizomys > Rhizomys pruinosus. Next base: position 2,201,976 of record VZQC01008907.1, read on the forward strand.
GAAATTTTCCAGAAACCCACCCTATATAGAACCAAGGAACATTTTTCACTGGGAGCTAGCTCATCAAAGACACTCACTCTATTTATAACGCCCAGAGTAGAGGGGAGGTGTCCTCGCTGGGTTTCTGTTGCTATGATAAACACCATTACCAACAGTAATCTGAAGGAGGATGGGGTTTTATTTTGGGTTGCAGGTTGCAGTCCATCATCAAGAGACGCCAAGGCAGAAACCTGGAGGCTGGAGCTGAAGCAGAGAGCGTGGAGGAAGCTGCTCACTGGCCTCCTCCCCTGGCTGTCCCACCTGCTCGGGACAGCACTGCCCACAGTGGGCTGGCTCCTCCTGCCTCAGCAATTAGTAAAATGCCTCACACACATGGCCACACGCCAGTCTGGTGGAGGAAATTGCTCAACTGAGGTTTCCTCTCCTGGTGGGTCGAGCTGATAATCAGAATCAGTGCTCACAGGAAGGGTGCCAGGCCTGGTGCTGCTGCCTCAGGTGCTGCGGGGTCTGGGTGCTGGAGAACCCACGTGTGGCAGGAGCTTGTTGGGCCAGCAAGCTGAATCAGGAAACAAACCCCCTGCAGATTCTTTCCAGTGTCGTCAGTGAAGCCCAACATTGTTGCAGTGGACAAAGGAAGAATATTTAAAAGGCATAAATCCATCTTCATAGATCAAGAGGGAAGGGTGATCTGGAGCTGAGAGGCAGTGGATGGATAGGGGGCTGTCCACTCTGTCTGGATAGCTGGCTGACCACTCTGTCTGGACAGCTGGCTGTGGTCCCTTTCTGGAGAGCTGGCTGTCCAGTCTGTCTGGATATCTGTCTGTCCAGTCTGTCTGGATATCTGTCTGTCCAGTCTGTCTGGATATCTGTCCAGTCTGTCTGGATATCTGTCTGTTCAGTCTGTCTGGAGAGCTGGCTGTCCACTGTCTGGAGAGCTGGCTGTCCACTCTGTCTGGAGAGCTGGCTGTCCACTCTGTCTGGAGAGCTGGCTGTCCACTGTATGGAGAGCTGGCTGTCCACTGTCTGGAGAGCTGGCTGTCCACTCCTTTGGCTGCTCAGCTTCTATCTGTATTTCCCCCTCATACATTTGAACTCCCATGCAACAATGTAATTATTGCTACCCACCGAAACAGACCTAACTTTTTTTTTTTTTCAGAGCTAACTTTCTTACAAGTGAAGTTCTCACTATCCTCCCAAATGAGGATGTACAGTTTCAGGTGCTATTGTATTTCTCTTGGGTTTTATATCAATTCTTCACATTTAGTCATAGCTGTAGTGAAAATTCTTACCTAAATACTATATTACACTTCATTAAGTTGATTTTAGTAACTTACATATAAGATCAAAATAAGAGACAAAAACGAGTGACCTACAAAATAAAAATGTGTATGTACATGTGTGTATGTGTGTATGTGTGTAACTGTGCAAAGTTCATTTCTACAATTAGATATGTACCATAATCAACATCTCTGGTTTATTTTTCCTTGCTCATGTTACATTTTCCCCTGGCCTTGGCCACATCGTTAGTCCTCCCTCCCTCTCTCTCCTTCCCATTTCTTTCCCTGTCCCTTTTTTCTTTTCTAGGATCTCAGTATGTTGGTCTACTGTCCTTTATCTCCTGGGCTTAAGCAGTTCCCCTACCCCAACCTCCTGAGTAGCTGAGAGCACAGGGGACTGCCACAGCCTCCCACTGCCATGCTTTCACATCAACTTCTACTCTAGGACATGGAAGTATTAAGATGCCCTGAAGAATCATCTCTGTTGTAGACATTACCTTCTTGCTTCCACTCTGTGCAGGCAACCACTTTCCCTGTATCAATCAGAACCAACTACCATAGTCAGTAGATGAACCCCCTTTTTCTTCTTGTTGCACTGGTTCAGTGAACATAAGTGATAACCTCATGTTCAGATGGGAACATGGCTATGTGCCCTTGGTGGAATCATGTCCCAACTCCGACAAGGATCTGAATCCTCCAAACCAGCATGCTCTGGGTTGTTGAGACTGGAGTCAGCTCTAAGCTGTTCTAGAGAAGAGGACCCAAGTTCACTTGGGATCCTTCTGCTCCAGCCTCCAGATAGCTGGGATCACAGGTGTGCACCACCAAGCCTGGATATCAGTTGTCCTTTTTCAAAAGTGTTTTATTTATCATTTTTATTCTATGTGTATGAGTATATTCCCTTTGTGCATGTAAGTGCACCCATGTGGTGCAATGCCCACAAAGGTCAGAAAAGGGCGTTTGGGTTCCCTGGAGTTGTTAGCTGCCTTGTAGGTTCTGGGACTCAAACCTAGGTTGTCTAGGAGAACAGCCAGTGCTCCTAACCACTGAGCCATCTCTCCATCGCTCTCAGTTGTTCCTGATGCTTTTCTGGTGGTAGGTTTTCACGCAGTTTATGTATTTTTATTATAGCTGATCTGGTGAGTCTCATACTGGCTTATGTAATTCATTTCCAGCCATGACCTGATTTGTGATGTTAGGTAACTCCTTTTCTCTCTGGGGACCTTTGAGTCTACCTGCAGAATGGGTTGTGTGGACTGGGTGGCTGTTTCTTGAAGACCTTTTCTTTCCAGTGCTCCAGTGACTTGTGCAGTGGTGTGAGATCAGTTAGGACTATGTGGGTCGAGTAGAGACTTGAAAGCTGAGGCTTGTGATGTGGGAGGTTGAGGTGGGGTGTATCCTCCCTCATTGTTAGTGTCATCATCCAACACGTAATGTCCACCCCATCTGGAGTGCCTTTAGGATCAAATACTCTTTTTTGGTCTTTTCGAGACAGGGTTTCCCTGTGGCCCCAGCTGTCCTGGAACTTACTCTGTAGACCAGGCTGGCCTTGAACTCACAAAGATCTGCCTGCCTCTGCCTCCCAAGTGCTAGGATTAAAGGCATGCACCACCATGCCCAGCTTACAAATACTCATTTCTGAGAAGGTGGGGAATGACTGTCTTTGTAAAGAGGCAAGAAAAGGAATGCGGTGACAGTGGACATTACTAGGGTGTATCTTCCTCCCCCCTCTTCCTATTCTCCAACTGTAGAGATCCAAGGGCACATTTTCTCTCACCAAACATGTGGTGCCCTGTAGTCAACCAAGTTTACAAAGGAGACAGCCATCCTGCCACTGTGTCCCTCCGCCTAGCCAGTCCCGGGCCTTACACTGTACCAGCAGCCACAGCAGGCCTGTCTACCAGAAAATATACTAGACTGAAACTCTTTTGGATTTCTCTGCCCTTCCTCCCTTCCTCCCTGCCTCCCTGCCTCCCTCACTCTTCTCTTTCTCCCTCTATCCCTCTTTCTTCCTTTTTTATCATGCCATATTATTGGCTATTTAATTAGCCATGCAAATAAGCAACCAGTTATGAGTCTCTGCATTAACTGCTGCCCTGGTTTATGAATTCCCTTCTGTAAAGCAGGCCTCAAATCCAGTTAAAAAGCAGTTGGTTACCCCTGTAACAGTCATTCTCTTACTATACCAGCCTTACCTCCTTTTTAAATAAAGATGTGCCCTTTGAGATCTGGGCTGTTTGGTCTGAAGAGAGTTCTGGCAACACCCTACCACCTGTCTGCTGCTTGGAAACCTCTAGCATCTTGTTGACCACATAATAAAATTCCCTTCCCAGACAGGAGGACATGGGAGGTCAGTTTCCATGGAGACAGACCCTGAACATGGATAGAATGTCTATTTGGTGGTTTGACAGTAAAGAACAGGTTGTTGCCACGAGAGTTTTGTGAGTGATGCATTGAATATCAATGGGACACCTGGATTTACTGCATCTTGAACCTCTGGCTCTTTCTTCCTCGTTCCTGTCTACCCCAACACACCTTTTTAGAGTGTGAATTCTCCTTTCCTCTGCTTTTCCAAATCCTGCTCACCCCTCAAAGCTCAGCATCTGCGTGATATTGTCAGAGCCAACAAGGCAGAGCAACCGCTGCCTCATGACACTGTAGTCTGTAGAAACGGCCCTCCCCATCCCTCCGTCTGGAGCGTGCATTGACAGAGTTCACTACATTTTCTCTATCGTCTCTCCCAGTTCTTCTAAAAGTACTTTGTAAATAGTTATTTATTTTTATGTTATGCATATGAATGTATTGCTTGCATGTACATAAGTGCACCCAAGTTGTCCAGTACTCACAGAGGTCAGAAGAGGGCAGTGGATCCCCTGGAACTGGTGTTATGGAACTGGTGTTAGCTGCCATGGGCAAGAGCTGCCAGTGCTCGTAACCACTGAGCCATCTCTCCAGCCCCCATGGGAAGTGCTCTCCCCATGAGGGAATCAAATCACGAGTGATGGATGAGGATACTCCACACTACATTACTGAGGACTGAAAGCCCTTGGATACCAGCCGGCAGGATGGCAGTAATGGCGGGAGGTGAGGAGAGGCAGTTTCATTTGGGGGCTGAGAGCATCATCGTGTTTGGAGTGACCGTCTGAGCCCTCTGTTTCCTCAACTACAAATCGCTGAAAGTAACACATAGAGTTTAGGGTTGTCATGATGACTAAATGATACATCGGCTCTCAGGTACTTAGCTTAACAGCAGGCTCATGGTCAGTGTTCAGCAAGCGTTAGATGGTATTGCTCTAATTATGAATATCCACTTTGTAGTTAGGGAAAAGGAAATGTGAGGGGCATGAGTGACTTCATTGTCCTGTCGATTCCAGCTCCCCAGGGAGGACCAGAGATGGTCAGCTAACAGGAGCGGCTCGGTAGCTAGGCGCTGTGCTGAGCAGGGACTTCAGTACTCAGAGAAGGGGTACTGTTAGGGGAGCCTGTGAACTCTGGTGAAGAGACGGATGGTGGACTGAAGCATCGGCATGCGGCATGCGGTAGAAAGGCTTCTTGCTGTGAAGGTCAGGTAGCAGTTCTGTAAGGAGAGCATCGTCTGTCACTTCCCTCATTTTCTCCCCAGGCTCCAGAACTAGGCACATTGTAGGTGCTGGGATAGTCTTGAGCTGCATCTTCCTGTGCCTCTGCCTTGGGCAACTCTGGGCACTCTTCATGTCCTCTGAGTCAGAAGGACCTCGCAACACACTGAGAAGTTGGGCCTCTCGGGACAGGAGCTTTCTTGACCTGTTGTTCTTCTACTTGGTAGATTGGAAGCTCTTAGCTGCTTCACACCACCCTGCATGCTTCCTTGGTGCAGTTGTATTTATGGAGAACAGGGTGGAGAGGCGAGGGCATGAGAGGGCTGCCCGGTGCCTGCCAGTGCTGCAGCCAGCCTGGAGCTGTCCTCAGATGGCCCAGAGAGTTAGACATTTCAGGAGCACTTGGGTTGTGGACAGCCTGGATTCCTGCTGATGCTGAAAGCCATCCCTGGCGCCTGTGTGCTGCTGTTGCTGCTGCCTGGCGTCCAGATACAGCCTGACAACACCTCAGTGCCTCTCTGCTGCTGGAAATCCACTGGCACCTAGTGGGCCACACAGTCAGTCTTCTGTGTGTGGCATTTAGGGTACTTGAGATGCTCCAGCCCTCACCCGACTTTCTCAGGCCCCCAACTATCCTGCAGCCCCCTGTCCCCTCTGGCTTTTCACATAGGCTGTTCTCTTCCCCTGTCTTTCCCTGGTGCGCAGTTCCAGGTCTTGGACTTCTACTCAGGTCTGCTCACAGAATCTCACCTTGCTGATACTGAATGCTTGTCCATAGAAACTGTAGCACCTGGATTGTGCCTATTCCTGTCCAGCCACTTCCTGCGTCTTTAAGTGGGGTCAGGGATACTCTCTCTGGTGGTTCAAATTCTTTATCAATTTGTTTACATTTAATTATTTAATGGTGTGTGTGTGTGTGTGTGTGTGTGTGTGTGTGTGTGTAGATCAAAGAAAATCGTGGGACTCGGTTTTCTCTTTGTACCCTGTGGGTCCAGAGGATTGAATTCAGGTTGTTAGGCTGACCTATCTCACTGATTCCCTTTTCCTACTTTCTTTTCTTTTCTTTCATTTTTTTTTTTTGTCTTTTTGAGACAAGGCCTCCTTGTAGCTCCAGTTCTCTATGTAGACCAGGCTGGCCTTGAACTCACAGAAATCTGCCTACCTTTGCCTCCCGAGTGTTGGGATTAAAGGTGTGCGCCACCAGGTCAGGGTCCTCCTTCTTTCTTAAGCTGGTGTTGATGTTGAACATCCTGGGTTCAAATTCTCAGTCATTCACTAGCTGGATGAGCTCAGACACACCACCAGCCTTCTTTGGACTCAGCATCTTTACTGGTGAAATGGGGTTACTAGTTCTGAAGTCTTAGGGTGCTGGAAGATGATCCAGCTGGGGCTGTTTGCAGGTGACAGCTAGGGGGCCTGCTAGCCTCAGAGCACCTGGGAACTCCCACTACCTCCATCTCACAGTGTCCAGGACTGTTTCACCTGGCAGCACCGAGCAGGTGGCCATAGTGAAGGTCTGGTTCCCACACTTGCAAACCCTCAGCCACCAATCCTGCCCAGGGCTTTACATGGGCAGAAGTCTCACAGAAAGAGGTTGAGTTGGATTTTGTATTTCCTCGTGCCTCATCTGTCTTGTGTTTCTTTGGATTAATTCATTGGGCAGATGTCTGAGAAGCATTGATAATGTACCTGGGACTCTAGGGGATGGAAGCCAAGACTGAACTTCTTACATGACAGGTCTACCACAACCTGCAGTGGTCCCTCTCAGGGTGGCTTCATGGTGTACTGAGGGAGGAGGGGGCCTCGCAATCTACACAGTCACCATTTTACAGAGAACTAGGGCCCATGCAGTTGTGTTTGAGGGGATCCTTTCCCAGCCCCAGCCAACATCTATCTTCCTGGCTCATTTCTCTGTCCCTGGCACGTGGGGCTCAGGCAGCTGAGGATCAGAGCTTATCTGGCCCAGCTGTCCACAGTGCATGGCTGCTTCCTTTGATCTGTCTTTCTAGTAAGTGCAAAAAATGCTGGGCAGGTGCAGAAGACACTGACTCTTCTGCCAGAAGTCTGTCACTCACTGAAGTGCAAAGGCACATGTGTCGTACTGAGTTAATAGTCATAGGGTATCTGCTTTGTGTCCTGGGCTATGCTAAGATTTGGTGATACAATAGCCAAGCAGCCAAAAATAGGAATTCAAGGTTTCTAGCCCTGACAAGACAGTAATTCTGGAAAGAGAAAAGCAACATTGTTACCCATTGTTAAAAATGAGATACAGAAAATTGATGAACTGATAAGTACCCAGGCCAGTACAGCTGAATAAAGGAAGGACACAGCACAGAAGCATCCTGTACTGGATCCAGAGGGGCCATCCCTCCTCTCCCAAACAAACAAGTCCAGGTTCCAAGACAGCACAGCAGGGCCTGGGCACGTGTGGAGTAAGTGGCTTCTCTGAGGTCAGCACATGCAGGAGTCTAGAGCAGAGAGAGTAAGCTTTTGGAGGAGAATGCTGAGCTTTTACCAGTAAAAGGCAATTCTAGCCCCTCTTTGAAAGTAATGCTAGGTGGGAAAACCCAAGGGCATGGGATTTGTGCTTTTATCACGTGGGAACATGTCTTTTAACAGAGAATCACCAAAGTGTACTCATGGATCTATGGAAGAACTTTATTTGTATCCTCCATTTTTGTGTCTACTTACTGTGTCGGCAGATGTACTTCGATACACACAGCAGAAAGAATGAGTTCAGTGTGGCTTCTGTTTGGAGCGACTAGAAACTCTCCACATCAGGTGTGACTGGCTGGGGCGGAGACTCTAAGGCCCTGTGAGTCCCACCCCCAGGGCTAGCTGACTGCTGCCACAGGCCGGGAGAAGGGCTGGCCAGCAGAGGGCCACAAAGTGCACATAGCCTTAGGGAGCACTCAGCAACCTCATTTCCTCTTCTCCAAAACTATCCTTTTATCATAGAGAAAAGCCAATCTTACCTTGAACACTGTGGCAGACATAAGTGTGACTGTGCTTCCAGAAGGAGCAGAAGGAAGCAGAGTTGTGAATTCCCAGAAATCAATATAGCTGGCCGTGTGTGTGTGTGTGTGTGTGTGTGTGTGTGTGTGTGTGTGTGTGTGTGTGTTGCACTGGAGCTGAGGACACGAGGACAGTGGGGATGAGGGAGCTAGACACTGTTTTGGGAGAGCAGTGAGATGAAGCAAATTACAATAAGGAGCAGAATGCAGACTGACATGTGTGGGAAGACAAGGGAGTTAGAGAAGAGCCAAGGCTTCTGAGGCAGAGCAGGGAGAGCAGTAGCCACGGAAAGCAGTGGACTTCAGTAGACTAAAAACTTGCACTCTCCAAAGATGCCATTAAGAAAATGAGCGAGCCGGCCACCAACTGGGGGAAAATGAGCCAAACATTCATCTTCTAGTTGTGTCCAGGACACATAAAACATTCATACAACTCAGTAACATAAATATTTGCATTTTAAGAGTGGATGAAAGAGTTAACATATTGTTCATAAAAGCTACAAAGGGTCAAGAGGCTCATGAAAAGACACTTGACATTGTCATCAGAAAAATGCAAATTCCATAATGACATACGATTATGTATCCATACAGAGTGACTAAATGAAGAATGTCAAAATCCCAAATGTAGGTGGGGGTAGAGCTCTTCCTGTAACAATGGAGAGATTCCACAATTGAGGAACTTCAGGCGGCTTCTTGTAAGGCTGACCACCCAATCACTTCATTCTTCATTATTCACCCAAGAAAGATGAAAAAAAAAAACAAACATGTGCACAGAAAGACTCATTCACAATTATTATAACGATTTTTTCACAATAGGAAGAAAGTAGAAACAGTGTAGATGTTCATCAACTGGACAGAGATAAACAAACCATTGGTATATTCATATGGTGGAGTCATACTCAGCAATGAAAGGCATGAACTATTGATACTTGATATGCTGAGTGGAAGAAGCCCTTTGCATGTAAATAATGTATGTTTAAACTTATTAAATGATATACAAAGCTTCATTAATTTCTTGATGTGTAAATTATACCTTGACAAAACCATAAATGAAGATTTACTGTTGATTCCTCTTTCCTTCTTTCTTTCCTTCCTTCCTCCCTTTATTGGTGTTTTCTTTTGTTTTGTTGAGACAGAGTCTTAATAGGTAGCCCTGCTTAGCCTTGACTATCCTCCTGCCTCAGCTTCCCAGGTGCTGGGATTCTAGGCAGTAGAATGTGCAATACCCATACCCAGTAGCATGTGTAACTGTTAAGGGTGAAGCATAGATAGGTCTTTATCTTGTTTTAAAGTACATCTAAAAGTAAGATGTGTTGATGGGTCAATTCAGGAATGGGTATATATATATGTATATGTATATGTATATATATATATATATACATACTATATATATATATATATATATATATATAGCAACATTGTCATCTGAATTGGTATGGATATATGGCCAACCAACTGTAAAATCCTCACAGCTTTCATATGTGTGAGGAGGCCTTCACGGTGTTGGAATGTGCCAGTCTATGTGGAGAACACTCATTGCCAGTGCATGAATAGAAGATAATTGGGATTATCACCCTTTCTTTCACAATGCTGTTGCTAGTACTTCCTCAAAGTCCAATTAAAACCCACCATGGGAGTCTGTGCAGCAGAGCTGACTTACCAAATTTGGAAGAATTCTTCTGGCCCCTCTGACTCATTCCCACTACCTAAATGAATCCTTTTGAGTCAATATTCTCATTGCATCTATGACCCCCCCCATGTGATCATAGTCCATGCCAAGTGCCTAAAGTGAACTTTTTTCTGGAGTGAATTTGCAATGGAGACTGATTGCTGTGCCTTCACCTGTAGAGAGTGGAAGATACGGAGCTCAGCGCATAATTTTTAATGTATTCAGTAATGAAAATAAACTTCTGTCTTTTCAACGGAGATTCAAATAAAAGAAGGACTAGGCCCTCTTTTCCCCTCAGATAAAAGCCATCCACCCACAAGGCAGTGGTAAGAGCAGTCAACTTTAACTTTGAGGGTTTCAGACAAAACTGCTGGATATGCTGTTCTAGTTAGTGTCAGGCAACCTTACAGTGGGGAGGAGACGTTCTAACCCTGTGGAGAATCGCAGAGTGAAGCAAGGACAGAAATTAAATCCATACTCATTTTTTTCTTTCCCTGGAATGAGCTCACAGCAGCGTTGCTCTTATTTTTAATTGCAATGAACCTAATATTTGAATTGATCTCTGCAATAATAAGCGCAGGAAAGGCAAACTGAAAGAAATTCAGCACATTGGCTAGTTAGCCCTTGTGTGCTCAAGAAAGCAAACTTGACCTTCTGGCAAGTAGAGTTGACCCTGCCATTACCTCTCCCCCTGCCATCTGAGCCCTGCCCAGTCAGATGGTTGGGGAGGGGACAGTATTACTGCCCAGTCAGATGTTTGGAGAGGGGACAGTGTTACTGCCCAGTCAGATGGTTGGGGAGGGGACAGTGTTACTGCCCAGTCAGATGGTTGGGGAGGGGACAGTGTTACTGCCCATGCTCCTGCTGGCCCAAGCCCAGCTGCAGTCACCTGTGTTGGACATGCATTCTGGTATTGGCCTTCCATGCTGTGGAGGTGACTTGGGATGTATACAGAGGAAGACTCAACTGCTTCCTGGAAGCCTGTAGCAGGGATTTTGATTAGCACTCACACTCATCAGCACACGAGCTGTGGCCTTGGCAGGATCAAGAAATGGAAACCAAACTTCTGTGAGAGGCATTGAGTCCCTTGGGGGAAGGACCTGGAATGCCCTTGTCCAGGACATGCCACAGGATTCTAGCATCAGTGTGTGGGTGTTGTAGAAGTAGATGCCCTATTGATGGGTAAAGGAACTGAGAAGACTGACGCATCCACATGACAGTGAAATGCATTGCTAGGTTAGGGGTATTGGACAGCTGATAGATGGTTATATTTTTATAAGGGAAAGGGAAGAGGGAGAGGGTGTGTGTGTCAAGTGTTCTGTTGCTCTTGTATTTCCTCCAGTGTTCTCCTGAAGCAGTGTTCTTTCACTCTGTCCCCGTGTGATTGCTCGAGGCTATTGTGACTGTTCAGTCTTCTAAGGTGTGCTGCTCTGGAGTGTTTTCCAAGGACCCTTTGCTGAGTTTGTGCCCTGTTTTCTAGCAGTCAGCATCTGATAGGCAGACACGTTCATTTGTTCTCTGACTACTAAGTGCTTATGCTCTGCTGGGGATGGATGGGGGGAGTTCACTGAAGCCATACATTATCTACAGCCACCCAGACTTCTGCTTGACCGTCACCTCCATGTATGCATGAGCAACAGGTGAAGACTATGTCATATTTTGGAGTGGACAGTTCCCTGGGATGTTGCTGGGTATGACTGGGCCAGCCGGCTGTGTGAAGGCTCAGGAAACCCACTACAAAGGGAACTTGACCCACAGAGGTCACATGATCTACTCTCTGCCTTGGGGTGGAATGGGAAGCAGCTAAGAAAACTAAGACAGGGAAGTAATTTAGGGATGGAAAGTGAGGGAGCTCTGTAGTTCCACTGTTTTGGGCTTGTCTAGATTTGCCTTGATTCTAGAAACTGGCTGTTGAGGGGCCACAGAGCTGGGGTGTGCAGAGCGTGGAGCCCAGCCATCTAAGCTGCATTCCCTGATGGAAAGCAGAGCTTGTCAGGGATGATTCCAAGTCTGGGTTTGCTGGCCTTGTGCAGTGGGGTCCAGGTGGCAGTGCTGCCTGGTGTGCACTCCTGGTCAGAGGCAGATGGCAGGTGCCAGAAGGCGCCTTCTGATGTGAAAATAGCTCAGAACTGTGATGGAGGCCCAGGTATTTGGGGAAGTTACACAATATGGTTTGGTATTGGGACCCCCACAGGTAGAAGGAGCAAGTGGGGCAGGTATGGCAGATGTGTGAAGGTGGGAGACAAGGAGACTCTGCATCAGTAACTGGTGGAAAGAGGGCAGGAAAGACTGAGCAGGAAATAGTTTCCAAAGGGAAGCCCTTGGGAAAAGCCTTGAGTTGGAAAGACCTATGTCTTGACTGAGGCCTTGATCATTTTCTGATTGTTTTAAAAGTCAAAGAGTGATGGCTTACACCTTTAATCCTAGCAAAAAAAAAAATCAAACACAGATAAAATGACACTTATGTGTCATGGTGCAGGGGACAGGCACAGACAGGTGACTAGAGCTCCAGTTCTAGCTTCAGCTGCTGTCTTAGTTTATGATGTTGGATGGGTTTCTTCTTCCTTCTGAGCCTCAGTTTACCCTTCTACACTTTATTGTTGTAGCATGGAATCATTTTGTTTCCCACTTCTGTCCTCACTTGTGCCATGTGGGATCTCCTCGTCCCCTTCATATGTGACATTTGAGCCAGATTCCATATCTTCCTAGTCATGTTTGGCTATGAAGATGTCAGTGTCGTAAGCCCAGCCTTCATGGTTGGCAACACGGGTCTCCTTCCCAGGTCACATCGCAGCAACACCTCCATTCTTCAGGAAGAGTGGTAAAATGGCCAGTGCCTTTTTTGTGTGTGTGTGCGACAGGGTCTCCCTTTAGTCCCAGCTGGCCTGGAGCTCGCTCTGTAGACCAGGCTGGCCTTGAACTCATGGAGATCCACCTGGCTTGGATGGCTGGTGCCTTTTTACTTGATTGGATACCACTGGTGTTGTTCTTGGTTAGATTTGTAGCTTCTCTAACTAAAATGGGCCAGGTGGCTGCACACTCCATCTGGTAGGTATCCATGAGCAGATCTCCTGCGAGATCTGTAGAGGCCACACCACTAAATAGGTCCTGACAGGGACATGTGGCTTTAGCCAGCCATTCTGGTCCCTTCTTTCCAGCCTATGGGTGCTAGCATGACCTTGCATGGTGGCAAGCCTTGGGTGAGATCCCAGAAAGAACTCCAGTCTAGCTATCCTGTGGGACACACTTGGCTCATGGGGAGCATATAGGAAGGTTGTGGGTCCCTGCAAGACCACAGGGAGGCATGACAACCATCCTGCTCAGGCCAGCAGAGTGGCAGTTCAGCACTGTGGCCAAAGCAGAGAGTACTCAGGGAGGAAGAGGAAGGAGGTGCTAGCTTCCTATTGCCAGGCCGTGGTGGCACACGTCTTTAATCCCAGCACTCGGGAGGCAGAAGCAGGCAGATCTCTGTGAGTTCAAGGCCAGCCTGGTCTACAGAGCGAGCTCCAGGACAGCTGGGACTAAAAGGGAGACCCTGTCTCAAAAATACCAAAAAAAAAAAAAAAAAAAAAAAAAAAAAAAAAAAAGAAGCACTACTGACAGTGATGCACTTGATTCCTTCTTATTAGGATCTAAAGGGAGAGAGGCCTCCCTTGGTCTCTGTTCCTCCCTGAGGTGAATGTGTGATAACTGTGCTCTGTCTGTAGTCTCACTAGCCCAGGTCAAGAAGGGCTAGTAGACTGTAGAAGGCTGGGAGATTTGGAGGCCACTTTCTGGTTTCGAAGAAAGTGAGGTATTTATGTGCATCTAGTTTTCAGCAGAGAGACCTGTCTCCTCTGATACCCAAGCAGCAGGAAGCACCTGCTCCCTTTGATTTGTAGAATGAAGGATTCTTTCATGACCCGTGCTACCATGCCTTTATGTACACATAAATCCAAGTATCGGCACACAGCCTGCCTCCTTGGTTTGGGGCCATCTGCTATGCTTTCGGTGTTTTTCCTGGAATTTTCTTTGTGAAAGTCAGAGGGAAACTTCCTGCAGAAGGACAGATGCTAAGTCTTGTATAAAGCCATTATAACCATCCCATCCCCCCAAATCTTAGTATCAACACACACTGTTCTGGGCCTGCTGTATGCTGATATTAGTGCTGACACACCAAATTACAGTACACTCTAACCCGATTCTAAAGGGTGAATACCATGGCACTTAAAGTAGTTTGCAGAAACTATTATTTTAATTCATTTTCACAGTGGCCATGGGTTTTTTTATAGTCTTGTAGGAACTTTGGTTAAATGTAGAGTGAAGACTGAAAGCTTCTTTGGGAATAATGAAAGATCAGGTCCTTTAAGGTCTTAAAAAAATATTCCCTCAGTAGTAGTCTCTTTTATGCTGGCAGTTCTGAATTGTAGTGTGTCCTTCCAAAGCAACCTGGGCACCACATGTGATGGTACATGTGAATGCTTTTGAAAGCCCCAGTGGTAACTGTAATTTTAGCACCTGTTAAGTACTCACTGGAAGCAGTCGGAAAAGTCTGTCAGGACCTGTTCTTATAAACGTTTGTTTGTAAAGATGTCTGCTGGTATTCTACACACAGCTTTGCTTTTAAGCAAAAATATGACTCCATCCATCTTGAAGAAGGAAGCAGAGCTAGATAATCTGCAGTCCTCTCCTTTTTCTGGTGGAGAGATGAAAATCAAGAACATTCTATCTCATGACTGCCATTGGTCCAGGCCAGGGTCTGCAAGCCTTTTTTATAAGGAGCAAGATACTCTAGGGGCCACCCCGTTTCTCTCTCCACTGTTCATGTCCACTGTTATGGAACAAACATAGATAATATACAAACGAACGAGGGTGGCTCTGTGTAGGACATATTTACTTAGGAAAAGCAGACTGTAGATCTGAGGCTGTGATTTTTTTTCAACCATGGGTCTAATGAGAAGTACAAATCTTGAATTGTCACTGATGGTGGATCACAAGGGTGGTTCTTTTTGGCTTCATCTCAGTTCTTGTTGATGAGGCCAGTCTGGGGTCTCCTCCTAAGAAAGTAATTGCAAGGCTAGAGAAATAAAGTGCTTCCCAGAGGACCCAGTGTAAAAAGCCAGGCATGGGAGTGTATGCTTGTGATCCCAGCATTGAGGGGGGCAGAGATGTCTGTGTGCCTGGGGTTGATGGCCAGCCAGCCTGGCCTAGTCACAAGCTCCAGGCCAGGGAGGAACTGTGTCTCAAAAGACCAGGTGGACAAGGCCCTGAGAGTTGACATCCACATGTACACACACACACACACACACACACACACACACACACACACACACACGCAGAGTAGTTAAGTAATTTCAGCTAGGCACAGAGGCACATGCCTATAATCGTAGAACTTAGGAGATAGAGGCTAGATCAGGAGGCAAAGGAAGGCAAGCCAGCCTAGGCTACTTGAGAACTTGAGGAGAGAGAGAGAGAGAGAGAGAGAGAGAGAGAGAGAGAGAGAGATCAACTGCCTTACGACCCTCCAGCTCACACACATCAGACACTCAGAATTTGTGTACCCAGCATAGGATACACCACAGTGATTATTTGAGGGACCCCTACCCAGTCACTAATGTCCACCTGAAGTTGCCGTCCTTCTTCCTGCGAGCCATGCTGTTCAATGTTTCCTACGTGCTGTCCCTTCCTTGCTCGGGTACGTCTCTTCCTCCTTCACTTTCTCTTCCCCCAGCACACAGTTCTGCTGCTGCTGCTACACACATGTCAACATTTCCCTTTGCTGTGTCACACTAAAAGGACAGAGACTGGTGACAGAGCATGTAGCTTTGGAAAGTTTGCCAACCTTAAGCCCAAGTACAGAAATGGTGGCACCTGGTGCTTAATCCGTTAGTGCGTCCAAAGGCACCATGTGGAATCTGTGGAAGCACATGTCCCACCGATGACCAACAATGTGTTTGCACTTTGTCTCAGAAACTGGTAAAAAAAAGTCCTGGCAATCCAATGCTAGAGCTCAGAAGGGAGATAAGACAGGGAGCCCTGGCTAGGGTCTCTGGCCATGTGCTAGACTTAGTGCTTTGGCCCTATCAGTTGGTTGTCCTAAAAAGTCAGTTACAGACAGTCTCATTTAACAAGACTTGAACATATCTTAAAGATTCTGTTAACCCGTACTCTGTGACCAGACATACATTTGCTAACCTTTTGAAGTAGGGCCACAGGCTACTTTGATACTGTGCACCTCACTCAGCATGCACGTCTTATCTCCCCTATTAACGACACCTCTAACATGTCCACTTCCCAGACACATTTAAAAAAATATTTTATTTACTATTTTTATTTTATGTGTATGAATGTATTGCCTGCATGGACGTAAGTGTACCCATGTCGTGCAGTGCCTACAGAGGTCAGAAGAGGGCGTCAGATCCCCTGGAACTGGAGTTATGGGTGGTTGTGATGGGATTTGAGCCTGGGTCCTCTGCAAGCGCAGCCAGTGCTCTTAATTGCTGAGCCAGCACTCCTGCCTGCCACACCGGTGGATTTCATCTGCAGGTGGAATGACAAGCCAGGCATGCTGGCACATACCTTTGATCCTAGCAAGCCAGATGCTACAGCTGAACTATTTGTTCTGTGTTTATGGTACATGGAGGCAGGAGGTCAGAGGTCAAGGCCATAATCAGTTACATTGCCAGTTTGAGGGCAGCCTGGGCAACATGAGACCCCATCTCAACCACAAACAGAACTTAAAGATGCACAAGAAAGCTTAGAGCACTTCTAAAAGTTGATGGTTTCTCTCCTGTCTTTTGCTGTTGTCTCAATCCTAATTGACAATAAAAGATGTGGCAACCTTCATTATCAGAACTTCCAAAGGATTCAGTCCAGTTTTCATGGACACAGCAACTCTTTTTGTTTTGTTTTTTTGTGCATTGATATTTCATCACTTGAGGCACTGTTCAGTTAAGTTGGGTAATAACAGTAGCAAATCAACTGAAATAACTTTGGAACAAATATAACCAATGGTTAGTAAGCATACAGTTCTACTGTTGGGAATGAAGATGTGTAAGCTTTCTAGAAGTGCAGGTCCTCACAGGTCCTCATGGCTTGGACATCAGTCATTATCACTTATCCAATAGAACAAAGAATGCCAGTTCAACTGACAAGTTGGCTGTGAGGAATCAGCTTAGAGATCTACTATGTTAGGAAGTCAGACCTAAGCTTCTATCCTTAGTTCGGGTATCATAGTAACTCAGCGACTGTGTGCATTCTGTGCACTGACTACACACTGACTGTTCCCACCTTTTTAACAATGACTAGAAAAATCAAGACTCAGAAGGGCTGGACCAAGTGGGGGATTTTTAGCCCCAAGTTATCTGGCTGTAGCTGCATTGCACTGCCTAGCTAAGGACACAGCAGCAGTCACGAAGTCGTCCAGCCAAAGTTCAGCTGGCCTCATTCTGGTTTAATGGATGTCTGCTATTGAAAAGCCAATAGCTGGGCTGGAGAGATTGCTCAGCAGTTAAGAGTACTTATTGCTCTTGCAAAGGACTGGGGTTCAGTTCCTAGCACCTACATGGCAGCTCACAACCATCTGTAACTCCAGTTCCAGGGGACCTGACACCCTCTTCTGACCTCTACAGGTACCAGGCATGGATGTGGTGGCACACATACATACATGGATATATACATGGATACATACATATATGGATGCATGCAGACAGTTAGTCATACACATTAGTAAATAAATAAAGAAAAATAAGTAATAAATCTCGCTTGGGTTGTGAACCTGAGCCTTTAATGGTTGTACCAGCTCTCCAGCATAAATCTCTTTTTAACAGCCAGTAGCACACTCCTTGAGTTGCAGCCCTTCAGAGATGCTTTCTAGAACCTACCATTAACTCAGTGACCAGGATTATCTTCCCTCATGCCATTGTCTCCCTCTGCACTCTTCATGTGTCTGGGCTATAAAAAATAAATACAGCCTGTTTCTACAGAGCGAGTTCCAGCACAGCTGGGACTACAGGGAGACCCTGTCTCGAAAAAACAAACAAACAAACAAACAAACAAAAAATAATAAATAAATAAATAGGGACTAGAGAGATGGCTCGGCAGTTAAAAGCACTGGCTTCTCTTGCAAAGGACCCAGGTGTGAGTCTCAGCACCCACACAGTGGCTAACAACCATTTATAACTCCAGTTCCAGGGGATCTGACTCCGTCTTCTAACCTCCATGGGCATTGCATGACATGGGTGCATTTATTTTTGAAAAATGCAAGCTGTGGGGCTGGAGAGATGTCCTAGCAGTTAAGAGCGTCGACCCCTCTTACAGAGGACCTGGGTTCAATCCCCAGCACCTACATGACGGCTGAGAACCATCTTTAACTCCAGTTCCAGGGGAATCCAACACCCTCTTCTGACCTCTGCGGCCTTGCACGACTCGGGTGCAGACCTACATGCAGACAGTACATTCATACACATACAAAAATAAATTAAAAAAAATTTTTTTTTGGTCTCCCTGTAGCCCCAGCTGTCCTGGAATTTGCTCTGTAGACCAGGGTGGCCTTGAACTCACAAAGATCCACCTGCCTCTGCCTCCCAAGTGCTAGGATTAAAGGCGTGTGTCACCACACCTGGCTTTTTTTTTTTTGAATAAATAAAATTTTTTAAAAAGTTTAAAAAAGAAAAATGCAAGCTGTATGCTACAGTTGTACTATTTGTTTGGCATTTAGGTTTTTTAAGTTTGGCATCTGAGCAGAGTCACAAGTTGTAGAAAGTAGCAATTTCTAGACCTTTGCCGCCTGATTCACCAGCATTGCTGTAATTAAAGGCAAACCTATATTTCTTCACCCCGTTTTAATCTAACTCACCAGGACGTTTTATAAATAATAAACCTGGACATTAAGAAAATAGTACCTACTTGGCTATTTATGCTCTTCAGGGTTCTTCATGTTCAGGTATCAAAGTTACACAGATACTGTGAGCATGCTGGAACACGGAATTCTCGGGGTGATGATGGGAAAGCGAGCTATATGACTTACAAAGTGAAGCGGTTTGAAAATACAGAGCACAGAAATGAGGCAGATTGACCGTTTCCTCAGAAGGCACATTAGAAAAATGGAGTTCAAGCTCGAGGCTTTTGGTTGGTCACGAGTCTGAATGAATCTTGAATTACATTAAGTCTGTTGCCTTGTCCAACCCCGATCATTATTAAAATGATGATTGACCCCAGTGATTATGGAACCATTAAAAAGGCATATGCATGTGCCCAGTTAGCAGGACGGATGTAGTTCTGAGCTTTCTGTTAACCAAGCAGGACTTTAATAGCTGTGATTTCAGGATACTTGTTTATTTATAACCCCACCCCCATTTTCTGTTTGTTTTTGAAGCAGAGTCTCACTTAGCCCATGCTGGCTTTGAATTTACTGTCTTTTCAAGGATGATCTTGAACTCCTGATTCTCTGGTTTCAATCTTCCAAGTGCTGAGATTGTAGACATATACCACCACACCCAACTTTATGCAGTGCTAGAGATAGAACCCAGGGCTTCTTGCATGCCAGGCAAGTGCGCTGCCATCTGAGCCATAGCCCCTACTTCCCTGTGTTTCCTGAGCCTTCAATACCCTTTCCCCATGGGACACAGACGCATGGTAGGCTGGGCTTGCTGGGCCCTCTTTGGTCTTAGCATTATACAGTGAAGTCAGAAGAACATTTTCTCAAGTTCCGGGTCCTTCCAACCCCTGATTGGTAAGAGGACTCCCTTCCAGCCAGGCTGTGTAATGTTCCCAGCACAGCAAGCACAGTTAACTGCAGCTGCTTCCCACACATTGGCCTTTCTTACCAGTGGTACCAACCCTCTGTTCCACAAAGTTGGTGCTGATGTCCGGTGGAAGGTTTAAGCTGCAGCGTGGAGAACTTCAGATGTTTCTCAGCCATCTCTAATTCCTCACTTGTGAAGTCTCTGAGCAGCAATTTGCTCCATCTATTGAGTGGGTCATTTGTTTTCTTTATCCTTTGTTTTTTGAGTAGTTTATATATTCTGGAAATCAATGCTTTGTCAGATGTATCTGCAGTGAAGGTTTCCTCCCACTCTGTTGGTTTTCTCTTCACTTCCTTGATTGTTTCCTTTGATGTGCAGAAGCTTTTGAGTTTAATGAGGTTCCATTTGTCAATTGTCGACCTTAATTCTTGCGCAGTTGCTCTCTGGTTTAGGAAGTCTTTTCCTACGCCTATGTCTTGTAGTCTGCTGCCAACTTTGTCTTCTATCGCCTTCAGAGTTTGGAGTTTCACGCTGAGGTCTTTAATCTATCTGGAGTTGAGTTTTGTACAGGGCGAGAGGTAGGGGTTTAATTTCATTCTTCTACAAGTGGTGATCCAGTTTTGCCAACACGACTTGCTGAAGATGCTGTCTTTCCTCCATTGTGGCTTCTTGGTCCCCTTGTCAAATATGAGGTGGCTGAAATTGTATGTGCTCAGGTTTGGATCTTCAGTTTTGTTCCATTGGTCAACAGGTCTGTTTTTTTGTCAGTACCAGGCTGTTATTATGACTATAGCCCTGCAGTATAGTTTGAAATCTGGTATAGAGATCCCCCCTGTATTACTCTTTTCACTCAGGGTTGTTTTGGCTATTTGGGGTCTTTTGTTTTTCCAAATGAATTTAAGGGCTTTTTTCTCCAAGCCTGTGAATAAACTCTTGGGGACTTTAATTGGGATTCTGTTAAATATACACAAGAGTTTCGGTAGAATGGACATTTTTACAATGTTAATTTTCCCAATCCATGAGCATGGGAGGTTTTTCCATCTTCTGATGTCTTCTTCAATTTCCTTCTTCAGGGGTTTAAAATTTTTGTTGTAGAGATCTTTGGTGTCTTTGGTTAGGTTTGTTCCTAGGTATTTTATTGTTTTTGAGGCTATTGTGAGAGGGAAGGTCTCCTTGAATTCCTTCTTCAGTTGCTTGTTGTTGGTGTAAAGAAATGCTACTGATTTTTCTAGGTTAATTTTGTATCCTACCACTTTACTGAAGCTGTTAATCATTTCTAGGAGTTTTCTGGTGGAGTTTTTAGCATCCCTTAAGTAAACAATCATATAATCAACAAATAGGGGTAGCTTGACTTCCTCTTTTCCAATTAGTACTCCTTGAATTTTCTTTTCTTGCCTTATTGCTCTAGCAAGCATTTCAAGCACTATATTGAAGAGGAGTGGTGACAGGGGGCAGCCTTGCCAAGTTCCTACCTTTAAAGGGAATGTTTCTGTCATTTCCCCATTTAGGATGATATTGGCTGTGGGTTTCCTGTATATGGCTTTGATTACATTACATTGAGGAATGATCCCTCCAATCCAATTCCTTCTAGGACTTTAAGCATGAAGGGATGATGGATTTTGTCAAAGGCTTTTTCAGTGATGGTGTGGTTTTTGTCTTTGATTCCATTTATGTGTTTGATGATGTTTATTGATTTTCATATGTTGAACCATCCCTGCATCTCTGGTATGAATTCAACTTGGTCATGATGGATGATCTTCTTGATGTGGGTCTGTATGTAATTTGCCAGTATCCTGTTTAGAATTTTGGCTTCTGTATTCATTAGGGAGATCGGTCTATAATTCTCCTTTTTATTTGTATCTTTGCCTGGTTTTGATAATAGAGTGATGCTGGCTTCATAGAAGGAATTTGGGAGAAATCCCTCTGTATCCTTTTAAACAGTTTCAGTATTAATGGTTGTAAGTCTTTTTGAAATGTTTTATAGAATTCTTCTATGAAAGTGTCTGGGCCTCGGCTTTTTTTAGTTGGGAGGTTTCTTATTACATCTTCAATTTCTTCATGTATTATGGGTCTGTTTAAGCTGTCAATCTCTTCCTGTCTGTTGCATTTAGGGTTCATCTGTTGTTGTCTCTCAAGTGTTTTTAGCTGCAGTGTTAGATTGTTCACTTGTGCTCTTTCTGTTTTTCTAATGTAGGCACCCAGGGCTATAAACTTACCTCTTAGGACTGCTTTTATTTATTTATTTTTTTAATTTATTCTTGTATGTGTAGGAATGTACTGTCTGCATGTAGGTTTGTGCACCCGTGCCGCGCAATGCCTCGGATGTCAGAAGAGGGCGTCGGATTCCCCTGGAATTGGGGTTAAAGACGGTTCTCAGCTGCCATGAGGGTGCTGGGGATTGATCCTGGGTCCTCTGCAAGAGCAGCCAGCACTCTTAGCTGCTAGGCCATCTCTCCAGCCTCAGGACTGCTTTTAAAGTATCCCACAGGTTTTGTTGGTTGTATTATCATTGTTATTCAGTTCTAGGAATGCTTTTATTTCTTTCTTTATCTATTCCTTGACCCATTCATTATTCTTGCATATGTTGTTTAGTCTCCATGTGTTCTTGTAGATAGTAGAGATTATCTTGGTGTTGATAGTGAGCTTTATTGCATTGTGGTCTGATAAAATGCATGAAATTCTTTCAATCTTTTTGTATTTGTGGAGCTTTCCTCTGTGTCCCAGTATGTGGTCGATTTTGGAGAATGTTCCATGGGGTGCTGAGTAGAAAGTGTATTCTCTGGGATTAGGGTGGAATATTCAGTAGATATCTATGAGGTCCATTTGGTGTATCATTCAGTTCAGATGTCTCTCTGTTTATTCTTTGTCCAGTTGACCTATCTGAAGGGCTCAGTGGGGTATTGAAGTCCCCTACTATGAGCGTACTGGGGTTAATCTGTGCCTTGAGGTCCTGGAGAATTGTCTTTATAAAGTTCGTTGCACCAGAATTTGGTGCATATATGTTCATGATTGTGAAATCTTCATGGTCAGTTGTTCCTTTGGTAAAGATGTAATGGCCTTCTTTGTCTCTTCTGATTTCTTTTACTTTGAAGTCTATTTTGTCTGATATTAAAATAGCAACACCTGCTTTCTTTTTGGTGCCATTTGCTTGGAATATTTTTTTTCCATCCTTTCACTTTAAGGTGGTGCCTATCCTTGAAGGTAAGACGTATTTCTTGTAGACAGCATATTGATGGGTTCCATTTCCTAATCCAATCTCCCAGTCTAAGTCTTTTGATTAGAGAGTTTAGCCCATTAATATTTAAGGTTATGACTGATAGGTTTGTGTTGCTTCCTTTCACCTTATTATCCATTTGCATTTTTGGTCTAGGTTTCTACTTCTGCAGTTATGCTTTTATTAATTTCTCTTTCTAGGTGCCTGGGGATAGTTGCTCCTTTCTTCTGTCCTTTGAATTGCTCCAAGTATTCTCTGAAGGGTTAGTTTTCCAGACATGTATTCTTTCATCTTGTTTATGTCATGGAAGATTTTTCTCTCTCCTTCAACTATAATCAACATTTTTGCTAGGTATAGTAACCTGGGTTGGCATCTATAGTCCTTTAACATTGGGCATGCTTTGCTCTATGTTCTTCTTGCTTTCATAGTTTGCACTCAGAAGTCGGTTGTAATTCTGATAGGTTTCCCCTTGTATGTAACTTGTTTTTCTCTGTGGCTTTCAGAATTTTGTCTTTGTTTTGGGTGTCTAGCGTTTTAACTATGATATGGCATGGAGAGTTTCATTTCTGATCTTGTCTGTTTGGAGTTCTATGTGCTTCTTGTATTTGTATTGGTTTGTCCTTTTTTAGTTTGGGGAAATTTTCATCTATTATTCTGTTGAAGATCTGATCAATACCATTCTCTTGGGATTCTTCTCCTTCCTCTATTCCTATAATGCAGAGGTTTGATCTTTTCATAGTGTCCCATAGTTCCTGGTTGTTCCACTTTTGTGTATTTTAAAAAATTTTCATAATCTTTCCTTGAGGTTTTTAGTTGTTCTTTGTTATCTTCCAGGTCTGATATTCTTTGTTCTGCTTCCTCCATTCTGCTTCTGAGGCTTTTTCCATTCCTTTCCTCTTGATTGGATGAGTGTTTGATTTCCTTTTTCATTTCCTCTTCTGATTTCTTTAGTATTTCCACTTCCTTTTTGAGCTTCTCAATCTCTTCCTGTAGCTCTTTGCTTCACTGGTTGGTTTCCTTATCTTTTTCATCATGGGATCTTTTCAGTGTTTCTACTTCCTTCCAGAGTTTGTCATTCTCTCTCTCTAGGTCCTTCTTGAGTTATTTATTCTCTGTCTTAAGATCTCTGACTTGTTTTTTATAGCTTATGATTTCTTTGAGTATGTCCACAATTGTACTTCTAATATCTAATGTTAGATTATGTCCACAATTGTACTTCTAATATCTAATATTCTAATGTGTCTTGGGCCATCCCCAGGGGGATCCCACTATAGGAATCTTCCACAGGGTTGGTAGAGCTTGGCGTGGAATTATCCTGCACCTTTCCCATGTTCTCTCTTCCTCGTGTCCCTGGCATGTGGGTTTCTCTTTGCCTGTACTCCAGTGTGAATCCCAAGTGCCTCTTCACTGTGTTGAAGGCTTGCTTTGCTTGCCTCCTTCAGATGCCTTCATTGTTTGTTTGATTGATTTGTTTTTCTTCTTTTCTCCTTGCTTATGGAGTGTTGACTTGTCTAAGTTTTAGGCTTTCTATTGGAAGCCTAACTCACTCTTCCCTTTCTGTTCTGAAGTTTCTCCAAAGAATCCACTTGGACACTCTTTAGGTGATCCCAGTTCGGGGGCCGGGGGGAGGATTCCTGTGCCCTGGTACCTGTGCTTCAGTGGTTGTGGGAAATCCCTGATCTCCCTTCCTTCATTTATGTGGGGTGTTAAATCTCAGATATATGTGACTGGAGAGATGGCTCAGCAGTTAAGAACACTGGTTGCTCTTGCAGAGGACCTAGGGTTCGATTCCCACACCCACCTGTGGCTAACAACAGTCTATAATTCTAGTTCCAGGGAATCTGATGCCCTCTTCTGACTTCCACAGGCATTGCATGACACAGGTGCACTTAAATACATGCAGGCAATAAATTAATACCCATAAAATAAAAAATTAATAAAATATTTAAAAATCTCAGACATACTAATAGAGATGTCTTCACAGGATACTTCTTTGTAATGTCTTTTGTTTCATTCTTTTTCCCATGTAAATTAATTTTTTTCCACTGTGTTCTTCTGAATAATTTAGTTTTTTTTTTAACTTTAGGGTTTTCTAAGTATTTAGAGTTTCAGCTTATTGTAAATGAAAGACGATCAATGAAAAAAAAAATCTCAGACAAATGAGACACACTTAAAAGTAGCACTAGAAATTGGTTCTGGAAGTGCTTGGGTCCCCTGGAGATGAAGTATTGTATAAAAAGCATGTAACTTTCTTTTTTTACCTTATTGGTCTTGCAAGAATTTCAAGCACTATATTGAAAAAGGGTAGAGATAGTGGACAGCCCTATCTGGATCATGATTTTAATGGGAATGCTTCCAGTTTTTCTCCATTTATAATGATGTTGGCTGTGAGTTTGTTGTATATAGGTTTAATTATGTTGAGGTATGTTCCCTCCAGGCCAATTCCTTCTAGGACTTTTTAACATGAATGTGTGTTGGATTTTGTTAAAGGCCTTTTCTGCATCTATTGAGATAACCATGTGGTTTTTGTCTTTAAGTCCATTTATATGTTTTATTACATTTATTGACTTATATATATTGAACCATCTTTGTATCTCTGGAATAAAGCATACTTGATCATGGGGGATGATCTTGTTGACGTGTCTATATGTGGTTTATGAGTGTGTTGTTGAGTATCTTTGCATCTATGTTCATTAAAGGTATAGGCCTATAGTTTTCTTCTTTTTTGTTGTACCTTTACCTGGTTTTGGTATTAGAATGATACTGGCTTCATAGAAGGATTTGGGAGTTCTACCTATGCTTGTATCCTTTTGAATAATTTAAGCAGTATTGGTTGTAGATCTTCACTGAATGTCTGGTAGAATTCTGCTGTGAATCTCTCTGGGCCTAGGAATTATTATTATTATTATTATTATTATTATTATTATTTGGTCTTTTTGAGACAGGGTCTCCCTGTAGCCCCAGCTGTCCTGGAACTCATTCTGCAGACCAGACTGGCCTTGAACTCACAAAGATTCGCCTGCCTTTGCCTCCCAAGTGCTAGTATTAAATAGCCACCACGCCCTGCTGGGCCTGGGTATTTTATTTTTGTATTACTATTTCTATTTCCTTATTTGTTATGGGTCTATTTTAGCTGTTGATCTCTTCTTGGTTTAACTTTGGTGGTGTCTATTTCTTCTAGATTTTCTAATTTAATGGAGTATAGATTTTTCAAGTATTCTCTTACAGTGTTCTGGATTTTTCTTTTTTTTTTTTTTTGGTGTCTGCTGTGACTTTATTGGTTTGGATTTGATCTTTCTTTCTTTTAGTTAACTGGGCTAAGGGTTTATCTTGTTTAACCAGCTACCTCACACTCCTACCTCTGTGACTTCCCTGTCGTGGACTGGACCCTCACACTGTGAGCTGCACACTCCTTTTCCCAGCACTGAGACAAGTAAAGAAGATACTGAGTACATAGGGATAGGAAGTAGCTAGACAAATAACACATTTACTGATTAAAACATCAAATAAATCTATTTTTAATATTATATTTTTATTTTATGTGTGTGTATTGCCTATGTGTGTAAGTGCACCTGTGTTGTATAATGTGGACAGAGGTCAGAAGAAGGCATCAGATTCCCCTGGAACTGGAGTTAAACACCGTTTAGCCGCCATGTGGGTGCTGGGAATTGAACCTGTGTCCTCTGCAAGAATATCTGGTACTCTTAGCCACTGAGCCATCTCTCCAGCACCCCGTAGGACTGTATTTTAAAGCTATCCTTTGATATTGTTTTAATTTGATTGCTGTTGCTGTGATAAACCACTGACCAATACCACCTTGGGGAAGAAACTGTTTATTCAGCATATATATATATATATATATATATATATATATATATATATCCTGGTGATAGTCCATCATTGAGGGGAGCCAAGGCAGGAACTTGAGCAAGGCATGAACTGAAGCCGAGACCACCAGGGAGGAACGCTGCTTGCTGGCTGGCTTGCTTCTCTGGCTTGTGCTCACACAGCCTGCTTTCTTATACAAACCAGGACCACCCACCTAGGGGTGGCACCACCCACAGTGGGCTGAGCCCTCCCACATCACTCAACAATCTGCATGCCTTTAATCCCAGCACTCGGGAGGCAGAGGCAGGCAGTTCTCTGTGAGGGCAAGGCCAGCCTGGTCTACAAAGTGAGTTCCAGGATAAGTGGCGCTGCAAGGAGACCCTGTCTCAAAAAGAAAAAAAAAAAAAAAAAAAAAAGCCTCACAAGAGAAGGCCACAGGCCAGTTTGATAGAGGAAATGTCTCCATTGAGCCTTCCTCTTCCCAGATGTGTCAAGTTGATAACTGAAGCTTAACCAGGACAATTGACTCCGTGTCCACTGGACACACAGGCACATCGCTATTAAACCATAACCTTTCCATTTCTTTTCCTCAAGATCTCATATTAATATCACAATATAAAACAATATACAACTACAAAAAAATTCCAGAGTACTTAAAAATTCCAATACTTTACAAGCACTATGTCTCTTTAAAATAATCCAAAAGTCTTTCACCTTTGCCACCTATAAAATAAAAAAATAAATTACATATTTTCTTATTTCAAGGGAAAAGAACTGCGTGCACTTAAATAAAACCAAAGTCCAGCAATTTTCTCAGTGTTGAACATCTGGAACACACTTACAATCTCTGGGCTCCACTTCTCTGTCTCTGCCATCCTCATCACACACAGCTTGTCTTGTAGGCTCAGACCAGCTGCACTGCACACCTGCTTCTGTCTGTCGTGGTCATCCCACAGTCCTGGCATCTCTATTGTACCATGGTGTCTCCACAACAATGAGACTGGGCGTTTACCAGTGGGCACTCCTGATGCCAAGCTTCAGATTCTCTCCTTCGGTCCTGGGGTCTCTGGTGAAGGGCTGTGTCTTCACCAATGGCCTCTCTGGCCTCGTATGGTACTAAGCCTCAGTTTCTCTCCATGGCCTTGTCAATTCTGCAGATTGCATGCCAGCAAAACCAGTACCATGTGGGAGACTCTTACACATTAGCAAGTTCCGCTTCCAGCTTCAGATGCCGCCTTGGACCCTAAGGAAATACCTCCCAGAAGATTTCACCTCAGTTTTCCTGGTCTCTTTTTAATCACAGATACTTTTCCAGCCCCAGCTAGGTGCCATTCATTGTCCTAGTAAAGCAAAGGTTTCACTTCTTTGGTTCTGGTCTCTTGTTAATCACAGCCAATGAGAAACCACAGATTATAAATTCAAAATTCATGCAAATAGCCCCGATTAGTCTTTCCTTCCCTTGAAACATCACAGGCCAGGCTTCTGTCATCTGCATTTCTCCAAGCTCTTAAGAACAGCTCACTAAGCTCCAAGCATTCACTGGCTTTTCCAGCCCAAAGCTCCAGATGGTTCCACAATCTACCCCCTAAAAGAACATGGTCAGGTCCATCACAGCGATACCTCATCGTCCTGCCACCAACTTCTGTCCTACTTAGCTCTCTATTGCTGTGACAAAACACTGGCCAAAACTGAGTTGGGAAGGAAAGGGTTCATTGGGCTCACATGTCCTCATCACATAGTTCATCTCTGAGGGAAGCCAAGGTTTTAAGGGACCTGGAGACAGAAACCTGGAGGCAGGAGCTGAAGCAGAGAGCACAGAGGAATGCTGTTTACTGGCTTGCTCCTCTGGCTGTGCTGAGCTTGCATTCTAACATGCCTGTAAATCAACTGGATGGAGGAGATTCCCCAATTGAGGTTTCCTCTTCCCAGGGTTAGCAAGTTGAGAAACAAAGCTACCCAGCACAGTTATGTATATAATTTTACTGTTTATTAAGGATGAAAGCAAATTTACATACTATTGAGGTAAATATACTTGTTGATTTTTATGTAAATAATTCTTGATACCACAGGACATGGAATATCTTCAATGTTTTTCAGAGTTGATTGATATTTTGATTTTATAATCACCAGTGCTGAGAATGTCACTTCAAATAAATACATAGCACAAAATGGCAGAAGTATGTTTAGAACTGCTTCAAGAATTGTTAGAAATCCTGTCCCAATCCCAAGCCAAAATTCACTTAACGAGGGTTTTTTTTGTTTTGTTTTGTTTTTTTATTTTGGTATGAAACTGGAGTCAGCAACTCCAATAGCAATTTTTTTAAATGAAACATTCTAAAACAATCTAATCCAATCCAAAAATATACTAATCTGATACTTATACACCGAGGAATGATGGTAGGAAAATACCCAATAGCTTCATTTTTCTGTAATTAAATCATTATGTTTCTCTAAGAGCATAAAACTCTGTACATACAGTAAAAAGACTGAAATTCATGATCTACAATAGTCTTGAATTGGAGCCTACATGCTTCAAGTGGTGTGTGTTGGTGTTGCATGGCATGCCAACATGCACAGTGTGGAGAGCATGTTGTGTGTTCAGAACCAGGGTGCAGTTAAGCCACGATTCCACACGAGTGGGTGCTGCCAGAAATGCCTCAGACCCATTATAGATTTGATTTTGAATGAATTTTTGGACCTTGTGTGTTTAGAAACCTTCTACTGTTGTTAGATATTTCTGTGTCTCCCATGGTCAGTCAATACCACATGAGGTCACGACGCACATTTTAAGAAGCTGGGAACTAGATGCCATCCCTAACTTCCCCTGGTCCTTGAGCAGCTTTGGTCATCCTGATATGATGACCAAAAGGTAGAACAATCTTTAAGCCTAGGTAAGAGGTCCCAGGCCTGAGGACAGAAAGGTGCTGTGGGTTCCGCAGTCAGTTACTACTGTTAAATGCCAGAAATAGCTCCATGTCTATAGACTTTATGTATGAAACGTAAACCATAACCTCCTCTCAGCCTACTTTGCTCTTAGCTTGAATAATTGACAAGAGATGGGTGAGTGTTTCCTTTAGCTGCAGATGAAGCTACGTCTAGGTGTGCCTGTGGTCTGGTTAGAGTAATAGGAGTACACATCAGAGAATGAAAATAGATGTCTTTGTGTTTCAGACATCAGTAAATTTAACTGTACACAAGTTTGTAAAACTTTCCACTAGTTCTATTAAAGAGGAAAAGGAAAGCCTTCTTTCTTGTCCAAATGAATGTGTTTGAATTTTAACCTCACTGCTTCCCGTCACTTCGAACTGTTTGCCGATTTCTCTTCAACAAAGGAGGTAGATGTGTTGCGGAGTTTAACTTATGTTGTATATACCAGCCATGCCAAGACTTCTTTCATGTAATAGGCAGTTTAAATCATTGCATGACTGGGGCCCCATAGATTTCCAGGGAGGCAGCACAGAATTCTGTCTGCCCTGGGATTGCCACAGAATTGAGTATTGACCTGCTATTGGGGCAGAGTCTAAAGGTTTAGAAATGACATGGCTTAGAAAGGAAGCACAACTGTACGACCAGCTCGGAGAGGGTACAAGGCATTCCAGCTGCGGACGTTACAACTGCCCCCTGATGGTGTGGCAGGGTGGCTGGCCCAGTAGTTAACGTGTCTTGGGATGGTGACTTTGCTTTCTTGTTCTTATGGATGCTGGCATCTTGCCACTTGCTGAGGCCAGTTCTCTGCTGTGGTACCATGAGGGAATTCTGCAGAGGTGGATGACATGGCTCCTGCCTTCCAGGCACCAACAGTCGTAAGACAACATGCCAGTGGGTTCACTCCCAGATTAGACTAGCTAAGAGTTTTCCAAAAGATGGCATTTGTGCCATCTTCATGGCATCGTGCATAGTTGGTTCTCCAATGATGATTGATAAGACTTATTTCATAATTAAATGCCACAACATGGGGTATAACTTGTAACTCTGGCATGGTCACCGTTTTAACTCAGATATCAACTGCCCTGGATGGGTGATGCCTAGTGGGGGCACTGTATGAAGGTGTGGGAGGTAAACATATTGCAGTTTGATTTATGTTGTATATGACAACCATGCCAAGACTTCTTTCCCATGATAGGGAGTTCAAATTGTCCTGACCTGACACCCACAGATTTCCAGGGAGATGGTAGTGGTCATTGTTCAGCCTGCCCAATGCATCAGGCCTTCCAAAGGTGGTGGAAGGAGGCCAAGTACTGCATGAAGATAGAACTCCCTCTTCTTCCTTTCAAGGGTGGGGCGAAGTTCACTTAAACAGAGGGCGCTGCTCAGGTCTTGGAGGAGGAGACAGTCACAAAGACCAGATGATCCAAGGAGCATGTCATCTGCGCAGGACATCACGGGAGATGGTGGACTGGAGAAGGATTCATAGAGGAGGGAGAGGAAGCAGATAGGCGAGGGACCTATCCTGTGGGGCTGAAATGGTCCCTGTAGGGTAGAAACGGGCTGTGGTTGGTGGAGTTTGGCTGTGGAGGTGCTGCGAGTGCAGGTGGAGAGAGTTGAGTGGGCTCTAGTCTCAGGTGTCCAGGAAGCTTTCCTGAATGCTCCAGACTTACGCAGTTGCTCTGTCCCTTCATCCTAGCTTTGATCGCCATTCTATTGTGCGTTGACATTTTTACCTTTGTGCACTCCATCCCTCTAGATGACATGGACGGAGTCTTAGCCCTATTTTGGATCCTGAGTGTTGAGGCTCAGTAAGTGCGATGCAGCAGATACCTAGTATGGGCTGTTGAGTTAAATTGAAGGAGGGGATCTGAATCGATGGAGAGAGCCTCCAAGGACCCAGATGTAGGAAGCCGCCAGGTGTGCTTTTCCCACCAAGGAAACCAAGAGTCCATTTGCCTCTTGGGTGGATTGGAAGCATGGCAAGTCTGAAGCATCACATTGACAGGACTTCAGAGAGGGCCGATGGGATCTGCTTGAAGGCATAACTGTGGAAAGCCTCCTAGAGGCAGGGACTTTGCAGAGACCACAGATCCTCTGTGGAGGGACCTTCAGTGAGCCTGTGGTTCAGAGGGTGGACCAGAGTGGTGGTGGTGGGGCCTTTGTATGTAGCTAGGACTGCTCCATGTGCAGTGAGCCCAAATTGGCTTTCA
The DNA here is from genome assembly GCA_009823505.1 of Rhizomys pruinosus. Taxonomy (NCBI): domain Eukaryota; kingdom Metazoa; phylum Chordata; class Mammalia; order Rodentia; family Spalacidae; genus Rhizomys; species Rhizomys pruinosus. The sequence goes on from VZQC01008907.1 coordinate 2,233,419, forward strand.
TAGCTGAAGCACATTAGGGGGGATTTCTGATCTCGAGCTCCACTTGACCCAGGGGCTCACACATTGGCATGGGGACCAGCGGCTGCGTTTGTCTGTCTGACTCACTCTCTGCCCTGTGTTTGGCTGGGCCCCCCTTGGTGTTGGTTTGTGTCTCAACTGCAGGCTTACAGCCTCCAAGAGCTGAGTCAGCCCACTTGTTATCTAGTTGCTGACATGCAAATCCCAGGATTAGTGCTGACTGGACCTGGTTGGTGTAGATGGGACTCATGCCTGTCCCTGAGCCAGGCGCCCAGACCCCATGCCAATTTCTGTGGCTCCTGGACTAGGAATAGGGATACGGCAGTTCCTGGAGGACAGTCAGTGTGCTGCACTGGGAGCCTGGCTGGACCCTGGTCGCCACTGCATCCTGCGGCTGCTCCTGTCTTGGCGGCAGACCCACAGCTTCCCTCACTCCACGGGGAAGTCAGGCAAGTTCCCTGGCAGCCGCCTCTGCTCCAGGGCAGGAAGCAGCCCTCTGCTCAGAGACCAGATGTCTTTGAGGCCACCCTGCCTTCTTCTCCATTTGTCACTTCTGAACATTTGGGACAGCATCCTGGGCAGGGTTCTTCTATGCCTGGTGGTAATGGGGTCCCGGACTGCCATAGGGTCTCAGGAGAAACCTCTCCAGAGTTGCAGAGCTTCATGTGAGGTCTGCATCCACACACACTTCCCAGGGACACAGGCCTAGTGTCACCTCTGCCCTTGTGCAGGGCAGCCTTGACCATGAACTGAGGCACCGTCTGCAAAGCCCCCCCCCCCTTTTACCTAGCTGGATTTTCACTGTAACTTGGTTGGACAGATCAAGCACGACTTGGTCTTGTTTTCCAGATAAGGGAACTGAGAATCAGGAGGGATAAATAAGCAGGGCGACAACAGGATTGGGCTCCGGGGACACAGATGTCATGTGAAATTGGTACTTTTAAACCAAAGATGAAGAAAAACCAGGATGCACTGCCTGTTGGAGCCAGTTTTTTCATGTAAATGTGGCTTTAGATACCAACTCCTTTTCGGATATATGGTTTGAAAATATTTTCTTTCATTCTATAAGTTGTCTTTTTATTCTATTGATGTTTTTCTTTTCTGGGTATACGCTTTTAGTTTAGTTCAAGACCATCAGTCTATTTTTTGCTTTTGTTGCCTATGCTTTTGGGGTCATATCCAAAAAGTCTTGGCCCAGACTAACTGTGAAGGAAATTTACTGTTTTCTTCTAGTACTTTCATTGTTTAGATCTTTTTTTTAAGAGTTTTCTTTTTATTTTATTTATTCTTTATGTGTATGAATGTACTGTCTTGCATGCAGGTCTGTGCACCCGTGTTGTGCAATGCCACAGAGGTCAGAAGAGGGCATCGGATTCCCCTGGAACTGGAGTTAAAGACGGCTCTCAGCCACCATGTGGGTGCTGGGGATCAAACCCGGGTCCTCTACAAGAGCAGTCGGAGCTCTTAACCGCTAGGCCATCTCTCCAGCCCCTCGTTTAGATCTTTATGCTTTAGTCTTTTTTTTNTGGAGACAGGGTCTCCCCTGTAGCCCCAGCTGTCCTGGAACTCAACTCTGTACACCAGGCTGGCCTTGAACTCACAAAGATCCGTCTGCCTCTGCCTCCCAAGTGCTAGGATTAAAGGCATGCACCACCACGCCCAGCCTATGCTTAAATCTTTTATCTGTTTTGGTTGACTTGGTATTTATTTTGAGATAAGGGTCTATTTCCTTCTTTTGTCTATGGATATCCAGTTTTACCAAGACTATATTATTGGGGATTATCTCTTACCCAAAGGTTGGCACCTTCGTCAAAGATCATTTGATTGTAAATGTGTGGATTTAATTCTGGGCTCTTCAGTAGAGAAGTAATTTTTTTTAATGTAAACGTCTGTGGCAAATTAAGCATATGAATTATAGTGGGCTTTGGCAGCATGCAACTTTGGGCTCCAGTTTAGTCTGGGAAGTATCATTTAAATTGAGCCTTGAAGGATAAATAGGGATTAGCTGATGAAAGGGAGTGAGGATATATTCTAGAAAAAGGGAACAGGATGTGGAAATGTTCCACGACCCAGGGTCGTGGCATGAATCACTGGCTGAATCCAAGCTAGGAATAAACAAATGTGATAGCCCTAAGCTCCATGCTTTTTTTTCCCACCCAACTATGTGGGCTATGTTTTTGTCCCTGTGTCATGGGGCTGTATCCTTACCCAGAAGGGGGAAGTTTGCATACAGGGAGGCACAGTATTGGGTCCAGGAAGCAGGTTGACAGAGACATGGAGGTGGGACCTCACCAGCACATGGGGAGCAACAGGCTTCTGTGATGTGGACTGAGTGAGAAGTAGGTGAGAACGAGAGGGAGAGATGCAAGGGTGACGTCAGCCCTGGGATGGAAAGTGGAAGACCATGGACGACAACAGCAGCTTTGATCTGAGCAGCTTGACCTTTTTGCTCCAGACTTGTTCTGGAATGACTTGATAGTAACTTATATACGATTTGGATATATGTATTAAAGTCACAAAACTTATTTTTAAGAATGTCTTCTTTTGGGGCTGGAGAGATGGCCTAGTGGTTAAGAGTGCTGACCGCTCTTACAGAGGACCCGGGTTCGATCCCCAGCACCCACATGGCGGCATAGAACGGTCTGAAACTCCAATTCCGGGAGAACTCCAGTTCCAGGGGAGTCTGACACCCTCTTCTGACCTCCACGGCATTACACGACACGGGTGCACAAACTTGCATGCAGACAGTACATTCATACACATACAGAAATAAATTAAAAAAAATTTTTTTTAATTTAAAAAAAAGCTAAACAAATGTCTTCTTTTTGATATTTTATTTATTATTTTTATTTTATGTGTGTGAGTGTATTGCCTGAATGTGTGTAAGTGCACCCATGTTGTGCAATATCCACTGAGGTCAGAAGAGGACTTGAGATCCCCTGGAACTGGATTTTTCAGAGAGTTGTTAGCCACCGTGTGGGTACTAGGAACCAAACCTAGGTCCTCTGCAAGAGCAGCCAGTGCTTTTAAGTGCTGAGCCATCTCTCCAGCCCCCACACTTCCGATTTTTATAGTTCTCTTTATGGGTAGTTCTATTACTTTATTCCCCCCCCCCTTTTTTTTTGCTGTTTTCTAATAGCATGAGTGCCTCACACGTGCTGGGTATCACATGCTAGACTTCCAAAGACCTTGAGGGATGATCTTTGTCAACAGAGAGCCAAGGACTGCGGGGCGCTGGCTGAGCACATAAAGAGATGGGGGTGGGACAGCTGCTCACAAACCAGGAAAGCTTTTCTAAAGACATGAGCCATATGGGTGAATGAGCAAAGCCGAGGTGCACACCACTGGGCTCCATCAGGCTCTGCAGCCCTCTGTCAGCCAGCTGGAGGCTCTGAGGTTAGGGAGCAAGCTTTACCCAGGAGGAATCGGCTTAGGATGGATGGGTGGGTGGGTGGGCAGACAGATGGATGGATGTTGATGCCACAGCACCAGCAAAAGGATGCTAGAGAGTAGAAAAGGATTAAGAATTCTGCAATCTCCCAGTCCCTGCTAGTTTAATAGTTTCTGTTTCTTAAGAAACTATAAGTTAGAAAATGCTGGCTTAGGAACTGCCCTGTTGGTAAAAAATTACTGTTTAAAAAAGAGAAACTAGGTTTCAGAATTAGATTTGAGGGGCTGGGGACACAGTTCAGGTGGTACAATGCTTGCTGTGCCCCAGAACTTGTGTAAAGTGCTGGGCCTGTGCTGAGTGCTTGTAATCCCTAGAGTAGGCAAGGACAGGTGGACCCTGGTGCTTACCAGCCTGTGAGCCTCGCCCAGTCAGCAAGCTCCAGGCTAAGCAAGGAGACCTTGCCTTAAAAATCCAAGGTGGGTAGCTCCTGAGGAACGACAACCGAGGTGGATGTCTGTCTTCTACATGCATGTGCACATGCATTCATACACTGTACCCACATGAAGATGTACCCCCAACATACAGCCCCCCAAAAGAATTCAAATTGAGCCTTCATTTCTCGGGTGGTCTCAGCTCTCATAGGGGTCTTGGGCCTGTATATAGAGTGGTCCTAGGGGATGGCGGTTTGACTGAACCTGCTGGGGGTAACGGAGTGACCCAGGCCTACTGTGTTTGGCAGATGGGGGAGGGGTTGGCACCATGCAGTCTTCCTGTTCGGATAAGTGGAGGTCACTTTTCTGATGTAGCTTTGGCCCAGGTGTCATGGAGAAGAACTCATTTCAAATCTAGAGTGTTCTCACTTACTCCTCCCCCGTTTCTTGTTCTTGCTTCGGCTCCATTCTCCGTGCTCTCCTTTGTCCTAGCTCTGAACCTCGGTGCCTTCCTGCCACAGCTCACCGGGCTCCAAGCACTTTTCCACACATTCTGGTAGAAACCTGACTTTCTCCTTCCCTTCCCTTTCAAAGTAACTTTCCTCAAATGAACAATCCTTTGTAATTGTCCCACTTCCTCATTATTGTTTTGCAGAAAAACAGAACAAACAGACAAACCTTGGTACATTTGTTCAATGTAGAAGCATCACTGTCTCTTAGGAATTCTTTATATCAGTATTGAGGGCTGGGCCAACTGGTCTACCATCCTGTTCAGGCCCTGATTGCTCAGTTGGCATTGGTAGCAAAATCTCTGTAATAAAGAAACATACTTCTTATAACCTATTCCATTAAATAATTCACTAAAGATTTTGGAAGAGGAACCAAAATCTTTAAAGGGGGGTAGAAAAGAACCTTCAGCAATTTGGTTACACTAATGGCTCTATACTAACGGCTCTTGTATTATTGTGGCAGAATTACCTATAAATAAAAGGCAAGCGGAAAAAACAAGTGTGTTTGGTAGGTGTACTCTCTGTTCTCTGTCTTGTTTTTCTGCTCTGAAGTATGGTGCTGTCTTGACGTAGGGATGTAACTGCTATGAATATTGATGGCAGCCAAAGCCCTTTTTTCCTGTCTGGCCTAGTAAATAAAGCAGAATGGATAAAAAGGGAAGAGGAATTGTAAAACCAGTGTGCTCTTTTTAGATCATCTTGTTCTCTTAGAACTTGAAGTCTTGAAAACATATTGACAATGCACATTTGGTGGTCAGGGGCTGGACCTGCTGGGGGTGCTCTGAGGAGAGACGGGTTGTTATTTTCAGAGATTTGGGGCTTTTGTTAAAGTAACAGAAGTCTTTTTCTCTTTGAGTTTGCCAAGTTCCTGTGTTACTGAAGCCTTCCTGGATCTATATCATCCACAGAGTAGCAAAGTACAGCCCTGGTCCTCAGTGCATTCGCTATAGCATGAATGCAGGGATTGTTTGGTGCATCCGCTGGGACCTGGCAAGGAAGGACAGGGAATCTGCCACAAGCACAGCAGCCTGTAGGTCTGTGTGTGGCTGAGGGGGGCACACTACTGCTCCGGAAGTGTTTCCAGGGCACAAGATGTGCATGTGAAGGGAGTGTGGAGTCAGGAGTGGGGGGGGGGGCAGCCCAGGAAGCTGGGGAAGGTACACAGGGTGAGCTGAGAATGTAACCAGCTCGAAGGGTCAGGAGGCATGGCCGTGGGGGTTGGGTATGAGTTGGGCTTTTTACATTGTAAACATACTGACACAATTTTTTTTCCCTTAGACTATTGTAATGGTGTTTAAGGATCTAGGGGAACACTGGAGGGAAGGTTTAGAAATGGCAAGAGCCAGGACTGGTAAGATGGCTTCATAGTGGGGGTGCTTGCAGTCAAGCCTGAACTCCTGAATCCAGTCCCTGGAACCCACACAGAAGGAGAGAACCAACTCCCAAAAGTTTTACTCTGACCCCCACATGTATGCCATATATGGATGCGCACACATATTAAGTAATTAATTCATCAAATTAATTAAAATATTTTTGAGGGTCTGGAGAGATGGCTCAGCAGTTAAGAGCACTGGCTGCCCTTGCAGAGGACCAGGTTTGATTCCCAGCACCCATATGGCAGCTAACAACTGTCCATAACTCTAATTCCAGGGGATCCAATACCTTCTTCTGACCTCAGCAGGCACTGCATGACACATGTGTACCTACCTACATGTAAGCAATACACTCACACACATAAAACAAAAATAGTAAATAAAATATTTAAAATATTTTTGAAAAAAAAAACACACATGACAGGAACCATTAATGCTCTGGTGTTAAGGAAGACAGAACTGATGACTTTTATATAAGTGGGGGGAAGGGAGAGTCAAAAAGATGGGCAGTGTCCTGGGTGTACCAGTTAGGGTTGGCTGTTGTCCTGATGGCCAAGCCATGGGAATGTTCTGCCCTGGGCAGCCAGAGACTGAGGGGAAACTCTCTGGCAACAAAGCCCTAGAGCCTAGGGGTTGCTTAGACTTGCATGCAGACAGTACATTGATACACGTACAGAAATAAATGCGGGGTGTGGTGGCGCACGCCTTTAATCCTAGCATTTGGGAGGCAGAGGCACTCGGATCTCTGTGAGTTTGAGGCCAGCCTGATCTACAGGGTGTGTTCCAGGACAGCCAGAGCTACAGGGAGACCCTGTCTCAAAAAGACCAAAAAAAAAAAATAAATAAAGACATTTATGCAGAAATGCCAAGGAGCGCTGGGGCTGCTGCAAGCAAACGTGTGTCTGTCTATACATATATAGATATTTAACATTTTTAGGTAGAAGGCCTGGAGAATCATCCTGAAATGAAAAGTCTAAAAGGAGATTCAAAAAATAAAAAGTTTCTCTCCAGAAGCATTTCTTTTAAGAAGCACAAATCTGCATTTATAAACATATACTTTCAATAGCGGTCACACGTAACAGCAAAGCTTGCCTCCTCTCTTTTCAGTCGGGTAAGGGAAGGCCAAGTAGACATGGCCAAGACCTTGAGCCTCAGCATGGGGCTGAAGGGCTGAAGGTAGAGGGGTACCCTTGTCAGTTACCTCTCTTATGATTTCAGAGATTCTCTGTGTGTGTGCTTGAAACCCTCACATTCCTCTCCCGACCAAAGTTTTCAAGAATGGAGTCCAGAGTTGGGGTGTTTTTCTTATCCTGGCCACTGGTACAGTTCCTGTCATGTGGGGCAGGGGCTCACTGTCTCCTAAGCCAAATTTATTTTAGCCTCCTGCAGTAGGAATGTTAGTAAGTGAATACCATGATTCTAGTCCCCACAGATGATAGGGGTAGAGAGCTCTGCAGCCCACATGAAGAGTTCATTGCTCATGATTTTTTTTTGTTTTGTTTTGTTAAGGAGCTCAAAGCCAGAGGAAGCCTCTTGGTTACTTACATCCTTGTCCATCCAGGGTTTCTATCAAAACTGGGGTTGTACAAAGAAAATATTTCTAGAAGAAGATCAAAGATTTCAGACCTGCTGATTGAGGTGTCCTCTGCTTATAGAAGCGTGTGGGTTGGAGTTGGGGAGGTTCTCTGAGCCATCCATCTGCCCGGGAGTGCTGCTGAGTTGTTTAGCAATCAGATGGGAGCAGTTGGTACTGAGATTGAGGCAGAGCCCAGTTCTCTGGGCAGCTGCTGAGGGGCCCATCATGGTGCTGGCCAGGGAGAGGAGGCATGCCAGGCATCAGGCAGCATCTTTGTCATCAGAGTTCACGGCTTTTCACTCTAGGAGTGAAGACTCTCAGGTCCAGAGGGAGACAGGCAAGTGGTCACCTTGCCACACAGTGCCAAAGCTGGCTTTGACCTGAGAAGTCAGAAGTGAATCCAAGAGGAAATAAGGGTCAAACCCTTCACAGCATTTCAGAAGACTTTCTGTTCAAAGCCACTGTTACAGTCTTTATTGTACCCTTGTGTTTTTCTGGGCCTGATCTGGGAATCTCAGGAGAGGTGGGGGTGGCCGTGCTGTGTTTTGCAAATGTGTATAAATAACAAACATGTCCCTTATGTCCTAGGCAGACTCACTGCACACACGTCAGGGCAGGTGGCAAAATACAGTCATGCAGCCTGGAATGAAACTGCTTTATACTTAGTTGCTTATGAGAAGTTCAGTGTTAAATTAAAATGCTTTCCTGGCCCCAGTTCAGTGAAATTGGTTCCAGTTCTCATAATAAGACTTTGGGGGTGGGGGGGATTGCTTATGACTCTGAGATGTTGATTCTAATCATTGTCCCCCACACCCCTTTTTGGTGTGTTTCTTTTTCTTCACAGGAAAAAGTAGAATATGCCTTCCTGATTATTTTTACAGTCGAGACATTTTTGAAGATTATAGCATATGGATTATTGCTACATCCTAATGCTTACGTTAGGAATGGATGGAATTTACTGGATTTTGTTATAGTAATAGTAGGGTAAGTCCCTTTTACTTTGGGGGAATGTTTATATGGGAAATGGAGGTATGGTTAGAGTGGTAAAGAGAATGCAGCCTTCTTGGGGAAGATGGTTGCTCTTATTCCAATGATTATGCTGGGACCTGTCAGGAGTTCTTTTAAGGCTGACAGGACTACTGTCAGTCTCTGGGCAGAGCACGTATGGCTGGGGAAGTCTGTACCATACTGTTGAAGAAAGTCTGAGCTCCTAATGAGAGATACTTCACCTTACAGGGCCTTAAGTCTCCACAAATAGACTAGCCCTGTTGGTGGGTAGAGTCAAGAGGATACTGCTCCTAAAACTTAGCACCCTGCAAGTTAAAACCATGCATATAATGTAATAAGCCCTCCTAGCAGTGCGCTATTCTGCTCTTGAACATCTCTTCAGCAAAGCTATTCTGCTTTTATGCTGACTTGTGGGAGAAACTCTGGCATGCTGCTTCCCCATTTTAAATAACAAAACAAGTGTCTGAATAATGTCACATATCTGGCATAAAGTAAAACAGGATAGAAAATGCAGAGAAGCAGGTGTTTTTCAAAATCCTGTTGCAGGAAGAAGACACCATTAGTTTTAGTGAAAGGAGAATGTTAAAATGAAAAATAATAGTCTGTGTTTTCCTGTTCCTTCTATACCTGGAAATGTTGCCAGCAGAGAAAAAAAGGAATCAGGTCTTTGGACCAAATGCCTACCAAGGAAGACACGATATGGAAAATATAGCCCTTCTCTGAGGTTACTTACTCTAGATGTTCTAAGTTACTCCCCAAATTATGCTTGTTTCTGTGGAGAAATCTTTTTTTAAATCTCCTGTTCTCATGTCTGTGTCTTTGTTAGTTGCCTTTTGCAGCTGAGCAATCTGTTTTCTTTGGATTACTTTTTGGAATCATAATTCCTCTGGATTTTTATTGGAGGTGAATTTTTCTGCCTGTTGGGACAGTAGATTAAGTTTGGAACTGGATGTCCCTTCACCTTAAGAAGTGAAAATGGGACTCAAAGTGGTGACCCATTGGGTGGATAGATTTCTGGGAAAGGAGGTTAGCTTTTACAAAAACTCCCAGAGTACATCAGCATCTAAAGCTTCATTGCAAAGGCGGTGCATCTAAAATGAGTAGGTAGCAGACAGCAGGAAGACATCTTTGCTCTGGTTACTCCATTGAGGAGTGGCAAGAGGGAGGGGGCCCTGGAGGGGGGCTTCTAGTTCTGTACCAGTCTTTCAGCACCTGTCCTGACAATGGGCTTTCTATTCAGGTTAAGAATGGAGTTGCCTAGCTCCATGTGTTCTGTCCACATGTTATGATCACCTTGGGTTCAAGAACAGGATACAAAGCCAACATAGTGGGCTCACCTAGCTTAGAAGAAGGAGACAAAAGTTCAGAAGAGCCAAGTATAATATGGCAAGGGAGAGAACTAGTCTGAGGGCAGGGGGACCATGAATATGCCTTGGGGATCCTCTACGTGGTATCGTCAGGAGTCTAGGCTGAAGGCTAAGCTGCACTTATTTGAGGTATAATTCCATGAGCCCAAGCAAAGAACACTGATAGGAGAAAAGATAAGAACAGGGAGAAGACTGCAAAATAAATAAGAACCAGAGACTACATAGGACTACCAGGTGTTCGTGCTCTGACTAACCAGAGGAAACTGTCTCACTGAACATGCTGATTATCAGCAGAGACCCACAAGGACCTTTAATAGTGAGTTAACCTAGCTCCACAGCAAGGGTTATCGAACTATGGCCCATGGACCAAATCCTAGCCTTCTAAACTGCCATTTATTTTTATAAATAAATCTTTATTGCAACATACCCACACTCATTTGTTGAAATAATTAAGTTAAGTGGTTTGCACCTGTAAAGTTTTAAAATATTTCCTACCTGGCCCTTGATAAAAAAAAAAAAACCAAAAAAACAAAAAACAAAAACGAAAGAAAACCTTTGCCATTCCCTACTCTAATGTAAAGACTCCCTGAAACTTTGCTCACAGTGTTTGAAAAGAAATCTGAAAAAGAGCAAACTGATAAATGAGTAACTAAATGACCTACCAAAATAAAACAACACTCTTTCAAAAGAAAAAGTAAAATCTAAGCAGTTAATTGATCATTCAAAATGTCTAGCATGCAGTGAGGAAAGTCTACGAACAAAAGCAGATCTAGAAATGACAGAGATGATGGAATTAGCAGAAAGGGACTTTATAGGAGTTTAAAAACATTGACTATAAACGTTTTTATGGGCATAAGGGAATAAATGACCATAATGAGGAAAGATGGACCAGTATTTTAAAAAGAAATAAATGAAAGTTCAAGAGCTAAAAAATACATCTGAAATGAAAAATTCCCTGAATTGCTCACTAGCATATTAGGCGGTATCCAAGAAAGAAAAATTTAAAAAAAACCCCAAAACTTGAAGCTATAGTACTAACAAGAAGACCAAGTAAGCACTACCACAACTTGTATGTTAAGTGGTCTAACCTATGTATTAGGATTCTCAAAAGAAGAGGAGAGAGGAGGGGCTAAAGAGATGGTTAAGCGGTAGGAACACTTGATGCTCTTGCAGATGATCTGAGTTCAGTTCCCAGCACCATGGGGCAGCTCACAACCATCTGTAACTATAGGTCCAGGGATCCAATGGCCTCCTATGGCCTATGAGGTCTCCTGCTCACAAGTGGTATACATAAAACACCAGACACATATAAATAAATAAATAAATAAATAAATAAATAAATAAATAAATAAATATTTTTACAAAAAGGAAAAGCGGGGGGGGGAAGGAAGACAGAAAAAAGAAAGTCTTTGAAGAAATGGTTCTAAATTTTCCAAATACGATGGAAAATTAGCCTACAAATTGAAGATGTTCAGCAGAGCTTGAGCGAAATAACCATGTAGAAAAGTATATCTAGGCACACCAGAATCCATCAAATTGCCTTAAAAAAAAGAGAAAAGAAAACCTAGCAAACAAAAAGAAAGGGAATCTTGAAACAGAAAGACAAAGCTATCTCAGACCCCTCACCATTTCTGTAAGCCAGAAGATGATAGAAGACAGTAGAAGGCCCCTCATGAAACAGAGTTCTCATCTAGTGAAATTCCTCTAAGACCCAAGACAAGATAGGAACTTGTTTAAACAGACCAGAGCTGAGACTTCATGACTGATAGTCTTGCACCTCCAAAAATGTTCAAAGACAGTTTTTTTCAGGCTGAAGAGAAATGACTTCATAAGAACACACAAAGTGGGGCTGGAGAGATGGCCTAGCGGTTAAGAGCGCCGACCGCTCTTGCAGAGGACCCGGGTTCGATCCCCAGCACCCACATGGCGGCTGAGAACCGTCTGAAACTCCAACTCCAGGAGAACTCCAGCTCCAGGGGAATCCGACACCCACTTCTGACCTCCGCGGCATTGCACGACACGGGTGCACAGACTTGCATGCAGACAATACATTCGTACACATACAGAAATAAATAAAATTAATAAAAAAAAATTAAAAAAAAAAAGAACACACAAAGTGACATCATAAGATCTACACAAAAGAAACCAAGAATTCCTGAGAGAGTAAATTTGAAGACATTTGTTTTTCTGATTTTAAAATCTCTGTAAAGGTAATTGCCTAAAAGAAAAATAAAGATGTATTGTGAGGTTTATATCTTCCAGGGCAGTAAAATACATAACGAGACAAGGGACAGGAAAAGGATGACTGTGGGCTGCTGTCAGTGCTGGGACAGTACCTAGAATGCTGAGATGCCCTTTGAAGACAGAGCTATCATGTTAAGTTATAGGTATAGATTGTAAGCACTGGAGACTGGATTGGCAAACCCCCTCCTCCCATCTCCTGCCAAGAGACCAACTCTGGTTTAAGCCTACTTCCCCACATTAACTAAGTTTGTTATTTGCCACCTGCTCTGGCAATAAAGTTGTATTGTAATGTGTTGTATCTATGGCTATTTGGTTTGTTGTTTAATGGCAAAGTTGATCAGTTATAATAAACATTCTATATCCTACAAATCCTAAAGTATCCTCTCTTCCTTCACAGATGGCTTTTTTTTAAAACACTTTCCCTATATGAACCACCAGAAACATAAATATTAAAACTATGGTGGAGACAAATTGGAAGAAACAAAACAAGAATAAAACCAAAAAAAAATCTCAATTTAGATGATGTAGAAAAGGAAAAAAGGAAGCAGAAAACAAGATGGAAGATGTTAAGCACAGCAAAACACCATATAGAAAAACAAGATTCGACTCTATAGTGTCTATGCAAAACATTCTTTAAAAGTTTTATAAGGGGCTGGAGAGATAGCCTAGCGGTTAAGAGTACCAACTCCTCTTGCACAGGACCCGGGTTCGATCCCCAGCACCCACATGGCGGCTAAGAACTGTAACTCCAATTCCAGGAGAACTCCATTTCCAGGGGAATCCAAGACCCTCTTCTGACCTCCGCGGCATTGCATGACACAGGTGCACAAACCTACATGCAGACAGTACACTCATACACATACAAAAATAAATAAAATTTTTTAAAAATTTAAAAAGTTTTATATAAAGACAAATCATTTATGAATAAATGGACAGAAAAATACATACATTGTAAAAATATATCAAAAGGCAACTGGAGTGGTTATATTCACATCCAACAAAGTAGACTTTAGAAAAAGGAATGAAAAAGGAATTATCAGGGTTAAAAAGAGACATCTCTGAGCTGGAGAAATAGCTTAGTAGTTAAGAGCATTTGTTGCTCTTGCAGAAATCCTGGGTTTGGATCACAACATCTGCTTGGCTGCTCACAACAATCTGTATCTCCAGTTCTGAGGGACCTGACACCCTCTTCTGGCCTCCACCAGCACCAGACATATATATACAGGCAAACACGTCTATGCAATAAACAAAAAATTTTAAAGGTGACATTTTATAATGTTAAAAGGCATTTCAACAGGATGATGTAAGAATCTGAGAAATATTAGCAGGACAGATAGACAGAAAATCACAATGGATGTAAGGAGACTTGAACAATGCCATCAATCACCTTGACTTAACTGACATATTTTTAGTACTCTTCATCATATAAGAACAGAATGTACATTCTTTTCACATGCAAATGAAACATTCATCAACATTCATTTGGGCCATAAAATAAATTTCAGTGAATTTTAAAAGATTCAAATCATAGATAGTTACATTTTCTGAATGGATATAACAATGTTTGTGAATCTTAAAAGTCATTATAAAAACCATAGGAATTTCAGGGCTGGAGAGATAGCCTAGCAGTTAAGAGTGCCAACTGCTCTTGCAGAGGACCTGGGTTCGATCCCTAACATGCGGCTGAGAACCATCTTTAGCTCTAGTTCCAGGAGAATCTGACACCCTCTTCTGACCTCTACGGCATTGCACAACACTGGTACACAAACCTACATGCAGACAGTACATTCATACACATACAAAAATAAATAAAATTTAAAAAAAACATAGGAATTTCTACATACTAGCCATGAAGAGTTAGAAAATGAAAATTTTTAGATATTACTATTTACAGTGGTTCTAAAACTATGAAATGTTTAGACATAAATATCTCACTAAAATGGCAAGGTCTTGCTGAGAGAAACTAAGGAGAGTCTGAGAAAGTGGAGCAAAGCCCACATGTGGGTATGCAGTGTTCTTGGGGTGTCATTTCTTCCCAAACAGAGCAACAGATGGAATCCTCATCCAAATCCAACAAGATTTTGGTAGAAATTGACAAAACATTTATGTGAAAATTCAAGAAGCTCTTAACTGGCCAAAGAATCTCTAAGAGCAAAGGCACAGCCCAATCCAGTAGCTTACTCTAAAGCTACTGGAGTCAACATAGTGAGATGTTGATACTAGGAGTGGACATAAAGATCAATGGAACCAAATCGGGATCTCTAGAAATAGACCCAAGTGTATGCAATCAATTGATTTAAAAAAAAATGATGCCTTGCTAATTCAATGGGCTGAGGAAACTGTTTCCAGTAAATGGTGCTGAAACAGCTATTTGTCAATATGGAAAAAGTCTTACCTCATAGCATGTGTACATGTTACTTTAACATGGACCATAGACAAATGTTATTTAAATTTTAAAACTATAAAATTTCATGAGAAAATAACATAGGAAATCTTTTCTATTTCAGGGCAGAGATTTCTAAGGCATAAAAAGTGCTGGTGCTGTGCCTGTCACGCCAGCAAAGGTGAAAACAGGGTCAGGAGTTAAGGCCATCGTCTGCTATGTAGTGAGTTCCCAGGCCAGCCAGGGATGCACGAGATCCTGTCAAAAAAAAAAAGAAAAGAAAAAGCAGAAAGCACCGTCCATAAAAGAGATAATACAAAGATTAGACTTTATCGAAAATTTAAAACTCTTCCTCAAAAGACAGTGTGAAAAAAAGTAGTTCATATAGGGAAAAAGAATATTTGTTGTCTGTGTGTATAACTGGATTTCTACTCAACCCGTATAAAGAACTCTTACAATTCAATACCAAGAAGACAGCCCATTATGTAAGTAGATAAAATAGCTGAAACGATCTTCCTTAAAAACATGTGCCTGATGGGGCTGGAGAGATGGCCTAGTGGTTAAGAGCACCGACTGCTCTTGCAGAGGTCCCAGGATTGATCCCAGCACCCACATGGCGGCTGAGAACCATCTGAAACTCCAATTCCAGGAGAATTCCAGTTCCAGGGGAATCAGACACCCTCTTCTGACCTCTGCGGCATTGCACAACATGGGTGCACAGACCTGCATGCAGAGAGTACATTCATACAAATAAATAAATAAATAAATAAATAAATAAATAAATAAATAGATAAAATAAAACTAAAAACAAAACAAAACAACAACAACAAAAACATGTGCCTGGAAGGTACAATTGAAACTCTCATACACAACTTCTAAAAATGGTCAGTGGTAAAACCATGGAAGATTTTCCCCCAAATTTCTTCTAGTGCTAAAGACATTTACCATGTGACTGTATTATTTATGAGTTCTCTGGTATTTATCCAAGGAAATGAAAACACATGTCTATAGAAAAACTTTATTCATAATAGAAAAAATCTGAAAATAATACCACAGAACAGGGAAATAGTATATATATATTAATTTTTTATTTATTATGTGTATGAATGTACTGTCTGCATGTAGGTCTGTGCACCCGTATAGTGCAATGCTGCAGAGGTCAGAAGAGGGTGTTGGATTCCCCTGGAACTGGAGTTAAAGGCGGTTCTCAGCTGCCATGTGGGTGCTGGGGATCGAATCTGGGTCCTCTGCAAGAGCAGTTGGCACTCAACCGCTAGACCATCTCTCCAGCCCAGAAATAGTATATTTTTATATGGTATAATTTATATAATTGAATATTTTATTTAACAATAAAAGAAATGTGTTGGTAAATCTAACAACTTAGATGAATCTCAGGAATATTTTGACAAGCAAAAGAAGATAAACAATAGGAACATAGAACATAATTCTATTTGTATACACTCTAGAAGAAAAATCCTATGTGGATCATGGCGGCTGAGAACCGTCTGAAACTCCAATTCCAGGAGAACTCCAGTTCCAGGGGAATCTGACACCCTCTTCTGACCTCCGCGGCATTGCACGACACGGGTGCACAAACTTGCATGCAGACAGTACACTCATACACATATGGAAATAAATAAAATTTAAAAAAAGAAAAATCCTATGTGGATCAGTAGAAACCCAAGATGGTTTTCAGGAGGATGACCTCGGGGGAGGAGGGGAGAGAGCTATTGGAGATGGTAGGAATCATCTCTGCACTGTGGCATTTGCTTCTTTAACTTAGGCATTTGTTATAACTCACCTGAGTGTACACTTTAAACAGGTCCATTTATATTATATGTAAAAAAAAAACCCTGCAATTTGTTTTAAAAGTAAAATAATTTAAAGTAGACCTGGACTCATTGGTCTTCTTTGTGAAGTATGAAAGAGAGAACCAGATTATTTATCTAAAATATCAGTTCAATCCCTAATGTCAGGAACACACACACACACACACACACACACACACACAAATATGAAATTACTAAATTGTAGTCTCAGAGCAAAAGAGACATAAAAAAAAATCGGATGTCTTTATTTGAAACATACTCAGTAAAGTTTCCAAGTCTGTCTCAGTCCAATGGATTTTCCATTCCAGGTCTATAGCAACCTGTTACTTTTGTCAAGACTCCACTAACATTTAGAAAGCAGTGTGCAACTATCAATAGTGTGACCACAAGAAGACTCAACTACCATAGCTGAAGTTCCTTTCAGCAAAGTTTGAAGTGAATCAGCTTTTTTTTCCCTAAGTTTTTAGTAAACAGATATTTCAAGCATTCAGGCTCATCTCAAGCTGTTGTAAGGAACGCGGTGTGCCCCGTCCGGGACTCCTGGCCATGGTTGATTTAGTCAGCTCCTTCCTTTTCTTCCTCTTCTCTTTTAAAAACAACTAGGAACTGGGTTCCCATATTGCTTTCTCCTCATGTTCTTCCTATTCAGATACATGGTACCTTTTTATGTAGGAGTGAGAGTGAGGTAAATAGATCCATAGAATGTGAAAACATAGAATGTGAGAACATAGAATGTGAGAGCGTAGAATGTGAAAACATAGAATGTGAGAACATAGAATGTGAAAACATAGAATGTGAGAATGTAGAATGTGAGAACATAGAAGAATGTGAGAACATTGAATGTGAGAACATAGAATGTGAGAACAAAGAATGTGAGAACATAGAAGAATGTGACAACATAGAATGTGAGAACATAGAATGTGAGAACATGAGAACATAGAATGTGAGAGCATAGAATGTGAGAGCATAGAATGTGAGAACATAGAATGTGAGAACATAGAATGCGAGAACATAGAATTTAAGAATGTAGAATGTGAAAACATAGAATGTGAGAATATAGAATGTGAGAATGTAGAATGTGAGAACATAGAATGTGAGAACATAGAAGAATGTGAGAACATAGAAGAATGTGAGAACATAGAATGTGAGAACGTAGAATGTGAGAGCATAGAATGTGAGAATGTAGAATGTGAGAACGTAGAATGTGAGAACGTAGAATGTGAGAACATAGAAGAATGAGAGAACATAGAATGTGAGAACATAGAATGTGACAACATAGAATGTGAGAACATAGAAGAATGTGAGAATGTAGAATGTGAGAACGTAGAATGTGAGAACATAGAAGAATGTGAGAACATAGAATGTGAGAACATAGAATGTGAGAACATAGAAGAATGTGAGAACGTAGAATGTGAGAACGTAGAATGTGAGAACATAGAATGTGAGAACGTAGAATGTGAGAACGTAGAATATGAGAGCATAGAATGTGAGAACATACAATGTGAGAACATAGAATGTGAGAACATAGAAGAATGTGAGAACATAGAATGTGAGAACATAGAATGTGAGAACATAGAATGTGAGAACGTAGAATGTGAGAACATAGAAGAATGTGAGAACATAGAATGTGAGAACATAGAATGTGAGAACATAGAAGAATGTGAGAACGTAGAATGTGAGAACATAGAATGTGAGAACATAGAATGTGAGAACGTAGAATGTGAGAACATAGAAGAATGTGAGAACATAGAATGTGAGAACATAGAATGTGAGAACATAGAAGAATGTGAGAACGTAGAATGTGAGAACGTAGAATGTGAGAACATAGAATGTGAGAACGTAGAATGTGAGAACGTAGAATGTGAGAACATAGAATGTGAGAACGTAGAATGTGAGAACGTAGAATGTGAGAACATAGAATGTGAGAACGTAGAATGTGAGAACGTAGAATGTGAGAACATAGAAGAATGAGAGAACATAGAATGTGAGAACATAGAATGTGACAACATAGAATGTGAGAACATAGAAGAATGTGAGAACGTAGAATGTGAGAACGTAGAATGTGAGAACATAGAATGTGAGAACGTAGAATGTGAGAACGTAGAATGTGAGAACATAGAATGTGAGAACATAGAATGTGAGAACGTAGAATGTGAGAACATAGAAGAATGAGAGAACATAGAATGTGAGAACATAGAATGTGACAACATAGAATGTGAGAACATAGAAGAATGTGAGAACGTAGAATGTGAGAACGTAGAATGTGAGAACATAGAATGTGAGAACGTAGAATGTGAGAACGTAGAATGTGAGAACATAGAATGTGAGAACATAGAATGTGAGAACGTAGAATGTGAGAACATAGAAGAATGTGAGAACATAGAATGTGAGAACATAGAATGTGAGAACATAGAAGAATGTGAGAACGTAGAATGTGAGAACATAGAATGTGAGAACATAGAATGTGAGAACGTAGAATGTGAGAACATAGAAGAATGAGAGAACATAGAATGTGAGAACGTACATAGAATGTGAGAACATAGAAGAATGTGAGAACATAGAATGTGAGAACATAGAATGTGAGAACATAGAATGTGAGAACGTAGAATGTGAGAACATAGAAGAATGTGAGAACATAGAATGTGAGAACATAGAATGTGAGAACATAGAAGAATGTGAGAACGTAGAATGTGAGAACATAGAATGTGAGAACATAGAATGTGAGAACGTAGAATGTGAGAACATAGAAGAATGTGAGAACATAGAATGTGAGAACATAGAATGTGAGAACATAGAAGAATGTGAGAACGTAGAATGTGAGAACGTAGAATGTGAGAGCATAGAATGTGAGAACATAGAATGTGAGAACGTAGAATGTGAGAACATAGAAGAATGAGAGAACATAGAATGTGAGAACATAGAATGTGACAACATAGAATGTGAGAACATAGAAGAATGTGAGAACGTAGAATGTGAGAACGTAGAATGTGAGAACATAGAATGTGAGAATGTACAATGTGAGAGCATAGAATGTGAGAACATAGAATGTGAGAACATGAGAACATAGAATGTGAGAGCATAGAATGTGAGAACGTAGAATGTGAGAACGTAGAATGGGTGAACGTAGAATGGGAGAACGTAGAATGGGAGAACGTAGAATGGGAGAACATAGAAGAATGTGAGAACATAGAAGAATGTCAGAACGTAGAATGTGAGAACGTAGAATGTGAGAACGTAGAAGAATGTGAGAACGTAGAATGTGAGAACGTAGAAGAATGTGAGAACGTAGAATGTGAGAACGTACAATGTGAGAACGTACAATGTGAGAACATAGAAGAATGTGAGAGCATAGAATGTGAGAACATAGAATGTGAGAACATAGAAGAATGTGAGAACATATAATGTGAGAACATATAATGTGAGTACATAGAATGTGAGAACGTAGAAGAATGTGAGAACGTAGAATGTGAGAACGTAGAATGTGAGAACATAGAAGAATGTGAGAACATAGAAGAATGTGAGAACATAGAAGAATGTTAGAGCATAGAATTTGAGAACGAAGAATGTGAGAACGTAGAATGTGAGAATGTAGAAGTGAGAACATAGAGTGTGAGAACATAGAATGTGAGAACATAGAATGTGAGAACATAGAATGTGAGAACATAGAAGAATGTGAGAACATAGAATGTGAGAACATAGAAGAATGTGAGAACATAGAATGTGAGAACATAGAATGTGAGAACATGAGAATGTGAGAACATAGAAGAATGTCAGAACGTAGAATGTGAGAACGTAGAATGTGAGAACGTAGAATGTGAGAACGTAGAATGTGAGAGCATAGAATGTGAGAACATAGAATGTGAGAACATAGAAGAATGTGAGAATGTAGAATGTGAGAACATAGAATGTGAGAACGTAGAATGTGAGAACGTAGAATGTGAGAACATAGAATTTGAGAACATAGAAGAATGTGAGAACATAGAAGAATGTGAGAACATAGAAGAATGTGAGAACGTAGAATGGGAGAACGTAGAATGGGAGAACGTAGAATGTGAGAACATAGAAGAATGTGAGAGCATAGAATGTGAGAACATAGAATGTGAGAACATAGAAGAATGTGAGAACATAGAATGTGAGAACATGAGAATGTGAGAACATAGAAGAATGTGAGAACACAGAAGAATGTCAGAACGTAGAATGTGAGAACGTAGAATGTGAGAACGTAGAATGTGAGAGCATAGAATGTGAGAACATAGAATGTGAGAATGTAGAATGTGAGAACATAGAATGTGAGAACGTAGAATGTGAGAACGTAGAATGCGAGAACATAGAATGTGAGAACATAGAAGAATGTGAGAACATAGAAGAATGTGAGAACGTAGAATGTGAGAACGTAGAATGTGAGAACATAGAAGAATGTGAGAACATAGAAGAATGTGAGAACATAGAATGTGAGAACATAGAATGTGAGAACCTAGAAGAATGTGAGAACATAGAATGTGAGAACCTAGAAGAATGTGAGAACATAGAATGTGAGTACATAGAATGTGAGTACATAGAAGAATGTCAGAACGTAGAATGTGAGAACGGGAAGGGCCAGGCCCTGGGTCCCTTCGTCTAGTTTTCTTATTTTGCTGAGAGGGACACTGCACCCAGAACAGAGACTTTCCAGCCCAAGCCATCTGTGAATGGCTGCCAGCTCCTCTCCGGGCTGAGTCAGCATCGTGCCCTGCATTCAATGACTTGAAGAATGATGGGTAAGGACTGTAAGATGCCCACCGAGAAACACGAGTGCTTACAGCACTCCTAAGTCACCACCTGTGGAAGTTACTTTCCTAACCCTTGAAAATTCCTGTGGTTTCCTCATTCCCAGAGAGCTTGAGGTTTTTCCTTCTTCCTTTTGCTTGGTTTTTGGAGCTCTGAACTTGTTTTTGGAGGAGACACTTTGACCATTAGCTTTGCAGCAGGGTTTGTGAAGCTGTGCTAATTCGGAACCGTCCAAACCTTGGTCTGTTTCCCTGGAACTAGAGCGCTCACCATCAGAAGCTTTGAAAAGGGAGAAACTCAGCTCATGCCCCCTTCCGTGTTGGTTGCTGTTCTGTTATTAAAACAAAAGGCTGCTCTATAAATGCCCTGGAGTGACAGGGTTGTGCCCAATCAGGCCAGCAATCAGACCACCCTGAGTTTTATGGACCCAGTGTCTTGGTGACCCAGAGGCCTGTCAGTGGAGGCAGATTTTCTGCTTTGGGTGCTAATTAAACTTTAGAAACCTTTTCTTTGTTGCTGGGCCAATCATTCCCACAATCTGATTGGCCAGAGTTGATGTTATTTGCAATGGGCAAATTTATATTTATTCTGAAAAATGAGTAACCATTCCAGAGAATAAATATTTATTTGAAAGAGCAAGAGTAACTGTCAAATGAGCAGATTGTCTGAAATTAGCTTTTTCCAGAAAACCTTCTGAGAGTAGGAAAAAAAAACTTATCATGGGTGCCAGATACAATATTATTCAAATTTCAGGAGAGAACTTGACCATATTAATACTTTCCCCTAGATAACTCATTTAGCCTTTACACACCATAGCTCCTTAGCATTTGTGACTCACATGGTTTTACCACACACCCCAATAGGGTGCAGGTGTGTGTGTGGGGGGGTTGTCAGTGACTGCTCGGGGGGGGGGGTTTAACATGCTGAGATATGGGACTTTGAGGTCATTCATTGATTTATTCATCCAAACTTTTTTGAGCACTTTGTGTCAGGAACTGTTTTAAGTACTAAGCTGTAACAGAATAAATTAACACACTAAAACTCCCTCCGCTTTGGGAAGCCTGCATACCATCAGGCCCAAACACACACCATGCTAGCTATGCCCCTGGTTTGTGACGTGGAGCTCATGAGTTGTTGCCATCAATTTTGCTGCCATGCATGTAAAATGGTCTTAGAAAATGCTGCTGCAGGGCACGTATGGGGTGCTTAGCACAGGGCCAGTGCTCACCACCCCCACAATCACGGTCCTCAGTTTCCACCTGGGGCAGCCCCTCCGGTGAGCTCCGAATCCTCAGTCCCTGGTTCCGGCTGCTTTGTTGGCACACAGATAAGTTTAGTCTCTGCCCCAAGTCCTTTCGGATGGAAGGTCAGGTTCTGACTTCATGGCCAGGTTCTTGCCTTTGCTTAGCTTAGCTTTTATTTCGTTAGCAGCCACCCAGAATTAGCCTTTGTTCAAAAATAACTACTATTATCCTGTTTTGCTTCCTGGGTGACAGACTCTAACATTTTTCTCTCTTTCCCCTTCTTTCAGATTGTTTAGTGTAATTTTGGAACAATTAACCAAAGAAACAGAAGGCGGGAACCACTCTAGTGGAAAATCAGGAGGCTTTGATGTCAAAGCCCTCCGTGCCTTCCGAGTGTTAAGACCACTTCGACTTGTATCAGGAGTACCCAGTAAGCACTTTTTGCTTCCTACAGCCAGAAGTCAGTCTCTCTCTCTCTCTCTCTCTCTCTCTCTCTCTCTCTCTCTCTCCACCCCCTCTCGATTAGGAAATCAAGCTTAAGGTGAGTTGTTCTGTACATGCCAGGGGTCCAACAGCAGGCCTTCATCACTGACAGAGTTCTCAGGATGGCACCACCACTTGGGATCTCCGTGATGGCCCCAAAGGGGGACAGGTAGTGGCCGTCATCATCTGCTTTTCAGAAGAGAGTTTCTTCTTGACCTTCTGCCCTTCTTGTTTTCCTCTAACTTTCCTCTGTGATGGGGTCCTGCAGTTTTTTCTCTGCTCCCAAGACATCTCCCCTAAAAGCAGTGGCAATATAGAAGTTAGGGGACTCTGAGCAGGGTGCAGCAGGGAACTGGATTCCTGGGAATGCTGACTGGTCCTTGTGCTGGTAGACAGTGTCTATCTTGCTCTGAGGGCGACAATGAATGTTTCAGCATCCACACCTGCATACAGGGCACAGCAGTACCTTGTGGGAAGGTGGTAAGACTGTCTCATGAGACCATGAAGGAAGACCATAGCAAGAGTAAGAGAGAATGGTGCCATCTGCTAAGCCCTGCATGCCAGTCAGTGTCTGGCCCTGCCTTTCTTCTGACTCTGACCTTCCTACCAGGTTGAGTCATACCTGGACGGGAAGAGAAGCTGTTTTGTTAAGAAGGCTGGCCTTTGCCTCGTGGGCTCTGCCTTTGGTGAGACTCCCCTTTGGGGGGCCTTGACAGTATAGGTGTCCTAATACTTTCCCAAGACTGAGGTAGAGAGGATGTGGGACTGCAGAGTATACCTGCTTTTCATAATTCATACAGCCATTGGAAGAACATGGATTTTTATTTTCTTCTCCAGAAGTTCTTCATGAAATTTTATTAAACCTGTTGGAACTCAGAATGCACCAGAATCCTCAAAAAAAAAAAAAAAAAAACCACCACATTTCCAAATTTAACATTTTAAAATGTAGGAAGTGGCGTTTTAAGTGCACTTATTTTTCCAGATTGTTCATTTATTTTCATTGAAAAAGATCAACACAAGCAAAAAACCACAGACCTGTCTGGAAGCAATTGAGAAAAATAGAAATTCCTTGGAAATGACCGGACTGTTAAGTGTAACATGATTAAATGAGAAGTTCAGTGAGCAAGTATGCTCTTTCAGATTTGGTTGTTACAGCTTAATCTAATTTCAAAGTAACCATGACAGCCTTTCTCCCCTAAAGAGCAAATGGCAGGCCAGCCTGCCTGTGGTATGTGCTGCACGCAATTTCACGCAGAGCTGTGGCTCGTGCGTGGGTGCATGCCTGAGCATCCCCGCCAGTGAACACTCAGAACTGGCCTGGCTGAGTCTTGGCTCAGCGCTAAGGAGGTTTCTGAGGAATGACTGAGCTCCAGATTCTCTGCAAAGCTAGTGCTCTGCTGTTCTTTTGAAATTTGGTGGAGGTCTGCATCTCACCAGAGAGAAATGGGACTCCTGGCCTTAGAAGTGAGGACCTTTGAGCCCATACTTTAACTGTTCATGTTCTTATCAGAGCTGAATGGGTTTGGGGAGAAAGAATCTGGGGTGCTAGGTTATGCTGTTTGCAGTGCCAGCTGGCTCCTGTGGCCTTGGTGATTTCTTCTCCAGCACCTGAAATAATTGAAAATGCCCAGAATATTTTGTTGTACTTGTATAAAATTGCCTTCTGGGGGCTGGAGAGATGGCCTAGTGATTAAGAGCACTGACTGCTCTTGCAGAGGACCCAGTTTCCATCCCCAGCACCCACATGGTGGCTGAGAACCATCTTTAACTCCAATTCCGGGGAATCTGATGCCCTCTTCTGACCTCCGAGGCATTGCATGACATGGGTGCACCAACCCACATGCAGACAGTACATTCATACACATACGAAAATAAATAGAAAAATTTTTTAAAGTGTCCTCCTTAAAAATTAAAAAAAAAAAGAATTGCCTTCTTCCTCCTAAGGAGATTTAGACTGCAGGATATAATGTTTATGTATGTGGGACTATATAATCATCCAAGGAAAGGCAACTGTATTTCAAAGGGTCATAGTTCAGTCATGTGGGGTTCTTTTCAAATTTTTTATTACATATATTTATCTGCATATGGGTATGAGTGTGAATGTGTGCACAAGTGGACCTCAGTGCACACGTGGACTTCAGTGCACATGTGGACCTCAGTGCATACTGTAAAGGTCAGAGGACATTCTTTGAGAGTTAGTTCTCTCCTTTCACCATGTGTATCCCAGAGATTGAACTCAGGTCATCAGGTTAGTGGTAAATCTCAAAAAGACCAAAAAAAAGTTATTATTTAATATTATGTTTATTTGAGAGAAAAAGAGAGAAGAGAGGAGAGAGAGAAATTTGTGGAGGTTTTTGTTTGTTTTTGAGACAGGGTCTCCCTGTAGCCCCAGCTGGCCTGAATCTCACCATATAGACCAGGTTGGCCTTGAACTCACAGAGATCCAACTGCATCTGCCTTCGGAGTGCTGGGATTAAAGTTATGCACCACTATGCCGTGCATGATTTGTGTTTCTGTCCACCTGTATTCTGTTACCTGGTCAGTTTTATCAGGATCAAAGGACCATCAAAATGGGAAAGAGTTCTGAAGATCCTCTGGTCTACCCTCATCTCTCAGATGAACAGACTGAAGCCAGTTAGGAGGTAGTGAGTTTTGAATTCTCATAACTGATAGCGTTAGGCAAATGGCTCACTGCCATAGAGTTTAAGAGCTAACCACTAGATTGCTTGGGGATGGCCCATCTGTATTGAAAGAAAATAACAGCCCCAAACTCTGTTCAAGTACATCAGAGCCCATACTTCTTTTCCTTCATTTATTGCTTATAGGGGACAAAAAAAAAAAACCTTGAAAAATTACCCTATTGGTCATGTTTTTTCAAAAGATACCATTTGAACACTTAAAGGCAAACCTAGTATTTTAGCTATAATGTAGGAAGACAGGGTCGTGCTGGGTGTAAAGTCCCCTTATCAGCCTTTCCTCCTGCCTGCTCTCGACTCTTCACAGGCTGTTTATCGTGTGAAGCATGTGCTTACGTTGCTGATAGTTTCTTCTCTTTTCTTGGCTTATTCTGACTCCTGATTTATTTGACTTTAAGCACTCAGCTTCTTCTGGTCCTTCTTTCTTCGAATAGGTATAAGAAAGGGATGAAAGATGAAAAGGATGCGTGTTTCAGAGCAGGTGCTATGGTCTGCTTTGTTGCAGAGCGCAGGACACTAACAACTGGTCAGGAAGCCCAGGTTCTAGTGTGGGCTCTGTGTTCTTCCCCTTCCTTCCCCCTAATCCTAAACCCAGTGTTAGCCTGAAGGGGGAGACGATGGGGGAGCAGCTGTGACTTGCCCCCAACCCTAGCTTAGATCACTGGAGCATTCCTAAGGCACATTCTCTCCATTCTGCCCATTGAGCGCTGGTCTCATCCTGATCTGCATTCCAGCCCCTTGGCAGCCTCTCCTTTCTGCTTCTCTGCCTCTCTTGCCCACTGTCCTATCGGTCTCTCTGAAGTAACTGCCTTTAGCTGAAGGGCTCAAGTCTGACTCCATATCCCAAATTCAAAACCCAGAATGACATGGCGGTGATACACCTCTCTTTCCTGAAGTTGTTTATGAGCAGGTCTGACTGTGCCTGTGAGCTTCTGTGCTGGGATCTCTGTCCAGCCTACTGTGGAAATCCATCCTTAGCAGCCTTTAGACCCTGCCAAGATGAAGCTACTTCAGCGTCCTCTTCCTCACCGATGATGTTTTGGGTCCTCTAGTTTTTGCTGTTTGTTCCTTCTCCTGAGAGTAATCGCTGTTAAATTCTTCTGTTTTCTTCTAGACTATAACCTCTTTGAGAGAATCACTTTGTGTAATACATCTTTATTTTACCCAAAGCACTAACCTCCGCCTGTGTGGTGAATATGCCAGGGGCTTGGCTAAATGGTTGCCAAAAAAAAAAAAAAAAATATATATGTATAATATAGATAAATATATAATATATATATATATGCAAGTGAAAGACTTCAACAGTCTAGGCTTCAGGTTTGCATCTTTGTGGTGAAGGTTTAATGATCTTTAAGAGGCCTTTTTAGCTCACCTCACATCCAGGCTTAGTATTAATTAACTGCTTTGAAATATCTCTGAATTTTATTACTGGATGTCATAAATAGAGCAGGCATCATTAAGAATTGTATTTATGGCTCATTTGAAGTGTCTCCTTAACTCACAAACTAATTTTTCTCTCTCCTAGGTTTACAAGTTGTTCTGAACTCCATTATAAAAGCCATGGTCCCTCTCCTCCACATCGCCCTTTTGGTATTATTTGTAATCATAATCTATGCTATCATAGGATTGGAACTTTTTATTGGAAAAATGCACAAAACATGTTTTTTTGCTGACTCAGGTGAGTAGTGACAATAACTCATCAAACTTTAAATACTTCTGGGTTTCCCCCAAACATATTTTATGTTATTTAAAAACTCCTAAAGGGAGGTAAGGAAGTCTCAACTCTACTGAGCCAGTTCTTAGTGCGAGTTATATTGAGGATAAATAAGAATTCATTCTCCTTTCCCACTTGGACTTCCTATGGAATGTGTCTTAGCAAATAGATCTGTATAAGGCACAGTAGGGACTGCTGTTCTAGATCAGCCCAGAAAAAGCCCTGTGAAGGTGAGCATAGAAAGTGCTGGATGGTGACTATTGCAAACAGTGAATTCCCCCAGGGAGGGAATATGCAAAGTAGACCTTGAGAGTGAGAGATGGCTGGGTGGAAGGTGTCGGGTAGTCTAGGCTGGGCCAAGGGTCCTGGTGTTCCTCTCCTGGGCGCTGCATCTGCTTCCTCTGTCTCCAGATATCGTAGCTGAAGAGGACCCAGCTCCGTGTGCGTTCTCAGGGAATGGACGCCAGTGTACTGCCAATGGCACAGAATGTAGGAGCGGCTGGGTCGGCCCCAATGGAGGCATCACCAACTTCGATAACTTTGCCTTTGCCATGCTCACTGTGTTCCAGTGCATCACCATGGAGGGCTGGACCGATGTGCTCTACTGGGTAAGCCCCCTGAGGAGAGGGTTCATGGAATGTTCTTCCCTTGATAAAGACGTTTCCTTAAGAGCCATTGGAGGAGTGGCTGAGATAGGAACCCTAGAGGCCAGTTCTTTGGGAAGGGAAGCAGACCCAGACTCTTCATTCAGTGAGCCCCTTGTCCTGCTCTGGGAGAAAGCCTAGACCTGGGCGGCTGCTGCATGTTGTCAGCTCCTGGCTATTTGGTCCTTGAGCACCCAGTGACGTCTGGAGAGTTGCTCATACCCGCTAGTTCCCTCTGGGAGCTTCAGGAGGCCAAGACTGTCCTGTTGAACTCAGCCCGCCAGAGGGATAGCTCCCAAGTGGGTTATCCTACCAGACCCTAAAGGGAAGCGAATAGTCCAGGCCTCTCTTATGTATTCCACAGCTTGATGCAGCTGTGGCCTGCCCTTAGTTCTTCTCCTCTTCTAATATGTCCCTTTTGTGTCATCAGTGTTACCGTCAGCCAGCCCGGCATCAGGCCCTACCTCCATTCCTTTATCTTTGAACCTAAAAGACTGGCAGAGAAGGTGGAGAAGGCTCATGAAAGTGCCAGGGCTAGGTGACCCTCCAACAGGTGGACGGACACCCTCTTAGTGACCAGGGTCTGACTCCTCTTGTTCCTGACAGAGCCAGAAGGGTTTGCTGTAAATAAAGCAGCCATTTCCCCAGGCGACTTTGTTAATAGGTAGAATTCTTTAAAGCCCACAAAAATCAGGAAATTGTTTTCCTACAGTAGAGGAGTTGCTGAGAAAGACAGCTAGCTTATAGATTTTGAGCCAAAATCCAAACCCAAGTGGGATCAACTAGGATTGTTTAAAGGAAATTAGTAGAAATGCTTTTTTCAATAGGCAGCTTCTAGCTAAGAGACCTGGACATTGAGAAGAGCTTCTAAAGTTTCTAAATTCTGAGCTTGACAGGATTTCTCCTTTCAGAGAAAGCACCATGTGATGCTCACTCCCGGGTTTTGCTTCCCTTCACTGGCTTGTCAGATGGTAGAAGTCCATGTATAGTCGGCCCTCCGTGTCTACAGGCACTGCATCTATAGGCTGTACATCTCCCAACTTTACCAAGTGCAGATTGAAAACAATTCAGGAAAAAAAAATGCATCTGACCTGAATATGTTCAGACTTGCTTCATAATTATTCCCCAAGTAATTAAGTATAATGACAAGTTACATAGTATTAAGAATGAAAAGTAGTCTGGCGATTATTTAAAGTCTATGGGTATGTGTGAGTATAGTTCATAAGCAAACACTTTGCCATTTTATTGAAGGGGCCTTTGTACCTGCAGATACTGGTATCCAAGGGGGCTTTGGCTGCAGCTGGTCCCCTGCAGATACCGAGGGTCGACTGTATATTCGATGTTAGATAAATAATAAGCATCACCCAATATGTTATACCTATTTGTCCTTCCTCCATTTTTCTGATTGTTGCATGCGTGGCGTGCGTGCATTTATGTGTGTGTGTGTGTGTGTGTGTGTGCGTGTGTGTGTGTGTAGGCACATCTGTTTAAATTACAGCCACGAGTGTGGTCAAGCACGGGGTCTCTGACTGGGGAAAGTACTCATTTTTCCCCCTTGCCTCCAAGCACAGCCAAGTCTCAATTCCCAGTCTTCCCTTGAATTTTCCAAGGAATAGACGAGCATCATCCACATTAGCCCAAACTCTGTTTTCCCTCAAACAGTACAGAAAATAGTGTCATTTTTTTTTTAAGTGAAACTCCGTGGCTCCTTTGGCCCTGTTTTTTCCTCTCTATTGTCGTGCTGAATGTCAGCTGCTGATCCACCATGCCTGGACTAATGGACCACAATTTTATAGTTTATGTTTATCTCTGCACTTCGGCTCTCTCATAGCAGTTATCCTGTTGTCAAGCAGTGGAAATTCAGGGAGTGTGTGACTGAAGGAGAGAAAACTTCATGCACCCAGAAACACAACTTTTCACTTGCTTTCTTGAGAACATTTAAGTGTCACCTAGGATGATACAGCTCTATCTTTACTGTTAGCATGACAATCACATAGTTAATAATTTGACAGTATAATTATATTCTCTATGAATTACATAGCACCTTTATTCTGATGGAGTTCACATAATTCGTAAACATTACTCCAGTCTACATCCCTTCGTAGATGATCTGGAATCTTGGAGGTAGAGACAGTGAGCTGTAAAAGGACCATGAGCATGCTCAGGATCCTCTAGCCAGGGTTTGGAAGGGATCGGTGAACTTTTTTATAAGGGGCCAAATGGTAAATATATTGTCTTCCAGGCATAGAATCCCTTTCCCAGCCATCAACTCTCTGACTGATCTTGGAGCCAGCCAGGGATGATACAGAAATGAAAGGATATGGCTTTCTTCCAATCAGAACTCATTTATGGACCCTGAAATCTGAAATTCTTATTGACTTTATACATCATAAAACAGTCTTTTTTTGACTTTTTTTTCCAAACATTTAAAGACATTCAGCCCATTCTCAGCTTGAGAATCATATGAAAACAAACTAGATTCGGGTGATAGTTTAGGAACCACAGGTCTGGACTGGAACCCTGTGCTGTTTCCGTGATATACTTATTTGTCAGTGATTTGTGACTCCTTCTACAACACTAGGGGGCAGCTGAGTAATGTCTTCCAGAGTGTTCTCTGAGATCTTTCTCTCTGAAACACATCAGGATTATTTTTAATCGCTTGTTGATTGTATTCATTAGCTCATCAAAGATAGGCAGGAGCCAAGGAACCAGACTTTCTCAATACTTTATGGGCCACAGTTAGCTGGAAGCCACACAGCTGTGTTCCAGAACAGAACATCCTTGCCTGGTACAGAGCATGGCTCAGCATAGGTGCTCACCAAATACAGGCGAATACTGCCTTCTTTTAACTGGGCCAAGTCCATTGCCTCATTAGTGTAGATGGGCCATGTCAGAGTAGCTATTCTTGTCTACTCCCTTGGGAGATAAAGGAGATTCAGTTTTAAGTATTGATTGCAAACAAATTTCTCAATGTTTTTAGGTGTCTGTATATGGTGGACAAAGTCTTTGTGGAAGATTGTTTTGCATCTAGACAAGTTTATATTTAGTCAGTGTACTCCAGTGCACTTATGCCATAATTCTCAAGAGTGTCTGGCAAATGGCTGGAGATGTGGGCAGTGGGATCATTAATTTCTGGTAGGGAAAAAAACCCATATTGTACATCTTCCATAAAGTGAGTTCCGTATGCCTGAGTGCCATTTGACCCACATCTGTGTCACCCATAGAGTGGGTAGAGTGGTTCAGGGAGAGGGCTGCAGAGGGCAGATCACGGAATCTCTCTAGGCTTTGATATCCTTATTTACAAAGATGCCCAATTAGGTGACATCTCTTTTCCTATAACTTGGAGGAATTTTGATATTGTTTTTACTTCAGAGGACATGTTTTTGAGCACAGAAAATTAATTACGAAGTATTAGTTTAGGAGAGAACTATCCACATAAGTCACTCTGGTCTCTTATGTGAGCGCCAAGCTCGTTCCTCAGTGGTATACATGATGACTGTGAAGGTGCTGGCTGTCAGACCCTAATGAGACGTACTTGTGCTCAACTGACAGCCTCCCCCAACAACCCCCAAGGCACCTGGAAAAGTCTTCTATGTCCCCATCAGCCAAGGGCTTGCCTTTCTCATACCCCATGCTCTAGGGAGCTGTCAGTGCTATTCCAAGTTTCCAGTAGTATTTTCACCAGTTATTTTCATCTTTGATAATGACCATGCAGACCAAGTTCGAGGCAGATTCTCCATCTTTGATGTGGATATTTTGGGGACTGACCAGGCAGTTCTCATTTTTCCCTGTGCATGTGGTAAGGTCTAAGAAATCCTTAGCTCTGCAGAGGGGCCTTGGTGAAGAAGGTTTAGTGGGGAGAAAGATAGGCCCTCCGTAGTTAGGTTTTGTCTGTTCAGGCAGTGAGAGGAGAGGCTCCCGAGGCTTGTCTAGCACCACAGGCCTCCTCAGCTGCCCTTCAGGTGATTTGAGCAGCAAGTCTGTGAAGTACTTACTCCCAAGAAGTTCAGAGTCATCTTTATTTCTTTAAAGATTTTCCCTCCCAGGGGGAGCAGATGGCTGTTCTTGGAGCCCTGTTCTGGGATATTAGGTCATGTGGGGTTGGGGGGGGTGCAAGTGAGGTAGATGCCCCGGTCAGCTGAATAGTGAGGCTTCTTAATGGGACCTCTGAACTGGGTGTTCTGCTCTCCCCTAGTGCACCTCTCTCTCTCTCTCTCTCTCTCTCTCTCTCTCTCTCTCTCTCTCTCTCTCTCTCTCTCCTTTCATACATGTACCCTACACTAGTAGAGAGAGAGGTCTCTGTCACATGTGTTGACTCAAGGTAGGCCCTGGCCACCAGACCAGGCAGCCTGTTTCTATCCCCACACATTGGGTTTTTTAAATAAGTTTAGTGGTATAGTTGCTTTAAAAGAATTGCCTGCTGCCTTCCTGCTGCAATTAGTTTATTCAGCTTAATTAGATCAACAATTGGAGCTGTGGCCCAGGCTCATTCATTCCTCTAATTGCCAGTGGAAGATGTGCAGACTGATAGCCGTTCTATTAAGCACATCAATTTTCATGTGGCCAAACAGGTGTTTCATAAGGGAGTTAATGCCCTCTCCTTAGACTTTAGCAGCAGATATTAGGTAATTTTTTGAATGTTCCCTTTTCCTGTTTGGCTTCTACATGAGGCAAACATTGTGAAACGCATGAGCCTCTTTCTGTAAAGCTAAAACCTGGAGCCTGATAATGTGCGGGAAAGCACACAGCTTAAAACCCTAAGGGGTTACACCTGCGGGCCAAGAGCAGTCATCCTGCCCAGATTATTGATTAGCCAAAGACTCAGGATGTTCCAGCAAAGCCAGGCCTGGGGTCATTTGTTCTGTTACCTACCTGGTTGGCTCTCAGCATCTCCTTCCTAGGAGAGGTGTCTGTCCTATTGAACACTGCCCTGTGCTGCTGGAGAGTTCTATCCAGCTGTGATCCTTAAAGTACCTGTGTGTTCCAGCCTGAAAGCTGCTCACTATCAATCCTTTCCTTGGAGGGCCCGGACAAGGAGGCCACAGCTGAATTCACAGCTGAGCTTGTCTGGAAGTCAGGGGCTCCCTTGGCCTGGCTGGATTTGACCTTGAATCCTGTCAGTTCTCAGCTAGAGAGCCGGCGAGACAGATCTCAGTTAAAACCAGGGTCCTTCTGTGGGGGCAGCTAGAAAACCCCCATTTTCCAAGGCTCCCCTGAACATGAATCAGATTTTATCTTGTTTTGGTTTTCAGCTGATAGTACTGTGTTTACTGACTACAGAGTATATTTAAGGTGGACTGGGCTTCTGTGGATAGACAGATTAGTTTTCTTTCTTTACAAAGATTTTATAGAGTCAAATGTTTCAGGTTTGTCTCTATAATGAAGACTTTTCCACCATCCCAAAATTTGAAAGCATTAGGACCAACACCTGGGGCAGAGCAGAGACTAGGTTCCAGAGAAGCCCTGGCTTTGACCTCTACTGAGACCTCCTGGAGAGTGATCTCAGGGCAGTTTCCCAAGACAGAGCCAACTCTCAGCTCCTTTCCCACCTGGGACCCTGGTCTGCTATTTGCCCTGAAAGCCCCCGTGACTCCTCTTTTGTCTGTGCAGGCGTGCTTGTGTGCCTGTGTGTGTATTGGGAGTATGTACAGAGTGTCCGTTGGCTGCTGTTGTCTCTGATTTCAGTCTAAGTAACTGTTTAATTCAATGCATGGAATGTTCTCTCTAACGTGGCCCTCTCTCCTCATTAGAGTCTTCTATTAACCCGTTCCTGTGAGTCCATCTTATTTCTTGCAGATGAATGATGCCATGGGATTTGAATTGCCCTGGGTGTATTTTGTCAGTCTCGTCATCTTTGGGTCATTTTTCGTACTAAATCTTGTACTTGGTGTGTTGAGCGGGTAAGCTACACCTCTTTCATCTTGCAAGCAGAGTCCCCAGGACAGTTGCCAAGACCACACAGGCTTTGCTACAGGGCTCAGTTGGTGGGGACAGTCCCTTGGTGTCTACCTTGAGTTTTCTTTTCTGCTGAGACTTCCCAAACCAGCCTTCCTGGAACATCATCAGGCTTCCTGAAAGACAACTATACCACGGTTATTGACTAGGAATTCATTAATCAGCATTGTTGCTTGGGATTCACATAGTTTCCATTGCTTACCCTTTTGTCTGTCCTAAAATGAGATACATTTATAATTGCTTTCTTGGTCTGGATCCAAATACAATGTCCATTAATTGGCACGAAACAGTGGCTCAATGAGCTGATCTGGGCTGACTTGATAGGCCCCTTTTGAAGATTTCAGCACCAGATCTTAAGGGCCTGAGTCCAGTCAATCCCTGTTGTCAGAGCACTAAACTAACCTTCAACCAAAGTCCTGAGTGGTCTGGCAGCTTCAAGGGGGCTCTGCTCCTTAGTAAATGGATAACTGATAATGGATCTCCTTACGTTTTACAGGTAAATGATGCCATAGGATGGGAATGGCCCTGGGTGTATTTTGTTAGTCTCATCATCCTTGGCTCATTTTTCGTCCTAAACCTGGTTCTTGGTGTCCTTAGTGGGTAAGCAGTTGGATCCGTGTTGCACATTCTCATGCTGCCACATGAGGCAGCCCTGTGTGTCCCCCAGCTTCCCTGGTGGCTTCTCTGCATGCCTTTGGACTCTGACATCTCCATGTGTTGCTTTTGGACTGAACTGTGATTCTGTCTGTATCTGTCTGTGAGACTCTGTGTTTCTGATGCTTGCCAAGCACTGTTAACTCTCTCAAAATGTTTCCCTGAAGACTTAGAGGTGGGTTACAAGTGAGTAAAAGACTCTCCAGCCTTGGTCTCCCCGAAGGAGTGACTTTTGTTTGGTCTCCAGGGGCTCTCGCCCCATTAGTACATAAGCTGGCCGCCTTCAGTCACTCTCTTAATATGAGAAATGGTGATGCTTCAGGTTTTGAGGTAAAGGAGAAATGAGCCTTGATTAGTACATAAATACTCAACAGTTTCAAAGTCTTCCCCCTCGAGGTTGGGACCCTTTATTAGCCTGATTTCTGCCGCTGCCACTGAGCGAATTGAGCCCCCGATCCCGTTTTCGTCTCTCCTCAACACAGAATGATGATCAGCTTTATACACACACATCATTTCCATCGCTGTTTTTGAAATTCATTTTGCTTAATAGTTGTCTCTGGCCTGACCCTCCATTTCAAGAGTTAAGGGGAGATGGGCTTGGAAAAGTGCTGCCATGGGTGTATTTTGCCCAGCTGTGGTGGGAGAAGAGTCTTCAGAGCCCCCATGGGTACCCATGAATCTCAGTCTCTGAGATACCCCAAAAAGTGGATTGAAGCTGGCCAGGGGCTCTCTCAAAAATGGTTCCAGCATGCAGCCATTGCTACCCAGAGGCCTGGGAGGTGCCCAGGCCCCCTCCCTCCAGCCTTTGTCACTGCAGTGTTATCATTGGGAAATGATGACATGCTTGATCTTGTACTTTCTGGGGCCCTGTCTTGGGGATGTGATCTCTTTATGTGTGATAAACATGGGAAGTGGACATAGTTCACATTTAGATATGCTGTCTTTTCAGAGCACAAAGCAGAGCCTAGTTCTCTAGCTTGATGTCTGTTCTCCACCTTCCTTCAAGCTTGGCCTGCTATGAATTGAGTGTGGCCAGTTCCACACAATGGGACGCACAGTCATGAAAGTCTCAGATCTAGAAATGGCCCAGGATCAGGGCCCCCTTCCTCCAGGGAGAAGAATAGGGAGTGGTATTGAACTGGGGGTGACTGCACCCAGCCAGCACACAGCCACCTTTCTACAGATTAGAGACTTCAAAAGGCCTCCTCCTTGTTTTTATGTTTCATCTTGGTTTGTTTTGTTGTTTTTTTGAGACAGGGTCTCACTCTGTAGTCAGGGCTAACCTATAACTCACTGTAAAGCCCAGGCTAGCTTTGAACTCACAGTTATCCTCCTGTCTTGGCCTTCTGAGTGTGAGGATTGCAGGCATGAGCTTCCATGTCCAGCTAAAAGGTCTTCCTCCTTATGAGCCTTCTTGGCTTCGGGTTGGGGTTGAAATGGAGAGAATAGCATTTATCCTTGGAGCAACTTTCCCACAGGAACTACCCATACAAGGCTGGCAGCAGGTCTGTTGTGAGTTCCTTGGCGCCCCGTGTCTCCTGAACCCAACTAAACTGACGGAGGCCATGGAAACCACTAATTTTAACTGTGCCAGTGACATGCCTTATCTTTAGTTTCCTCCAGCAGGGACCGCTGCCCCAGCGTGATGCAGCAGAGGTACAAGCCAAATCATGAGGTGTTTTTAAAAAGCTAAAAGCAGAAGATGGGGGCAGGGACTTCCCATTATAATAACGGGGGTTCAACACGCAGCCCTGTAGGAAGAACCCAGAGCTAGAGGGTTAAAAAAGGCACACATCCTCACCCAACAACCAGTTTACTGAAATAGATCTTGAGGAAAATAACAAGTTTTTGAAAGATAGTATTTTTATATCCAAAGAAAACTACGAAGGAGAAACCAAATGATACACGAATGTTAAAAAGCAAACCCCAGACTTCCCAGTGATTTAAGCTGTTGGCTCCCTCTGTGCCCAGACTCCTTGGGGGTACACACTCTGTCTCCTCCTCTCGCCTCCCCCAAGGCACATGAGGAGTGAGTGCTGCGGGTGGCTCTGGGTAGTCAGAACCTCCGCAGAGCCTCAGCCCTCCTGGCTCTTTAGCCCCCATTCTGTCCCAGTTTCTGATGAGGTCTGGGCTCTGGGCCAGAGCCCGGAGGTGCCAAGATGTCTTAGATACAGACAGCGGCCTTGGGCTGAGGTTGGTGTTGTCCCGAGGGAGAGCCTGAACCAGTGTGTGAGCAGCCCGGGGCAGCAAGTGTAAGTGCAGGATGGGAGCTCTGCAGGGGAGCCGGCCAGGGCCTTCCTCCTCCTCCTCCTCCCCTCCTCCTGCTCCTCCTCCTCCTCCCCTCCTCCTCCTCCTCCTCCTGCTCCTCCTCCTGCTCCTGCTCCTCCTCCTCCTCCTGCTCCTCCTCCTGCTCCTCCTCCTCCTCCTCCTCCTCCTCCTCCTCCTCCTCCTCCCCCTCCTCCTCCTCCTCCCCCTCCTCCTCCTCCGCCCCTCCTCCCTGCCTCCTCCTGCTCCTCCTCCTGCTCCTCTCCTCTCTTCCGCCTCCTTGCCCTACTCCTCCCTCCTCCGCCGCCCCTCCTCCTCCTCCCCTCCCTCTCCTCCTCACTCCTCTCCTCCTCCTCCTCCTCCTCGCCTCCTCTCCTCGCCTCATCCTCCCTCTCAGCCTCCTCCTCCTCCCCTCCTCCTCCTTTCCTCCTGCTCCTCCTCCGAATCCGCCGCCTCCTCCTCCCCTCCTGCTCCTTCCCCTCCCCTCCCCCTCCTCCCCTCCTCTCCTCCTCCTCCTCCTCTCCGTCCTCCTCCTCCTCCCCTCCTCCTCGTCCTCCTGCTCTGCCTCCTGCTCTCCTATCCTCCCCTCTCCCCCTCCTCCTCTCCTCCGCCCTCCGCCCTCCTCCTCCCCGCCTCCTCCCCCCTCCTCCTCCTCCTCCCCTCCGCCTCC
This sequence comes from Rhizomys pruinosus, assembly GCA_009823505.1. NCBI lineage: Eukaryota > Metazoa > Chordata > Mammalia > Rodentia > Spalacidae > Rhizomys > Rhizomys pruinosus. Next base: position 2,270,640 of record VZQC01008907.1, read on the forward strand.
ATCCTCCTCCTTCCTCCTCCTCCCTCCCTCCCTCCCTCCCTCCCCCTCCTCCCCTGAAGGTTCCTGTACTTCTCTACCTGGCTGTTACTACCTGTTACTTTCCTCTTTGCGTTGTTGTGGTTGTTATTGTTGTTGTTAAAGCAAATTTAATATAGTTATTTTAATCTTAAGAGACTCCACAATTTTCTTTTTCAGGGAACGTTAGAGGTGTTATAAAACCAGAAGGACATGAAATGTCAAAAGACAGTTTCTACCCTTGAGGGACCGTCAGATGAACACAAATGGAATCTCCAAAGCACTGATTTAAAAAAAAAAAAAATCCCACCTTAGGGACTTCAGTCAGAACCTCACACATTATTGCCATCTAATGAAGATTCATTAGATGATGCTCTGTGTGTCTGAGTCTGTTGACGCATTTTATTGTTTCATTTCATGTGCGTTTGTGTGTCATTTTGAGACAGGATCTCACTGTGCAGTTCAGGCTTCGTCTTAAACTGCCAGGGCTCCTCCCACCTCAGCCTCCTGAGTGCTGGGATGCTAAGTGTCCACCATGGTACCTAAATGTTAGCCCTTTTTAAAAATTTGATTATGCATTTTTGGTGCCTTCCATTACCCATGGCCACGCCATCCATCATGTGCTCGTGTTGACTTAATCTACGCAGTTGATGATGGTTGTACATTTTTAAAGTACTTTAAGGCTAATACTTTGGAAACATCTTTGTTCTATTTTTCTCCTCAAAGTGAGAATGAAGCCCATGAACTGTGCATCCTATGAAGATGAGCACAGGTGATGCCATCCCTGATGAGGGTGCTTGATGGGAGGGACTGACCATGTCTGTAGCTAGTTCTGTGATTCAATATCTGGTTGTCCCTGAGGAAATGATCCCAGGATGGCAGAAGAACCAAGACTGTTTCCTTTAAGTCCCAAGTCCAGATAGTTTACCTGTTTGTCGTCTTTCACTGCTGCTTAGAAACTCGGTGATGGTTCAGTTTGAAAGCTATTCCCTGCTGCCAGCCTGTGGCACACAGGAGCCTACCCTGGCCCCTCGGTGCCTGGGCTCTTTAGCATTGTCACTGAATCCGATTCTCCACGGGAGAGTGGTGCTCGTGGGTGGTGGGCTGCTTCTGTACTTCAGGACCCCTTGCCACTGGCCTCTCACTACAATTAGAGTCAAATGACCCCCTCGCCCCACAGTGCTGGTGTCTGTGAGGAGGCCCAGACCTGGCTCTGACCTGCCAGTTTCCCTGCTCACTCTGGGTCTCCATCACTCTGAACCTTGATCTCCTCTTCCCTGGTTTAGAAGTAATCCTGTCTTGCTGTCTGCTTCACGGGGTGGCTTTAGCTTAGCTAATGAATGTAGATCTGGTTGAAGGAGTATTTAGAGGATTTTCTTTCCTTAGGAAATCCTTATCTCCACTTCACAGATCTCCTCCACTCCCCTCCATGGCTGAAGTGGGGACAGTCCAGGGGGCTCTGTGGAAGTCCTTGAGGGTAGAAGTTTCTAAGAAGTGACAAAGAGAACATGTATTATACATACATCTTGCTATACTCTGTGCCACCCAGAAGATGACCAAGGGGGCATTGGAGTTCTTTGTCAGTTGTGAAGTGTTCCGTACACAAATCAAAGTCATTGTTCCCGGAGTTACATGTGATGAGGATTGGTTTTCCTTTAAGTGGAGGGGGGACGCCATTTCTGAAACAGTGCATAAGCCACATGTTTAGAGTTCAGTAGCCGCAAGTCTAGTCGGTTCTGGCTTTTACCAGTTGTGTGACTGGGGTCAAGCCCTTCCCTTCCTGAGCCTGCTTTCCTTATTCATGAGTCTGAAAATCAAGCCAGTTGATAGCACCAACCTCGTGAGGTTCAGGGAAATTTCAGGAAACTAAAGAATGTGGGGGAGACCTTGGCAATGGGTGTCAGAAAAGTTCTAGTAAGAATGTGTAGAGGATTTGAAACAAGATAGCAAACCAATCACTTCAACCCTTCTAAGACAATTAATAGTAATTGGTCAAGATAGGTCTGTGTTAAGGAGGAATCAAAAATTATATAATATATTTAAATGTTTTATTACATATGTGTGTAAATGACGTAAACCAGTGATGTCTAAAATATATTGTCACATAAACTACCTCCTGGGCCTGCTGAAGCAAATAGGTAAAACCAAACTCTTTGGTTTATAAATTCCAGACCAAAAAAATTGAAATTTACAGGACTTATATATTGTCAAGCAATAAATGTTCTTAATAAGCCTACTTTTAGGACATAAAACTAAATGTAAACCTAGCCTGTAAGTTCAAAACCACTCAGCTCTAAATTAACTTTATTTTTTACTGCTCAGTAAGTTATATATCTATCAAGTTACAAATAACTTTTTTTGGTCTTTTTTGAGACAGGGTCTCCCTGTAGCTCCACCTGGTCTGGAACTTGCTACATAGACCAGGCTGGCCTTGAACTCACAGAGATCCTCCTGCCTCTGCCTCCTGAGTGCTGGGATTAAAGGCATGCATCACCATGCCCAGCTCACAAATAACTTTTAAAATCACTTATCCGATTTTATATTACTGGAGTTAGCTTGTTCATTGCTGTAACAAAATACCTGACAGAGCAGCTTGAAGAAGGAAGAGTTTATGTGGCACTTTGTTTGATGCTGCAGCCCATCAGGATGGCAATGGTGTGAATCCAGCTGTATCAGGCAGCAGAGAGAGGTCAATGAATGGTGGTGCTCAGCTTACTTGGTCCTTTGTATTCAGTCTGTGACTCTGGTACATGGGCTGGGACACCCACATCCAGGAAGAGTTTCCTCCCCAGTTAAACCTTTCTGGAAACACCCTCACAGATACACCCAGAGGTATGTCTTTTGGGTGATACAGATCTAGTCAAGTCAACAATATTAACTATTGCCAGGCCTGTTTACCTTAACTTGAAGAGTTTGGGGGGAAAACTGGATGAAGCAGCACATTACAGGAGAACAAGGGTGGTTCACCTTTCTGAATGTCATTCCTACACTCCATTCTACATATGTAAAGCACCGGCCTAGACAAAGACTTGGGCATGGCTGTCTTTACAAAACCTTACCATCCTAAAAGAAACATTTATGGGATAGAGCAAGTGGGGAGGGAAGGTGGTGATGGTATCAGAATTTTGCAGAATGGAGTCAGGTTTGTGGCATCATGAGTTGACTTTAATCTGTTTGTATTCCTGTCATTGTGAGCCAGGCAATCTCTGACTTCTTGACTGGCTATGTGGGGGAGGGGGGACTCATCAGTAGAAGGAAGAGGTATCACTTGTGGATATTTTCTTTCTTTTTCTTTCTTTTTTCTTTCTTTCTTTCTTTCTTTCTTTCTTTCTTTCTTTCTTTCTTTCTTTCCTTTCTTTCTTCTTTCTTCTTTCTTTCTTTATTTATATTTTGTATCAAATCTAGCCGGTGTCCCCCACCCCCCACCCCACCAGAGCTCATGCATTCTGCCAAACATGCTTTTCATCTCTTTCTCAGTCTTTCTCAATATTCTCCATGTGGAAGTTGACTGTTTTGAGCAGAAGTTCACTGTTTCAGTCAGTTCTTTGATGCAGTCCTTTCTGTTGTTGTTGTTGTTGTTGTTGTCGTTGTTTCCAATATGGATCACTCCCAACTGCTTGGACAAAAGCTCAAGGGGCCAAGCACAAGAAATACAACTAGGTAATTGGCACTAGCATACTTGTGGATATTTTCTAAGTGAAGATCTATGCTCTGGGAATAGGCATTCTTTTTTTTTTTAATTCATTACTTTTTTTTTTTTTTTTTTTTTTGGTCTTTCTTTTGAGGAAAGGGTTCCCTGTAGCTCTGGCTGTCTTGGAACTCACTCTGTAGACCAGGCTGGCCTTGAACTCACAAAGATCCACCTGCCTCTGCCTCCCAAGTGCTAGGATTAAAGGCGTGCGCCACCACGCCCAGCTAATTTATTACTTTTTATGTGTTTGAGTGTACTGTCTGCACGTAGGTTGTTGCACCACTCAGAGGTCAGAAAAGGGTGTCAGATTCCCCTGGAACTGGAGTTAAAGACAGTTCTTAGCTGCCATGTGGGTGCTGGGAATTGAACCCGGGTCCTCTGCAAGAACAGTGCTCTTAACCGCTGAGCCATCTCTCCAACCCCTGGGAATAGACATTCTTACAAACTTTTCATAACAATTAAAATTTTTCCACCAGCCTCTACTGTTAGTGACCAGCAGTCTCCTCAGATCTCCATACCACTGACATATCTGGATTTTAGGAGATCAGTCAGACAGCTTGCAAAGTTGAAAGGAATAACACCAAAGTCTTGAGATAATTGGTGTTCTTACAGAATAGAAATGCATTTAGTAATGAGAATTCGTGTCTGGGACAACAAAGAACTTTTGGAAAATGGTTAATAAGGCACATAGAAATCCAGTTTTAGAAAAAGGGACCACGGAGAACACTTTGCAGACAGTTCTGCTGCAGACAGTTCCTACAGAACTGTGTATAATTAGTAGCCACCAGGCTTCCAGAATGCCAAAGATACCCTGATGGTCACTGGAAAGAGACTTTCCACACAGCAATTGAGACTGCACTTCTCGATATAGGCAGTAATCTGGAAAACCTGTCCACACAGCTGGGGGTCCCTCCTTGATCTTTGAGGTATTGTAAGTAGAGTTAATACTGAAGTTGAAGTTCTGTCCCAGAACAAGCCAGAATCCTTTGGGAACCTCATGTGATTTGGCTTTGGTAGAGTAAGAAATTAAGTCCTAATTCTGCTTTAAATGGAAATACTCTAAATTTCTCTTTTCTAGTAAAGAGCCAAGATAAACACTGATATTTACTCTAAACACCAAGCTTTCTTGTTGCAGAGCTAAAAGGCTGCTGGGGGTAGCTGACAGTGGGATCCTGGTGCTAAGGTACCAGGGCCACAGAAGTGTACAGGCTGATAGCCACACCTGACATTAACAAGTAAGTGTAACCTCTCAGCCGCTGGCTGGTGGCTGCTGTTTCCATAGAAATGGCTGTCTGAACGGTGGAACCGAGGTAAGAGAAAGTTTTCGCTGATCTTTGTTTCTATCAAGCTGACGTCTGTTTCCCTGGCAACAACTGCGGACAGCAGCCAGGCTCTAGAAAGAGATTCAGTAGAGCGTTCTCACTTCTCAGCTGTGGCTGTCATCTGCTCCTGACCACATTCTCTTTAATTATGCCTAGCAAAGACCTCTAAAGACCTAGGATCCACTACTGGCTATGTGTGCCCTCCTGGGCGTCCATAGCCAGTAGTGGATCCTAGGTGCAAAGCTGCATACGAAGTGAATTATCAGTGATCGTCCCTCCACCTGGCTGTGTTGTTGATTTGTAGCTTAGGAGATTGGAAAAGGTTGTTGAGGCCCACAGTACTGCAGAGCAGTCTGTTGAGTCTGTTGATCTCCAGTCCTAGGGGAATAGAATTCATTACTGTGATGTTATGCACAGACTCAGCTCTTCACAAAACTGGTGCTACCTTAATAGTTGAAATTAAAGCCATAATTTTCATGTGTTCCCTAGTCTGTTGGTGGCATTAACAGTTGCCGTTACTCCTACAATGAAAAGGATGTTTATGAGTTTAATAAGTTGACTTCTTGTGAGAAACATATTGATGACTGCCTTCAAGAGAGGCTTCTGTCAACTTTATCCCAGCTTTTTCGTTCTGTGCAGTATTCTTTCACAGGCTGGTTAATTTGCTTTAGAGCTTAAGTATTGGTATTGCAGGGAAGCTTGGTATATATACAGAGAGAGTATGTCTACCATATATGGAACTCTTCCTTGTTACGGTTCAGCAGTTGTTTCTTTTCAGGAATCTCATTTTATGTCTTCATCCAGGACACAAGTTTCCTCCCACCCAGCATTCATAGGTCCCATGGTACAAGGTGAAGCACTGTTGTCTGGTGTGTGGAGAGGGCACGTGTGGAGAGGGCATTGCGTGGGCTGTTGGTTTTAAGATCCTCAAGGGTACTGTTTCCAAAACAAAAAATAGGTTTTTTTTTTTTTCTGAAAAACATGAAACAAAGCTGCGCGAGACCTAGCTGTATCTCCAAGAAGCAGATGAAATGTGGATCTACTGTGTTAGGAGACTTTAGCCTGGGTGTCTGAAAGAGCACTGCAGGGATGCGTGCTGTCTCTCTGGGGGACTTTCTGAATGACTTCGTTCTTCAGTGCTCTGAACAGAGTAGCCATCCCTGGCCTGCATAGGGATGGCCCTTAAATACTTCTGTACCATCTAGTCAGATCTAGTATAACAGATAAGTTGGAGGCAGAAAACCTTGTTAGATTCATATTCTCTCTCTCTCTCTCTCTCTCTCTCTCTCTCTCTCTCTCTCTCTCCTTCCCTCTCTCCTCTCCCTCCCTACCTCCTTCCATTCCTCCTTCCCTTCTTCCCTCTCTCCCTCCCTTTAAAAAATGATGGCTTCTCCATTCAATGAGTGGTTTTTGAGTGCTTACACAGGAAGATGTATTTGACAAGTGCTACACTAGCCTCTGGGATTACAATAATGAGCTCCAAGATGTTCTGTCTTAGCTGGCCATGGCGACACAGGCCTGTGGTTCTAGTGCAGGCGCCTTGGCATGAGGATCATGAGTTTGAAGCCAACCCAGACTATTCAGAAAGATGATTTTTAAAAAATTTTTTGTCTTCATGAAGCTTCTGGTTAATGGGGAAGGCAAAAAGTATGTTGAAAAACTTTTTGAAGTGCTTTGAAAAAAGGATAATGGTGTTGTTGGTGCAACTGATGCCTGCCCGAGGGGTGTGGGACGTGTCCTGGAAGAAGTGAACACTTAGCCCCTGTAGGCAGACATGGTGAGAAGAGCAGATGAGGCCACGTGTTCCATCAGAGGCTGTGCACCAGGAAGAAGGGGAGGACAACCAAAGAACTAAACAAAGACAGGATGGCCCAGTAGCTGAGGGCTTGGGAAGCAAGGACAAGAAGAGGAGAGACCAACCAGCGGAGCTCAGATTACACAGGGCTTTGTAGAGCCTGGGACAAGTTTTAGTCAGAGCTGAAGAGTAGGAAATAACTGACACATTTTAAGTAAGAACCGATATGATTTAAATTTGAATTTTATGAAACTTGTGCTCTTCAGATAATTTCAGCTTACCTCAAAATGCTTCAAAATAAAAAGATAAATTGGTAAATGTCTATCTAGAGAGCCTCATAGATAGTAATAATGAAAACTTGGCAGATATTATTTGTAAAATCTAGGTGGTGGTCACTTAGGTGATGTTCATTGGATAATCCTTTTATGCCTTCATGAATGTTTGAAGTTTTTCAGAGTAAAGTATAGGAAGATTCAATATTGTTAAAAAAATCACCATTTCTTAAACTTTATACTTCCAGTGCTGATCTGTTCATAAAACTTAATAGTCACTTTAAGAAATTGGCCACCTAATTAATCGTAAAACTCAAGTTTAATTGCAAATGATCTTAATGACCATGTTGATCTTTATTTCTCAAAAAGTTTTAATGAGTCACACATGCAGGCAGTATACTCATACATATAAAATAAAAATAATTTTTAAAATAGATTAAAAAAAGATTGACAGTCCTGAGTGGTGACAAGAGAGCAAATGATCCTCTCATTTCTCCCAGGATCACAAACAAAAAAACATCACTTTTGAAGATTTCAGAATATATTTCAAGTTGTCATGAAGTTAAACTTTACACTCCAGCAGATCTAGTTCTAGATCTTTACCCCAAATGTAAATCTATGTCCACAAAATTATTGTATGTCAACATTCATAGAGCCTTGGTCACAGCAGTTCCAGACTGGAGCAGTCCAAGTCCATCAGATGAATAGGTATGCTATGATCTAGTCACATATTGGCATTTTGGTCAGCAGTAAAGAAGAATAAAGTCACACATCAGTGCTGCTCAAAAGCAGGGAGCCAGCCATGAACAAGAATATTTGTATGAAGTTTTGGAATAGATTAAGCTAATTCATAGCGATAGAAATCAGATCTTTGGTTTTCTGGGATGGGAGATGGTGTTGACTGGCAGGAGGGATAAGGTGACTTTGGGGAGACTGTTTTATAAATGTCTACTTCTTGGTTCCAGTGTTATTTAGATGGATGTCAGTGTTAGTCCAACAGTACATTTAATTGCATACATTTTATTGTTTGTGACTTGTAGCTTGTTAATGTTTATTTTAAAATGTTATTTTTAGTATATGTTATGTTATTTTTAAAGGAAAGTTTGTTTCTGAAAAGATGAAACACCAGAAATGGCAACCCCCCCCAAAAAAAACAAACCCCAGACAATATCTAACAATGTTTTTGAGGATGTCAAGTAGTGAAAGACAGTGATTGCTGAGATACACGTGGGTTTTGTTAATTTGAATTTTCAGGTCTAGCTATAAAGAGTACCAGGGCACCTTAGAGCCCTGAGGTTGATAGGATTAAAGGACTGAATAGCAGGAAGCAAGGAGGATTCTGGGTCTGTTAGAAACAGGTTGAGGATTCCAGAGAGCCATGTCTTTCTGAAGCAGCATTGCAGAGAGTTCTGAAAAGGCTGGAGAATTGAAGGGAAGGCTGAGTCGGTGATAAGAGGAGTGCCTGGAAGATGGTACACATGGGGCCTGGAGTGTAGGACATCAGCAAGTGTCAGAGGCTGTGGGGAGCCCTGTGGTGGGCAGAGGGCATCAGCAAGTGTCAGAGGCTGTGGGGAGCCCTGTGGTGGGTGGAGGACCTCGGCTTCTCTGCTGGCGGAGCACCTCCTTCACATTGGCACCATCCAGCGGCTTTGATCTGGCCTCGCCCAGCTGAGGGCATGGAAGTTTGGGAAGCTGTCTCTGAGTACATAGGCTCTGAAGTGCTGAGATCTCCACCACCACCACCTCCACCACCACCACCACCACCACCTGCCCAGGCATTCTGGGTACTGAACATGTGAGGCTGTAATCTGTGTGCTGGCCTGGGCTTCAGTGGCTCCTTTGATGTGGTCATCAGATTCCTCAGTTATGGCAAGGAAAGCAAACGTCAGATGTCGAGGTCCTGGCTCTCCCCTGGTCCCCCTTCCTAGGGATGTGACTTGGGTCATCCCAATTCACCTCTCTGAGCCAAGGCCTTCTCTCCCTGAAGCTAGACTGCCCCATTTCTTATGTTCTAAGAACTGAGGAGTCAGGTGAAGGGACAGGGACTTTGAAGTCTGACAAACCTGTCCAAGTGTGAGGACATCCATGTGAGCCTGGCTGCGCTGGCCTAGGAGGCTGGTCCTGAGAGGAGGAAAACCCTTTTTTGTTTGAGGTCTGGGCATTCCCTTGCTGGTATTGCTATCCAGGCTGCAAATCTTCTAGTCTGATTTCTTCAAATCTCACATTGGTTTGGATTCAAGGATAAAATTATCCATTATGAGGTTCAACATTCCCTGAAAATTCTCCTTTAAAATAAATCTTGATTGAGGAGTGACTGGTGCGATGGCCCAGCAGTTAAGAACCCTGGCTTCTTTTGCATAGGACCTGGGTTCCACTGTCAGCACCCACATGGCAATTAACAACTGTCGGTAACTTCAGTTCCAGGGGATTTGCTGCTCTCTTCTGGCCTCTATAGGCATTGCATGCACAGGAGCACTTACATAGAGTAAACTAAACTTAGTTTAGGTTGACTGCTGGCATCTTAGGAGTGTTTGGGGCTTTCCAGCCCTCCAGTTTTGAAGACTGGCTGTATCTTAAGGATTCCAATGCAGTAGGTAGTGGTACCCCACTTGTCCAGAGGGGTGCTCTCCCCGGAGACCCCCCTGACCTGACTCATTGGCTGCTATCGAAGAACAGACCCTCAGAGACATGCCAGGAAGTTGGAATCATACCTTCTCCCTCTTTGACTGGGTTTTAGAATCAGTTCTGTGCCTACGAGCGTGATAGGGAGTTGACAGTCCAGAGGGCTCCCCTGAGGAAACCAGGCTTCCGGTTGAGGATTGAACTGTGGACAGGGTTTGTGAGGGTGGTAAAGCACAGTAATGTCTGGGTGTTCACCTTGTGGAGGAGAGCAAGGGCCGGTGCTTCAGGAGCTGGAGTTCGATGGAGACAGTGGTGGTCAGGCTGCCAGGCAGGGGACGGGAAAGCGGGGCTGTGGTTTGCACTGCCCACTGAAGGAGCAGAGTCTCTCTTTTCAGCTGTGGGCACTGTTCAAGTGTTTGATAGTTCCAAGTTGACAGCTAAGATGGGCTGAGGGGAGCTCTGGGGGAGGGGACAGAGGTGGGAGGCAGTTGTGGGCGGTGCCCCTATTGTGAGGAAGAGAGATCTGTAAGGCTTGGTCAGCATTAGAGCTGTGTGACAACTGTGGTGGAACCTTTGATCATGACTGTTAATACGATGTCCAGGCTGTGTGCTTCATGTGGTTCGTTCCATTCAGTCCTCTGTGCTGCTTCGGAACAGTCAGTGGACTTTGCCTCTGTTCTACAGATGAGGAAGTCGAAGCTTGGAGAGGCGTCTCAATTTCCTCACAGCTAAACAGCTAGTAGGAGGGGGAGACACTAATTAAATGGAGACCTGTGAGGCTCCAGAGCCCAAGCTGCTTCCTCATTGGTCGGAAGATCTTTCTGAATCTGGCAAGGGGACCTCCTGTGGGAGCCTGCCTGCCCGGAGGCTCAGCCGCTGCTCCTGAGGGCCTGGGCTCTTCATGCCGGCAGCTGGCTTCTCTTCCCAAGTCTAATTACCCAAAGCAGAGTGAACAGTAGACTACGAGGCTTCAGAGAATGTGGGCCTCTCTCCCTCATAAATCTGCTTGTGAACAGTCTCTTTGTGGCTCAATGGGTCTCATAGGGCCTGCAGACTGGAGGCGCATTTATTTCTCCAAGTCCCTGGGCCTCCCCAGCCATGGGGCACTCTTGCTTGTGCTCTCCAGCCATGGGGCACTCTTGCCCGTGCTCTCTCCAGCCGTGGGGCACTCTTGCCCGTGCTCTCTCCAGCCGTGGGGCACTCTTGCCCGTGCTCTCTCCAGCCGTGGGGCACTCTTGCCCGTGCTCTCTCCAGCCGTGGGGCACTCTTGCCCGTGCTCTCTCCAGCCGTGGGGCACTCTTGCCCATGCTCTCTCCAGCCGTGGGGCACTCTTGCCTGTGTGTTCTCTTGCAGCTATGTCTTTTACTGGGGACTCCTTCCTCCTGAAGGGATGCTGTCACCCTTTGTGTTTGCCTTTCACATGGACAGAGGGTGGGATTTGGACTGAAGTTCCTAGATATTCCTTTGGGGACATCCTGACAAACAGGCTCAGTTCCAGCCTCCTCCTGGAGTCTTTGTTGCTCATTTGCAATTGGAACCCCCCTACCCCCAGGCCCCTGAACAGCTCATCCTCCCAGTCAGTCTATGGCAGGGAGTCTGACCAGGCCCTTAACACAACACACTGTTTTAGTTGTTAAAGGATATACCCTGGGGTTGCTGGTGCCTTTAAAACATGTTTATTTTTAATAGTCTTGCCACCCTCCCAAGTCAGACTTTAGACACACCTTACCACACTCTTCATTAAAAACTGGAATCTGGATGGGCACAGTGTTGTATGCCTTTCATCCCAGCACTTGGGAGGCAGAGGCAGGTGGATCTCTGTGAGTTCAAGGTCAGCCTGCTCCATATAGTGAGTTCCAGGCCAGCTGGGGCTACAAGGAGACTCTGTCTAAGAAAGAAACAACAACAACAACAAAACCTGGAATCTGACAAGTCTGGTAAAGTATATTTTGTAAATGACTTGCTTCCTAGGTAGAAATATTTGAAAGACGTCATAAAAATATGCAGTGATGCTAGTTTGAAAGACGTCATAAAAATATGCAGTGATGCTCATCTGGTCAAGTTCTGTTTCATTCAGAGAAAGGCATGTCAACAGGAAACTCATGTTTTTAAAGAGAGTTTTAGGAATACCCCTTAAAACAAAATTTTTAAGACTTCTGTAGCCTTTAGCGTGCAACCTGCATAGATTCTCAGCAGCAGGAGAAATGAATGTTTTTGTCAGAATTGGGATGTCTTGGGTAACTATGGGAACTAATCCTCTGAGGAAAGAGAAGTTCTGTTGTCTTCAAACAAGGACATGTCACAAAAGGAGCATGAATTCCATGTTAAGGTGGCTGAGCTACTTTATTACTGTGTCTATATATTTAGACTTAAACAGAATTTCTGCTTTCACCCCTTCCCAAACAACCTTAATTATATTGTGGGGTATAGATATATGGACACTCGCAGCCAGATCATCCAGCATAGAGCCCCTGTGTCCACATCTGAGATATCATTGCCATCAAAACAAATGAAATCTGTGTTGTCAAAACATCTATTTATTTATTTATTTATTTGACTCTTACTTAATAGGCAGAGTTTGTGATAAGAAACCACAATACAGACAGACAGACCTGAGGCTGGAGAGATGACTCAGCAGCAGATAAGAGCACTGGCTGCTCTTGCAGAGGACCTGAGTTCGATTCCCAGCAACCACATGGCAGCAAAAAACCATCTATAACTCCAGGTCTAGGGGATCTAACGCCCTCTTCTGATGTCCTCAGGCGTTGTATGACATGGGTGCACTGACACACATGCAGGCAGTATACTTATACACATAAAATAAAAAATAATAAATAAAATCATTTCAAAAAGACAGACAACCCTGCAGAGGTTACAGTCTGATGTTTGAAAGAGAATTTACTGACCAATTGCACAGCTATGAAGTGAATTCTACAAACTCAGCAGTCTAGTCGAAGGGATTCTGAGATTGTCTGAGAAATGTCCTTACATCTGCCCCAGCCCAGGCCATGATCTCAGAAAAGACTGTAGGTGACTAGGAGCCAGGACGAGCACTGTGGCTTGAGAAAACGAGTGACTTTAGGATGAGTGGAGACGATTCCAAGCAGGCAGAGGTTAGAAATGAGGCAGCAGAAACAAGGCCAGGCCGCTGGTGCATCAGAGCCTCCTAGCCCCCATTCACTGTCCAGGGAGAGAGCACTGTGAGGAGAGCACCGTGAGGAGAGAGCACTGTGAGGAGAGAGCTCTGTGAGGAGAGCACTGTGAGGAGAGAGCACTGTGAGGAGAGAGTTCTGTGAGAAGAGCACTGTGAGGAGAGAGCACTGTGAGGAGGGAGCATTGTGAGGAGAGAGCACTGTGAGGAGGGAGCATTGTGAGGAGAGTGCACTGTGAGGAGGGAGCATTGTGAGGAGAGAGCACTGTGAGGAGAGAGCATTGTGAGGAGGGAGCATTGTGAAGAGAGCACTGTGAGGAGAGAGCATTGTAAGGAGGGAGCACTGTGAGGAGAGAGCATTGTAAGGAGGGAGCACTGTGAGGAGAGAGCATTGTGAGGAGGGAGCACTGTGAGGAGGAGAGAGCACTGTGAGGAGAGAGCACCGTGAGGAGAGAGCACCATGAGGAGAGAGCACCGTGAGGAGAGAGCACCGTGAGGAAGGAGCACCGTGAGGAGAGAGCACCATGAGGAGAGAGCATTGTGAGGAGAGAGCACTGTGAGGAAACAGCACTGTGAGGAGAGAGCACTGTGAGGAAACAGCACTGTGAGGATCGAGCACTGTGAGGAGAGAGCACTGTGAGGAGGGAGCACTGTGAGGAGCGAGCACTGTGAGGAGCGAGCACTGTGAGGAGAGAGCACTGTGAGGAGAGAGCACTGTGAGGAAGGAGCACCGTGAGGAGAGCACTGTGAGGAGAGAGCACTGTGAGGAAGGAGCACTGTGAGGAGAGAGCACCGTGAGGAGAGAACACCATGAGGAGAGAGCACTGTGAGGAGACAGCACTGTGAGGAACGAGCACTGTGAGGAGAGAGCACTGTGAGGAAGGAGCACTGTGAGGAGAGAGCACTGTGAGGAGAGAGCACTGTGAGGAGACAGCACTGTGAGGAGAGAGCACTGTGAGGAGAGAGCACTGTGAGGAGAGAGCACTGTGAGGAGAGAGCACTGTGAGGAGGGAGCACTGTGAGGAGGGAGCACTGTGAGGAGGGAGCACTGTGAGGAGAGAGCACTGTGAGGAGTGAGCACTGTGAGGAGCGAGCACTGTGAGGAGAGAGCACCGTGAGGAGAGAGCACCGTGAGGAGAGCACTGTGAGGAGGGAGCACTGTGAGGAAAGAGCACTGTGAAGAGGGAGCACTGTGAGGAGAGAGCACTGTGAGGAGAGCACTGTGAGGAGAGCACTGTGAGGAGACAACACTGAGGAGGGAGCACTGTGAGGAGGGAGCACTGTGAGGAGAGCACTATGAGGAGCGAGCACTTTGAGGAGAGAGCACCGTGAGGAGAGAGCACCATGAGGAGAGCGCTGTGAGGAGCGAGCACTGTGAGGAGAGAGCCCTGTGAGGAGAGCACTGTGAGGAGAGAGCACTGTGAGGAGAGCACTGTGAGGAGAGAGCACTGTGAGGAGAGCACTGTGAAGAGCGAGCACCGTGAGGAGAGAGCACCATGAGGAGAGAGCACCGTGAGGAGAGAGCACCGTGAGGAGCGAGCACCGTGAGGAGAGAGCACCGTGAGGAGGGAGCACTGTGAAGAGAGAGCACTGTGAGGAGGGAGCACTGTGAGGAGGGAGCACTGTGAGGAGGGAGCACTGTGAGGAGCGAGCACTGTGAGGAGCGAGCACTGTGAGGAGGGAGCACTGTGAGGAAGGAGCACTGTGAGGAGAGAGCACTGTGAGGAAGGAGCACTGTGAGGAGAGAGCACTGTGAGGAGGGAGCACTGTGAGGAGAGAGCACTGTGAGGAGGGAGCACTGTGAGGAGGGAGCACTGTGAGGAGGGAGCACTGTGAGGAGAGCACCGTGAGGAGCGAGCACCGTGAAGAGAGAGCATCGTGAGGAGAGAGCACCGTGAGGAGAGCACTGTGAGGAGAGAGCACTGTGAGGAGAGCACTGTGAGGAGGGAGCACTGTGAGGAGGGAGCACTGTGAGGAGAGAGCACTGTGAGGAGAGAGCACTGTGAGGAAGGAGCACTGTGAGGAGAGAGCACTGTGAGGAGAGAGCACTGTGAGGAGAGAGCACTGTGAGGAGAGAGCACTGTGAGGAGAGAGCATTGAGGAGAGAGCACTGTGAGGAAGGAGCACTGTGAGGAGAGAGCATTGTGAGGAGAGAGCACTGTGAGGAAGGAGCACTGTGAGGAAGGGGCACTGTGCAGAGGGAGCACTGTGAGGAGAGAGCTCTGAGGTCTAGTTTTGGGGTGGCATGGGTGGCATGGCTGCTGATCCCTGCCCTGGACACACCTACTTTGGAAAGGGTTCATCCTTCCAAAAGCTGGAAACCATTTTCTATTTAATGAATCTTCATAGACATATATAAAGTCAGCGAAGATATAAAGTCAGTGAAGGGAGCAGGGCACGGTGGCGCATGCCTTTAATCCCAGCACTCAGGAGGAAGAGGCGGGCAGATCTCTGTGAGTTCAAGGCCAGCCTGGTCTACATAGCGAGTTCCAGGCCAGCTGCAGCTATCTCGAAAACACC
The DNA here is from genome assembly GCA_009823505.1 of Rhizomys pruinosus. Taxonomy (NCBI): domain Eukaryota; kingdom Metazoa; phylum Chordata; class Mammalia; order Rodentia; family Spalacidae; genus Rhizomys; species Rhizomys pruinosus. The sequence continues at coordinate 2,286,028 of VZQC01008907.1, forward strand.
AAAGGGGGGAAAAAGTTGGTGAAGGGGTGGAGGTTGTGAAGAGTGGTCATTTTAAAATAACCTCAAACCAAACACCACAGAAAAACTAGCAAATGAGACAGTCAGAAGCACAGAATCCCTTTACAAAAGGATCCACTGTGCTGTGGGGTTTGTTTCCCTAAGGATAGCTGTATATGGTTTGCCAATTATATATTTGATTGTAGAACCCCTTCCTCCACATAGTTAGCATGTAAACAGAGGGCTCTGTTTTCTGTAGTCCCCTTGGCCTGCAGAGTGCTCCACCCCTTGGCCCGCGCAGTGCTCCATCTCCTATGGCCTGCAGAGTGCTTCATCCCTTGGCCTGTGGAGTGCTCCATCCCTTGGCCTGTGGAGTGCTCCATCCCCTTTGGCCTGTGGAGTGCTCCACCCCTTGGCCCGCCGAGTGCTCCATCCCCTATGGCCTTTGGAATGCTCCATCCACTTGTTGACAGCCAACCGTTGTGGCCACTGAAGCATCACAGGTTAGGTTTCTGCCTGTCCATCCACAGGGTCCGCAGTGTTGCAGACCCTCTGAAGAGCGCAGAGGCCTGCACCCCCACCCTGCCCTGGCCTACTCGTCTGATACAGAGAAAGCATCCTTGGGCAATTACTGGCTTCACATGGCTGAGGGAAAACTAGCCGAGACTGGGTTTGATGAACTGAACCAGAATAACTGATTAAATTCTTTTGTACTATGAAACATCACAAATTCCTAGGAACTTTTTACAAAATGGTTTTCTTGAGTAAAACCTGAACTTGGCGCTCTCTAAAGAGTCAGTCGCAAATGCAAGCATGTTCTTTGATATCTTAACTGGTCTTTCTCTCGATTTTTTTTTTTCCTTCTTCCCTCCCGTCTTCCCTCCCCTCCCTTCTTTCTTTCTTTTTGAGGCAGGTTTTCAGGTAGCCCAGGCTGGCCTTGAAGTTGCTGTGTAGCTGAGGCTGGCCTTGAACTCCTGACCCTTCTGCCTCTATCTCTCATGTACTGGGACTATACGTGCGTTGTATCATTCCCAGCCATACTGCCTTTTCATTGTTTTCCTTTATGTCTCTGTAGGGGATGTAATTTAAGTCTAAGGAAGGTTAGACTCCACTGGGGGTAGAAACACCTTCAACTGCCCCCCTCATTTGCCTTCATAAATGTTGTGTTGGCTTTCGATATGTTTCTTGGTTGTTTATTTTCCTAGAAATCTGAATCCTAGTAGTCTGTTGGTTTTGCTTATCTTGGGCTTGATAAGCATGTGTGGATATAAAGAGGTTTGGTTTTTTTTGCTTGCATTTTATTTATGAGTCTTTTGAAAAACAAACAGCAATAACAAGCCCTGTCTCTAAATTGAGATTCTTCTCAGTGGCCTATTTATTTTAGAGGGCATTTGAGAAATGGAACTTTCCAGAGCAAATCACACACCATCCTTTTGCATTTGGGGCAGTCACATGTGATCTGCTCTTGTGTTTGTGTGCAGTGGCCCCTGCAGGCTGTGTCCCTTTCCCAGGGTTCCAGAATTCACCATGTCAGGATCTGCAAATCCTAGGGCTGTTAGGGTTGGGGGAAGAGGTCTCTGCAGAGTGCAGGAAATGTGCTCAGGCTTAGAAGACCAGTTGGGTCTCCTGGATGGGAGTCCAGCTTGCTTCGAAGTGGCACCTCCTGCGGAGGGATAGCTGTGGGGAGGGGAGCGGGAGGCTGGGAGGGGGGGCTTTTCTCAGTTCCAAGTTGGGGATTTGGAAGAAAACTAGAATGAGAGAGGAAGAGTGTTTTCTGCCTTGCTCCTGCCTCCCGGCTTCATTGAGTCTGTACTTGGTTTCTCTTCCCTGAGCCAGCAGGAAGCGAGGTCACCAGGCCTGTGGAAAGGATGCTTGGTTCAGAGCCTGGTTGGTAGCCCAGAAGTACTGTGGACCAGGCAGATGACATTACTTCATTGAGTCTCAGTGTTGGCCTTTGTGGGATGGACATGAACACAGGTGACCGGCCTGTGATACGCTGTGACGTGAACAGTATGTGGAGAGTGAACGTAAAGATGGCAGCCAATGAGAGAACGTGGCATGGCTCAGCCTCTCCTGCAGGAACTCAGGTCACTTCCCCTAGTAGTCCAAGTTCCAACTCTGCTGGAGCTGCCGAGTGTTCTGTTGTGCTGGTCGTGGGCCTGGGAATAGAGCGCCCCACCGCACTACTCAGACAGCCATTTCCTCCGAGCTTACACAGCCCTTCATCTTCTTGAGGGTTGGTGCCACCAGACATCCCCTCTGCCAGGTCTCGGAGGGAGCCAGACTGCTGCCCTGGGAAAGCAGCAAGGAAGGAGGAGACCAATTCAGAGGAGGCAGCCGTCCTGCTTTCCCTTATTGGTCATAGATGAGGCCTGGGAGACGAGCTCTGTAACCCAGGGCAGTATGCTGGAGTGCTAGCCAGGGTGGGCAGAAGGAGTGTCATTGAGCTTGGGAAAGTCAGACTTACTACAGACCATGCCGGTGTTAGTCCAGCTCGAGCACAGGCCTTGTCTCGCCCCTTCTGAGCACTCGCTGCTTCCCAAGGTGACCTGTTTCATCTCTGGAGAACCTGAGCTGTTAGAAACACCTTTTGTACATTGTGCTGAAGTCCATTGTTTTCAAACTCCATTGGCCTCTAGACCCCTGGCACGTGTGCCTCCCCTTTGCCCCGGGAGCCTTTCAGAGATGGAGCACCAGCTCTCTCCATCCAGCCCACTCTGCCATTCCTTCCTGAACGCAGGGCAAGAAATGTTTGCATGGTGGAGGGCATCACCTGAGCCTGGGAAGAAGGTCCATAGTAGCTAAACAATCACATGGAAAAGGCAGAAGTCACAGTGGCCTCAGGATGGGGATGGCTGGGTCAGCAACAGCAGGTCTCACAGGCGCGTCTCCAAATTGTAGTGTATGACAATTGAGGGCTTGAAAACTGCTATTTTTGTCATGCTTTTATTGGGGCTAAACCTAGCCCATTCTGTATTTGCAGAATGCTCCCTGACAGCCTCACTGTCATTTTCTCTGTACTCTGCTCTGTCACATGTGACACCTGTGAAAACCAAGCTGAGCAGGGGTGTGAGGGGTCTCACCTTTAATCCCAGCACTTGGGAGGCAGAGGCAGACAGAACTCTGTGAGATTGAGGCCAGCCCAGACTACATAGCCAGTTCCAGGCCAGCTATGGCTATATGGAGACCGTGTCTCAAAAACAAACAAATAAAACCAAGCTGGTAGAGACAGTCTCAGATTTGGGGCAGTTTCTATAGTCTATGAGGAAACAAGCCAGAACCAGGGGTAAGAGAATGTTCCTATAATCCCAGCACTCACAAGTTCAAGGCCAGCCTGAGCTATATAGCAAGACTTTGTCTCAATGTTCTGCCCCAGAAAAAAAAGAAGCAATCTGAGTCTTGGTTTACAATGTAAGGCTCTTCCCACACTGCCTCCAACTTTTTTTCCTGGTGGCGTTGGCGATTAAACCCAGGACCTGGATATCCTAGGCAAGTGCCCTACCACAAGCTGTGTTCCAATCTCTCCAACCTGTTTGGAATCTCACCCCTCCATGTACCTGCCCCCTGCCCTGGCTTCCTGTGTGCCAAGGTTGAAGTACTGAGGAGGACGGATTCTGCATGTAATAGGCATGTGTAGTTGGCCTCATAGAGCCTCGGTGTCCACACAGTGAAGGTATCACTCGCCTTCTGTCACAGCAGACATGTATCGGTGAGGATGAGGGAGGCTCTGACCACAGCTCTGTTAAGGAGGCAACCTGGGGGAATGTGTCTGTGGGAGGGGCACGAATGTGTATCTAAGTCTTGCTGCTCAATGAAAAAGTGTTCTGGTGACTGAGAGGCTTACAGAACCTGTTTGGAGGTAGGAGCTAGAGATTGCTCACCAAAAATGTGGACTTTAAATGGAATTGAAGATGAAGGAAAAGGGCTTCTCTGGTGCATGGAATTCTGAAGAGGCTCAGAAGGCTGAGGGATGCAGACGAGTGGTCAGAGTGCAAGGTGTACTTTTGTAGGCTGGATAAATAGAGCTGGAGTGACAGTGGGGACAGGACCTTGATTCTTGGGGTGGGGGTGTGATAAAAAAAACCAGATAGCATTCTGATCAGGAGACCACCAAGATGAAGTTGGGTCTATAATGGTCTCCTGAAGGAAATTGAGGGGCATCCTGAGCAAACCATGTAAGGAAGAGAGGGGCATCCTGAGCAAACCCTGCAGCAGCTGTCTTGGCAGAGGGAGGTCTCCTGCTGAGTGATGACTCCTTAAAGAGCAGATAAAATGGATGACTGTTTAACCACCCAGCCATGGAAAATCCACCACATGAGGCCTGTGTTCATATGGGGAATGGCAGGCTGCCAGTCAAGAGGCCCCAGATGGCACGTCTGGGCTTGGACACATGATCCCAGCAGTCCTGGGCTTTCTGTCCTGTCAAGATATATTCTGGCCTCTTGAGGAGATCGTGTGGATGGTGTGTGTGTGTGTGTGTGTGTGTGTGTGTGTGTGTGTGTGTGTATTTGCGTGTGTTTGCTCAGTCTTCTTGCATGCATGTTTGAAGTGGGCATCCTGGGGGAGATGGATTGGGAAAAGTTTAAGAAGCAGACAACATGGTTCATTCCCACAAACAGTGTACAGGCCTAGCATGAATTTGCAATCGATTAGAACAGAGGACTTTCGTTGATTTGGTTTGATTTTTTTTTTTTTTGAGACTTTGCACTTTAGCTCAGGCTAGTCTGGAACTCATTATGTAGCCCTAGCTGGCCTTGAACATGTGACAATCCTCTGTCTCAGTGATCCCCAACCCAAATGCTGGGGTTACAAGCATGTGTTACCACATTTGACCTTCTGATTCCTTTTAATAAGAAATGTTCTGAAAAACTTGGATGTGGGTGTCTTTGTATACACTAGATTGTCTCTGTATCCTTCCAACAGATGGAACTAGGACACATGCATTTCTACATACATATCTTTGGAACATGTACTCAGAAATCAGCACCTTTTACAAATCAGACATTGGGCTTCAGAGCAAACTATTTAGAAATCCTGAGTTCACAACTGGACCACTAATTCCAGTCTGTCCCCCAGAGGTCTCTTTCCGGTCTTCCTCCAGTCCACTCTTCTCTGCTTTCCACTGTGAAAACTCCAACATCAACACATTTGTTCATTTGTTAAATACTGTCGGGCTTCTAAAATAATTTTAGAATCATCTCATTCATATCCATTACACACACGTGCGTGCACACACACGCACACACAATCAAATTCAGCAGATACACTTAGGAGAACCTACAGAATTTCCTTACTTTTTCTCCTTGCTCAGGACTAACCATTGTATGTTCTTAAGCTTCTTACATTACTTTTTCAGTGTCCTTCGGGGTGGTTGTGGTATTTATTTGAAATACAATCAGATTAACTTGCTTTGATCCACCTTCAATTTGGGGGTATTTTCACTCCATTCTATTCTTGATTTAATTTTTTTTTTTGGTCTTTTTGAGACAGGGTCTTCCTGTAACCCAGCTGTCCTGGAACTCACTGTGTAGACCAGGCTGGCCTTGAACTCACAAAGATCTGCCTGCCTCTGCCTCCCAAGTGCTAGGATTAAAGGCGTGTGCCACCATGCCCGGCTCTTGATTTAATTTAAAAATCTTTAATTTGAAGAACATTTAGTTCCAAAAGTCAAAACTGTACAAAAAGATACACTTAGGAATGACATGCTGGCCTTCATTACTACTGCCCATTCAGCCCCCTCCTTAGTTTCTTTTCTTGAAGCGTGTGTGTGCATGTATGTGTATATGTGTGTTTTGTATGCACATGTGTACACATGCAGAAGCCATAGGCCAGTTGCTCCCCTCTATTAATCTCCACCTTAATATTTGAGACAGGGTCTCTTGTTGAACCTGAAGCTCGCCATTAGGGCTAGGCTGGCCGGCCAGTGATCACCCCGGGATCTTTCTGGGGGTTCGGGTCTATTCTACCATGCCTGGCTTTTTCTACAAGTGCTTTCGATCCACCCTAAAGTCCTCCAGTGCTTTGTCCACCGAGCCATCTCCTCAGGAAACCTCCCTCTGTTCTTTCTGCTCTTTCTGATACTTTATGAAAAAATATCTATTTCTTTTTTCCTCATCCTTTGTATGAAAGGGCATATATGATTTTTTTTTGTCCAAAAAGTTTTATACATTTTCTTTTGGTCGTACAGAATTCTGGACCCAAACAGGCAGGCTCCTAGCAACATAAGAATTTTGGATTTTCTAGTCATTTGCAAAAATTGAATAATTTCTACCAATAGCGTTGTTAAAAAAAAAACCTTTTGCAATAGTGACTATTACTTAACCTTTTAGTAATGAGCTTCTTAGATAATGATGTAATTCTATGCAAAGTAGAGTAAATTTTTCATCATACACTAAGCTTGATACCAGATGTAGTGGACTCAAGGTGATACTCTCTGGACCAGGAGATATAATGATGGTAAGAGGTTGTTTTCCAGTGAACAGACACTGGTATGGGATTGATGGGGTACGCTGGCTCATCATGGCCCCTCTGAGCCCTGGGGGCCCATGCATCCTTGCACGTGTCTGCTTGTTCTCCTGGGACGGGGCAGCTCCAAGCTCGTTAGAGCTCTTTCCAACTTTCTCCCCGAGGTATTTGAGACAACTCCTCCAGACACCTTTTCAACTTCTCCCATGTGACCAACTGAATATTGGATATTTGAACTTCATGTTTCTACAGTGTTTTCTTGTTTTAAAGTGTCATCCTGTTGAATGTTTCACTTAAGCATTAAAAAAGAGTGGGATAGGGAGCTGGAGAGATGGCCCAGTGGTTAAGAGCGCCGACCGCTCTTGCAGAGGACCCAGGTTCGATCCCCAGCACCCACATGGCGGCTGAGAACCGTCTGAAACTCCAATTCCAGGAGAACTCCAGTTCCAGGGGAATCTGAGACCCTCTTCTGACCTCCGCGGCATTGCACGACATGGGTGCACAGACTTGCATGCAGTCAGTACATTCATACACATACAGAAATAAATAAAATTAATAAAAAAAAAAAGAGTGGGATAGGTGTCGGTGTGTAGCTTTCACAGATTAAAAAAACAGAAGCTTGGGAAAGGAATCTCAGAGCTAGGACTGGAGCCCAGGTCTTCAGACTCAGAGTCCCGAGTGACATAGGAGGGCCAAGGGGCACCTGGGCTCATCACACAAACCTACCTCCCTGTTCCCTGACTGTGTCCTGTGGCCTTGTAGCCAATAGGAGACATAGGCCTTTTCTCTCCAAATCAGTGCCTGTCACTGCTTGCTCGGTGTTAGACCCTTTAGAAACATCTGGAATCAGGTCAGAGGATTTAAATTTTAACAACTGAATAGGTACTATTATTTTAAGTAAATGCTCCATAAAACAGGTGTTGGCAGAGTTATTCTGAGGCACTTTAGTCATAGCAGGGTTTTGCATACATCTGCTTAACTGTATCCCACCACAAGGGGCGATAGTCACGAGAGAGGTTTTTATAGTATGTAAAATGTGATATTAAAGTAAGCTTTCATTTTGGCAGTTCTTGAGCTACACAGGGTAACTCTCTGACAATCTTTTGTCATTTTTTTTTTTAAAGAGCTCAGATCAGGTAGGAGTGCAGTTAAAATGCCGTTAGCATGTAATCATTTTATATTAATGCACTAAGCTCAGACTCAAAGCATAGAAAAGGTAGATGACAGGTTTGAAGGCCTGCTTGCTTTCTATAGTATAAGAAAGGAGATTAGCCAGGGCATTGTCTTGTGGGCACATGGATACCTAATCTTGTTGCCCAGGATACGGCTCTGGATTGAACGTGACTATTTCGGAGTTCAGAACAACTCAGTGAACTTACCCAGCTGAGCTATGCATTTCTCACACTTAGAGAAGCTCAAGTCCAGAAACCCCAGTCTGTCCTCTGTGTGGTTCTGTGAGCTGCAAGACGTGGCCCTCTAAGTCTCTTCTTTGAGACTGGAAGGTATCATCCGCAGGAGTGCTTTGGGGCTGGAGGTGGGAGCACAAGTCCTGCACACACTCCAGCTGCCACCCCCCACTGCCAGTCTGCGTATGCATCCGGGACCTCACTCCTCTGCCCTTGCAGAGAGACACGCGAAAACAGCTCCCTACCAGGGCCTAGGGTTCCAGCGTCTGGAAGGAGAGGTGATTCTGGAGCAGTGTGCAGGATCCTGCCTTGTGAGCAGAGTGAGGCACTGGGGCTCAGGTCCCAGTTTCCCTGGGTATTTAGATGCCTGTTCAGCTCCTCAAGGGCCTAGAGTTGAGGGGAGAGGTGTGAGGAGAGAGAGAAGAATGGCTTGATAAAAACAGGCCATTTTTTTTTGCCAGTGAAGTTTGTGAGGTCGTGACGAGGAGGTGGGGGGGGTCGTGCTGGTTTGACTTGGACTGTGGGTGGATAGGAAGACAGGAGTGGCTGTGTCAGAGTGCTGGGGTCTGTGTACGGAAGCCCTCTGCCTGTAACCTCAACTGCTTTCCTAACAGCTTTAATTGTACATCCCAGACCCATAATTCACATATCTTGGCTCCTATAATAGTTAACAGTTGGAAATGCAGATGGTTCCTTGTATGTAAAAATTAGGCAATTGTGCACCTGACTCTCAGACTTGCCTGAGCGAATATGGGATTTTGTGTATGTGCATAGATACAGGGTTATGGGCTTGTAGGCATGGGAGGCAGAGTAAACAGGGAACAGTTGGGGACATTTGCGCATCTGCCAAGGCCTTTCCAGGGCAGGTGTTCTCATAAATGGGCAACAAATCACACTGCCTCTGCCTCCTACGGGGAGGACTGTGGGAGAGATCATGACCTGAGACAAGGGTTAAGATAAACACAGTGTTTCCCTGGTGCTGAAGTTCTTGCCTTGTTTGGCCCACTTGGGTCCCTTGCCTTTGGAGTGGGTGGCCAGGTATCAGAGGAGGGAGGGGCAGGCCAGAGGCCCACTGTGACAGCCCACGGTGTTTCTGGCCTGGGCTTCCTGGGATCCCAGCTGTCCTGAGGAGCACATCCTCCTTAACAAGCCATGCATGTATGTTGGTGTGGTCTCTGCAACTCTGATGCCCACAGTCCTGCTTAGGGAGACACCATCTTCTTTCCTGTGCACGTGCGTGGCTCTGCTGCTCTATTCATGTGACTGTATCCCGAGCTGTGTGTCCTGCGGCAAGACCACTGTGCGTCAGGTCAGACAGCTCACGACGTGAGGCCCTGAGGATGTTCTGACAGGTGTTTTGTTCTCCTTGCCTCCCTCAGAGAATTCTCAAAGGAAAGAGAGAAGGCTAAGGCACGTGGAGATTTCCAGAAGCTTCGAGAGAAGCAGCAGCTGGAAGAGGATCTCAAGGGCTACTTGGATTGGATCACCCAGGCTGAAGACATCGATCCTGAGAATGAGGAGGAGGGGGGAGAAGAAGGCAAACGAAATAGTAGGTCTTGCCCTTCTTGCTCTCATCTAGACAACCCTGGGGGGTGGCGGAGTGCCCATCTCCATCCCCATAGTCTCCATCTACTTCTGGGCTGTGTGTGAAATGCCCTCTTCCAGCTAGCTGCCCTGGCCACTTCTGCCCATGCACAGCAGGGAGAGAAGGGCACCTGTGCCCACTCTGGGTTTCCACCTGAGGTGTGGGGTTTAGTTTGTATGGACAAAGGTAGCTGTGCAGTTAAGGGGAGCCTACCAGTTGCACCATGCATTTCACTGTGCACCTTGGGAACTCGGCAAGCCTGTTTCTGTGTGGGCACAGGATGGGTGGACATGTCTCTACCCCAGCACTACACTGGAGGATGTTGGGACTTCCCTCACCTCAGTGAGTAATTCACCTGCACAGGGCTTGAGGAGCACCCCATTGCCCCTTTCCTGCCTTTGTACCGTGCGAAATGGCCCCCACCAGTTAAGTCAAATGCTTAGGCCATCAGGGCCAGGAAGAAAACACCTGATTGTGCTAGGTGGTTGTTAAGAGGCCTGTGAGTGAGTCAGCAGCAGCTGCTCTGCAGCCCACCTGCCTGGACTCCACACTGTGACACTAGGTGCCCTTAAGTGCTTTCCGTGGGAAGCAATGCCTGATTATCAGTCAACCACTGGAATGAATGGCCTTTGTCGATCACAGAGACCCTTTTACTGTCTACTTTTCCCCAGACGTGCTCTTAGTTACTCTGGACCCATTTGAGCCTCAGGTAAAGGTAGGACAATGCAGAAGCTGGCTCTGGAATAGCAGTTTTCTCTTTCAGTCCAGAGGATGCAGTGAGGCTGGGGTAGAAGGTGGGAACGCGGGGAAGGCTCCATGGAAGGGTGAGCATCCTTGCTGGACTCAGAGATGTGCCTGCAGACGGCGGGGTGGAGGTGATTCAGACTGAAGCAATGGCATGAAGAGAGTGCAGGAAGTGACAGATGTTCAAAGTGCTTAAATACATTATTTAGTACTAAAACTCATAGATCTTCAGAATTACCTGAGTAACAAGGGTCCCAAGCCTACAAAGCTGCTCCGTATCTTCGGAACAGCATCATGGTTTCTGCTATGCACAGGGTTGTGTGACTCAAAATTATTTAACTAGCTTACTGTTTTCTGGAGGATACCAAACACTTCCACTGTGACCCCTTGTACTTCAGCCAGATGTTGGGGTTTCCTGTGAAGTGTGGCTTGTGTGTCCTCAGCTTGCCAGAGCCTCAGCAATTAGGGTTGTAAATGAAGGCATCCATCATGGGCTGTGGGAACCATGATAAATGTTCCGTGACTTAGGAGGAGAGCCCCAGTCTCCTCCTGGAGAGGATGAAGGGAGTCTCCTCCTGGAGAGGATGAAGGGAGTCTCCTCCTGGAGAGGATGAAGGGAGTCTCCTCCTGGAGAGGATGAAGGGAGTCTCCTCCTGGAGAGGATGAAGGGAGTCTCCTCCTGGAGAGGATGAAGGGAGTCTCCTCCTGGAGACGATGAAGGGAGTCTCCTCCTGGAGACGATGAAGGGACTCTCCTCCTGGAGACGATGAAGGGAGTCTCCTCCTGGAGAGGATGAAGGGAGTCTCTCTGAACATAGGCAGCCAGACCTCTGGAGAAGCTGCTCTGGTAAGCTCCCATGGCTGCCAGATGCTTTCTTTATGTCATGGCCAGAAAACCACAGGGCGAGAGGATTTCAGGCAGGCCTCCATGGCCCTGGCTGGCAAACAGTGGTGGCCCTACCACCTGCCAAGACTGGGACTGTCCCTGTGCATCTGATTAGCAGGTGGAGAAGTGAGGGTGTGTGGTCTCACTGTGGTGTCAGCGTCATCCCTGGGAGTGCGAGATTCCCCTCACCTCGTGCTTCACACCCCAGCTCTGTTCCTGGGGTGTCTCTGGGGGGCGGGAGGGCCAGTGCAATGCCAGGCTCCTGACTTCATCCCTGCTGGCTTAGGGTGCTGACTCGACTGGTTACCATTCTCAGCTGGGTCTTGGGTGAATTCGCAGTCTCCTCCGGGATGTCAAGGACTTGACAATTTGAGAAGTCCTTCCTTGTGGGTGAGCCCCAGTCTGGAAGAGCACAGAAGGAACTGGGGACTTCCTGAGGCTCGTTCCTTGTGGGGAAGGGGTACTCAGTAGGAACTCCTGCAGCCAGATCTGCAGAACTGCTGCTGCTGCTGCTGCTGTCGTGGGACTCTGATAGAACTTGGCCCATACAGCATGTTTTCTGAAGATTCTACCAGACTTCTAACCAACCTCAGCACGAGGACCTTATAGGACCCTGGCTTTATGCTTTTCTTCAGAAACTCTGATGTTCTTACAATGGATGGCAAACAAACCTTTCAACTCAGTGGCTTCTAAGATCTGGGAGCACCCCTTTCTGACTCTTGAGGTCCAATTCTGGTTTCCTAGGTTTGCTGTCAGGAACCAGGTGTGAAATCAAGCACTTGAGGAAGCTCCCTCTTTATCTGGTCTTTTTGACCTGAGAGGGTCACTTGCTGTGACTGCAGCCCCCAGTTCATACCTTATAATCACCTGAGAAACTCCCATCCTTCACCTCCAGGCTCCCAGGCTTCATTTATGGAATGGGAAGGGCCCTCTTCTCTCAGCTCCCCGGAGAGTCCCACCTGGAGCTCTGGTTAGGAACATTGGTCTTGCCCTGTGTCAGCAGCTGAATCTCGTACTGGTCCACGCATTCTCCAGAGGGCAGGGCCGGGCAGGGTAGGTCTCTAACCTAGCTATCTGGTGACTGGTGACATGGGACTCCACTGTGTGCATTCTTGAACTATTTAAAATATCAGTTCTGTAAATTTGCCTTTAGGAAGCTGGTGCTATACAATTAATTGAATAGACAAAATTCTCTCAGAAGTTATAGTTCCTCAGCATTTGGGGGAATTTTCAAGGATAATTTATTAACTTTTTGCTGAGTTTCAAATTTCCTTAAGAAACCCAGCCAAATCTCACAGTGATTTCTTTTTTGGACATATGCAGCTGCTTCTGCGTTAACAATGGAGTTTTTCAAGGGCTATTAAAATCTGGAAGCCTAAAATTCTATTTTAATTTCTTCTCATTGTCAGTGAGTCTTTAAAAAAAATAACATTAAAAATAATTAAATCATTTTAAAGGGGCTCATTCCAAAATTCTGACCAAACAAAGCAGCCTCATGGTGGGGGGGGGGCGGACGATGACATTTGAGTATAATAATCTTCTAGGTGGTGATATTTGATGCCCGAAGAAAGAAGGAGTTAGGTGAAAGTGCCCACAAGAACCCCCTGACACCAGGAGTGGTGGCCACTACCCTCCCTCCCTGCTGCAGCCTCTCACTGCCATGAACCTCAGTGCACAAGGCCACCTGGATGCCTGCCTTTAGCCTGTGCTACCCTTTTCCTTTTGCTTCAGAGCCAGGGATGGCATAGCTGTTTACAATCATTAAGTCATGGTAGCATGCTGGCCCTGTCTTGAAAAACTGTATCTGGCGATGAAGCTCAGTTAATAGAGTATCTGCCTACCTAGCATGCACAAAGCCTTGAGTTCAGTCCCCAGCACCTCATAAACTAGGTGTGGCAGCCTATAATTCCAGCATAGGGGTGATAGAGACAGGAATAATCAGAAGTTTGAGGTTATCTTCCAAGACATAGTCATTCTAGGCCAATCTAGAATCCGTGAGAAGGTAGCCCAAGCAAAATAAAACTGAAGAAATAAAGAAAAATGTAAGCTTGGGTTTAAAGTTTTTTATTTATGAGACTGTTTTTCCACAAGGTATCTCAGGATAGAAGTTCAAAGTTGAAACTATTAAAACCTGTAAACCGAACAACAGAAGTTGAGTGGTCCATTATAAATATGCGTCCAAGTCTTCTACCTTCACTGTAAAAGCAGCTGAGAGTGATGTGATCCAAGGCTGATGGAAGGGCCAAGCCTTGGGGTCAGCCCTCTGACACATCCATTGGCTGATGTCTTCTGCAGCGCCATAAAACATGCTGTGTAATAGCACCAAGCCTGGTATTCCTCACACATTTAGGCATTTCGTTATTTACTCAAAGGCCATAGAATGGTGGTTAGCATTTATTAAGTGCTTCCTGTGTATCATTCCGAAGGTTGTGGGCCCATGAATTCTTATTCCTCACACTGCTCGTGAGACAGGAACTTGATGAATGAGGAAACCAAAGCACAGAGTTGTGCAGCCTCCCAAGCCCCCATGACTGTGCAGTGGCTGAGCGTGGGTTTGAACCCAAGTTCTTTCCATCCACACATTAACCATCACTAACCTCCATGAGTGCCTGCACATTCATGCCCAGGTTCTTATGGCACAGGTTAGAATAAGGGGGTTTTCAGGGTTGAGTGAACATGTCCATTTCACACATGTTAGGCTCACCAAAAATGGGAGCCGAGCACCATGCCCTTGTGTGTTAGTACTACCCATTGCTCTACCGTCCCTGCAGTTCCCACCGCTGAGCACGTAGCATCTACTCCAAAGGTGAGCAATCTTAGCGTCATCGTGGAATCACAACATTGCAAGAGGTTACAGACCCTGCAGTCGTTTTCTTGTGACGTAGTGGCCACAGGAGAGTTGTCACAATGGTCATACTAATAGTTTTAACTGGCCTTGCCTGGGCAAAGCCAAGCATGTGACTTACATTACTTTATTTCTCTTTTACCACTTCCTCCAGCAACCTTAGGAAGTGTGTTCAGGTCCATTCTTAACACCATGCAAGTAAGCAAAGCAAGGTAACCTGGCCTCCTCCAGCCACTGTGTGGCATGGTTGGGGTCAAACCTGGGCCGACAGAATCCAGAGCCCACCTTCTTCCCTCCCACCTACCCTGCCCCACGTAGCAGTCCTGCTTGGCATCACACTACATCACAGTCCATAGCCAAGCCCCTACCTCCCGAAAGGCCCTTTCCCTAAGCACCTTCTCAGATGTGAGGCCAACATAGGAAACCTTTGTCTAGAGCTGGCTAAGCGATTGTTTAGAACAGCTTGTTAAAGACAGGTTGTGCAGTAGCCATAACAAATGCCTGGTCCCTTCAGATCCTGAAGTACAGATTCCTGCCTAAGAGAAGGGCAGTGTCAGGTATGGATCCCAGGTCAGAGGCCTGTCTCAGACCTCCTCTGTTCCACCCTGGGACCAGCAGCTTCAGCCCTGTAGGCCTGCCTGCCTTGGCTCTCTTTTGTTTGCGTTGCTCGTCCTGCCCTCTGCTGTATGGTAATGGAATTGCCTGTGTTCAACCTGAAGGGGTCACAGTGGCTGACTTGCTAAAAGAGGACAAGAAGAAAAGGAAGTTTTGCGGCTTTCGCCAACGCAGGACTAAGGATCATGGTAACTTGCTGGTTTGGATCCACTCTGGAAGACTCCTTGCCCGGCGTTTCTGCTAGCCTCTGCTCACACATAGGCATCGAGTGAAATGCATGTGCCGTGCCGTGTGTTTGGAAAATGCCTATGTTTTCATTGCTTGATTTCTTTGATACTTGGTCCTGTGCTTTCTTCTTGTCTTTCCCCAAATGTGTGGATTTACCAAGCTGGTGCCGTGGTTCCCTTTCTGTCTGGTCTGTACCTATGAAAAAGCAGCTGAGCCCACTGAGACGTTCCATTTGATTCAGCATGAATATTCTTAGCCTGGAAGACACGCTTTAAAATGCTTTTCCTTAAATGATGCTTTTAAATTTAAACTGTTTAGAAATTCCAATAATGTTATCTGACTGATTTTTTTTTTCCAGGCTACGTGTTTCAAATTGCTTCTTGGCCTTCTAGCATCTGCTTCATTTACCCAGGAACCATGCTAAAACTAGTAGTGAGGTTCAAAATAGACTTCTGGGGGATACTTGCCTTTTCAAGTGAGGATAGTCTGACGTCAGAAATACTTAAATTTCAATTTCAAGCTATGTCCAAAATAATACTGACCACACCCCCAACTCTACTCCATCCTCAACCCCCGGCAGAGCAGCCAGGGCTGTCACCATGTCACCACGTAGGCATTTATGCCAAGAAATGGCTTCCCGCACGGCTCTGTGTAGGTCACTGCTGTGGAATATGCCAGCACAATCCACCTAGTGCTGCTGCCCGCAAGATGGACCCCAGTCAGAGAGAGAAGAGTTTTTGAGAAGATTTGAATGGCAGGAGCAAAAAGCCAGCTGTGGAGAGCAGGGGGCCCTGCCGCATGGTTTTGTTGAAGTGGCCGTTATCTCCTGAAACAGTGCTGAGCTCAGAGGATGAAGGAAGCGGGGTGCTCTGACCGAGGCTGTGTCAGAGTCCTCTCCTCTGAAGCCCCAAGGAGGAAAGGAATGGTGGGGTTGTCAGATGGAAGGCGCTTGGCTGCAGGGCCCTGACATAAGGGTAAGAAGGGGGAATTCTCTCATGGTTGCCAGTGAGGTGGGTTAGGGATGGGGCTGTCCTGCCTGGTGTTAGTATTTGCAGAGGGCAGATGAGCAGACTTGGCGCTGCTCCTGAGGGCCTCAGCCAGGAGGGTAGACTTCAGCTAGGCAGAACAGATTGTCCAGGACATAAGAAAAATTGCCTTTAAAAACTGACTTGGGAATCTAGTTCTGAGATAAGTGTTTCCAGTTCCCCTGAAGTGGGAAGACTCTCTCTTTGGGCCCACCCTGCTCAGTGACAACTGGAACTTTGTGACTTTTTAAGGATGCAGGTGCCAACACTGTTAATTTTCTGAGACAGGCAGGGAGAGGAAGCAGCCTAATTTTTTCAGGAAACTAAATTCATTTTGAGTGAGGAATGGTCTTGTGTGGATGGTAATATCCAAGGAAGGATCTTGACCCTGTTGGTGACAATGAGGCAGGAAACTTGTGGATATTGTCGCCCCCTTGTCACTGGTGGACAGGAAGAATGGTTTTCAGGGCACAGTTCTTGCTTTAGACATGGAGTCCTTGGTTGGGCCTTGACCCACATTTCCCAAGATGAGCCTGGCCACCTCACAGCAGCCAGAATGTCCTGCCCTTGTGTTAAATATGTGCATTACCACTAGTGTGTGCAAATGCATTCAGGGGACGCCTGGGGCCTGTGGGGTTTGGCAGGCATGTTACATCACAGGACTGCTCTGCTTGTCCTGAGGACAGGACAGAAGCAGAGGATCTTGGGGTCAGACTCCATGTCTTCTGGGAAGGGTGTCCAGTTCTGCCACCAGTCACTTGCTCAGCCTCGGCCCTCACCCCCTTCATAGAAACTTTAGCAGCATATAAGAAATGCTGAAAGAACCCCGAGTCCGTGAAAGAGCTCATGCTGGGGAGAACAGAAGAGAGGGACTAGAGAGGCGGCTCTGCGGTGGAGAGCGTGTTCGGTTTCTGCAGAGGACTTGGGGCCCTCAGCACCCACTTTGGGAAGCTCGCAACTGCCTGTAACTCCAGCTGCGAGGGATCCCATGCTGACTTCTTCTGACATCTGCAGGCATCTGCATGCTGGCATATATCAACACAGATGTACACACACACACACACACACACACACACACACACAAATACAAATTAAAAAACAAAACAAAGCACAGATGAGTGCAGCTCGGAGTCCCAGGACACCCATGCACACCACTGGTGCTGTGGCAGCTTCCAGAAGGAGGCTGGGAGCCCCTGGCTCAGTGTGGCATGTGCCAGGCCTTCCCTTTGGGCTGTGGCTGGAGGATCCGGGGTCTCCTGGGGCTGGCTCAGGCCTTGGGAGCTGCTCCTTCTATGCTGTGCTCTCTTCCTTAGGCATTAGGTCCGGCGGACACTTGGCATCCATCTCCTGGGCAGTAGGACTGGTGACCATCTGTGAGGGTGCTGGGCAGTGGCTTCCTGGTGCTCCTTAGGACACACAGCTCCTTGAAGAGTTCGGGGCGTGTCTGGCTGCTGCTGGTAAATCCAGGCAGCTCGTGAGCATTTCTTTTCTTGCTATGACAGGTCTGAAATAAATGGATCTCAGAGGAGATACTTTCCTGCAGTTCAGGTGACTAAGCACAGACAACAAGCACTAGTCCCCAGATTGATGACGATGATGATGACGGGCACCACACTTCCCTGCACTCTCTTCAAGAGTCTTTGACCTCCCAAGCCGGGCGTGGTGGTGCATGCCTTTAATCCTAGCAGAGGCAGGCGGATCTTTTTGAGTTCAAGGCCAGCCTGGTCTACACAGTGAGTTCCAGGCCAGCCAGAGCAACAGGGAGACCCTGTCTCAAAAAGACAAAAAAAAAAAAAAAAGAGTCTTTGACTTTCCTGAAGGAAGTGAATGTCATTCTGAGGTGCTGCCTGCTTGCACCCAGACATAGATCCATCTGCTGGGGGGTGGTTGGCCCCATATGTTTGTCTGTGTATGTATACATATGTGTGCATGCTTGCCTCTGAGTTTATAAGGCTGGCAGATTTTGTTGAGAAGCATGCTGTCTTTGGAGTGAAAGGAGATGAGGAATTCTCTACTCTGAAAATGCTACATGTTGTGCCAGCCTGAGAAATGCCCATCCTGACTTTATTGTGTGCTGTAGCTCTCACAACAGTGGCCTGGCCCAGGGTAAGATTTTAAAGAGGAACACAGGATATCAAGAGTGGCTCTGGGTGGGGTCCTGCCTGGACTGTCCATGCCATAAGGCCTTGGGAACTCAGCTAAAGCTCAGGATGCCCTGGGCTGCTGCCCTGGTGTCTTCTCATCCACAGCTGCGCCCGGGTTCCTTCTCAGTACACCTCCCCTGCACCTGTGACCTTATCCTGGCACTTGTCCCCAGAGGTCCCTATACCTGAAATAGAAACACACTTGCAGCTTCTCCCTGTGCAGATGGCCCTGGCATTTCTGTAGAGGGTGACTGCCACCTGCAAGCAATATGAGGTTCTGAGGGGTCTGCCTGCACCCTAACAAGGCCTAGGCACCTGTCAGCAGGGGACACTGACTCCCTGCTGCAGGGAGCAGGAGAATCACTCCGCCAGGATGTCCAGTAAGTGCTAGGAGGCGGGATTGTGTCCTGGGGATTTGCCTGTGGGTTTAATTATATGGATTTTTGTAATTCTGTTGTGATCGCTATAAAGCCCCAGTAGTCAGTAATACAGCTAGTTATTTATACTATTATATATTTATGAGCCCCCAGTTTCTGGGCTCATCTCCTAGATGGGGTCTGCTATGTGTAGCTATCTAGGGGTTAGTAAGGGTCATCAGCATAGTGAACCTCTGGGTAATAGACTTGGTTGGTTTAGATCTTTTTTGATGTACAGAGTTTTACTCACGTACCAACCCTGCATGTATACCAGTCTATTCAAGCATGTTCTGAAACTGCAGATATGGCATGCCATTGTGCTCCAAATGCCAAGTGGAACTAAGGGGAGCCTTCTGTATCTGAGCTGTGGGCCCCAAGGCAAGCTGGTCAGCTCTGTCATCTATGTAGTCGGAGTTTGTTCCTGTGCTCTCAGAATACTCATTCTTCTGTCCTGCTGTTTTTAAATGTAGATGAGATTCCATTGGTACTAAGTGAAGCAAGACTCACACAAGTCATTGCCAGGAAAAAAAATAAGTGCTATGCAAGTGAAGGGTGGAATGCTTTCGTGTACAAGCAAGGTCTGTGGTCCCGCCCATTAGATCTGATGTCCTCACACTTCTGGGGAAGGAGCCACTGTCTGTCCTGCATCAAAGAGTGAGAAGCTGTAGTAGACAGACCACAGGCTGCCAGGGACCCAGCAGAGCTGGGGTCCTCTGTCAGGCTAAAGGACCAGGTCAAGGTCCAAATGGCAACTTCAAGTAGTCACTGTACTCTTCCTCTCCCCTCTAGCCCTGCCAACATCATTGTGCAAAGATTTGCTGCATTCCTGGGGACTCTCTATAAGGGATTGTGACTGGAGAGTTGCTACCACAGCCTATTAAGCAGTGACTCCACTTAAGACAGAAATGATACAAACCAAGAGTCGTGGCCAAAAGTAATTCAGTATGCTCAGTCCTCCAACCTGGACGTTCTGGACAGTGATGGCAGTGGTCTGGGCTAAGTGAGCCTGAGTTAGGGTGCTTTTCTTTTTTTTTTTTTTTAGGCCAGGAGCTAGGAGAGAAAGTCACCGGGCAGGACAGGAACGGCGGAGCGCGGGCCGGGCACACGCGCGTGCCGGCCACGAGCCGAGAAATTGGCTGAGGGCGCATGCCCTACCTTTACTATATACCGCGCCTCCGCCACCCGGAGCTAGGGTGCTTTTCTTGCAGGGAGCCCCAGCAGAGCTTTTCTGAGATGCTCAGCAGACTTCATACTTCTTTCTTTTTTTTTCATATAAATTTATTTTTAATTTAATTTTTTTTTTGAGACAGGGTCTCCCTGTAGCTCTGGCTGTCCTGGAACTCACTCTGTAGACCAGGCTGTCCTCGAACTCACAGAGATCTGCGTGCCTCTGCCTCCCAAGTGCTAGGATTAAAGGCGTGCACCACCACGCCCAGCATTTATTTATTTCTGTATGTGTATCAATGTACTATCTGCATGCAAGTCTGTGCACCCGTGTCGTGCAATGCCGCAGAGGTCAGAAGAGGGTGTCGGATTCCCCTGGAACTGGAGTTCTCCTGGAATTGGAGTTTCAGACGGTTCTCAGCCGCCATGTGGGTGCTGGGGATCGAACCCGGGTCCTCTGTAAGAGCGGTCGGCGCTCTTAACCGCTAGGCCATCTCTCCAGCCCCTATTTTTATTTTTTTAACAAATCTAGACCCGTGTTCCCGCCCATTCCCCCACCCCACCAGAGCTCATGCATTCTGCCAAACATGCTTTTCATCTCTTTCTCAGTCTTTCTCAATATTCTCCATGAGGAAGTTGACTGTTTTGAGCAGAAGTTCACTGTTTCAGTCAGTCAGACTTCATACTTCTGTAGCCTGCTGATCACCCAGGGAACCTCATCCCACTCAGTCTCTGTCCATCCCCAAGGCAGGTGCTCCTAATTGTGTGGACAATGACCTGGAGGAGAGGAGGAGGTCACAGATATAGGTTAACCTTAGCTCTGGTAAACTACATACCTACTGTCAGGCACTGTCCCAGCACATCTAAAGATGGAAGCAGCTGAGAGGAGGACCCTCCTTACCCTCAGTGCAGCCTGGCCTTGGGGCCACACAATTCCCAGCCTCAGGTACGATTAAGAGAGTTGGGTTCTCCTTCCCGCCTTTATCTCTATGCATCCTGGGAAGTACGAGTCATTGACTAATAACCAGCCAGAAGGGCAAAGTGATGTTTCCCTTCTTCCATAGGCTCTCTGTCATTTCCTGTTTTGATCAGATCATTGCAAAGGAAGCTTTCAGAATAAATGGGAGCAACAGCTTCAGAGGGTGGAAGCCACAGAGGTTTAGTCTGCTCCAAAGTTCACTGTCTTAGAAGTAGTAGTGTGTCAATATGAGGACTATTGACCATGAGATGCTTAACACAGACAGAAATGACCCTGATCTCTGTGAAGTTTGTGTTACCATTTTATCATTAGGAAACTGAGTCCTGGAGAGAAACAAGGAGAGTCTGGCAGATCAGAGCTCATGAATTCCCCTGCATGTATGTGTTCTGCTCCTGCCAACCCTGATAGCCCCGAAGGACAGAAAGAGAGGACCCTTGATGGGCTTTGAAAAGAGTCTGTAGCTGTGACTTTCTTTACCTTGTCACTGCTAGGGAAACCCACAATTAGCTGCATTGACACTTAATGACATTCCAATCGACCTGGTAACGTCAGACCTTGAACCAGCTCAGGGTGTGTGTGTGTGTGTGTGTGTGTGTGTGTGTGTGTGTGTGTGTGTGTCTGTGTGTCTGTGTCTGTGTCTGTTTGTCTGTCTGTCTGTCTTAATGGAGTATTGATAAAGCATTTTCCAATGTCAGATGGTGAGACTTCTTGATTAGTTTCTTTCCCTGTTCTTTTTTTCATGGGGTCAAAAGTAAGTGAAGGTTCATAGTTCCTTGAACTTGAGGAAGAAAGGAGCAGATTATTCTTTATGGAGTGTAATGTGTTTGTGGTTCTTATGCTGTTGGCTTTTTGTTTGTGGACATGGCTGCTAAGTTTTCCAGGGAGGCAAGCCCAGTTTCCTGAATGTTCATCAAAGAAAAGTGGTTTAGCCAGGCTTGGTGGTGCATGCCTTTAATCCCAGCACTCGGAGGCAGAGGCAGGCGGATCTCTGTGAGTTCAAAGCCAGCCTCGTCTTCATAGCGAGCTGCAGGCCAGCTGGGACTAAAGGGAGACCCTGTCTCAAAAAAACAAAAAAAAAAAAGGGGCTGGAGAGATGGCCTAGCAGTTAAGAGTGCCAACTGCTCTTGCAGAGGACCCGGGTTCGATCCCCAGCACCCACATGGCGGCTGAGAACCATCTGTAACTCCAATTCCAGGAGAACTCCAGTTCCAGGGGAATCCAACACCCTCTTCTGACCTCCGCGGCATTGCACGACACAGATGCGCAGACCTACATGCAGACAGTACATTCATACAAACAAATAAATAAATTTTTAAAAAGACAAAAAAGGAAAGTGGTTTAGGGATCTCCTTCTGCATGCCTGGAAAACTTGTTTCTCAGACTTCTGGGTCTGTGAATCAGGTCCCTCCGCCACCCCTGTTATGAGCTTTGTTTCCTCCCTTATCTGAGCAGGATTGGAAGACACACACCCTGAGACATCGCAGCCCTAGTTCCTTTCCCTGCCCATCTGGGGCTGGGTCTCAGAATAGCCACCACAGCTATGAATTGAGGTGTCCTGTTGCTCCTGTAAGGTTGTGAACAGACTCTCCCTATAGTTCAAAACTTTGCCTTGGGAAAAAGAAGTACAGGTGTTTAGGGGTTCCCCCAATTTCAGTCTCGGGCAGCCTCCTCTCTGAGCCTCTGTCCCAGCATGATCAGCCATACCTTACCCCACAACATCTTGCACATCACCACTGATGTAGCTCTGTTGAGAGTCACCTGCTTCCTTACCTCTCCTCCAGGCTTGTGAGAAAAGATGTCCTCGGGTCAGACATTGGTTCTGGGGGATTCCTGGCCCTCCAGACACCAGTGGGTCAACTTCCACATTTCTAGCACTCTGCTGGCTCCTGACATGGACAAAGGTGTCCACGGACCTCAGCAGTACTGAGGCCACAGTCAACCTCACCCTGCTCACTAGTTGGCACAGACCCTTACCCCCTCTTAGCCTGAAGACTGTTTGTTCCAGTCCCTTGGTGCTCTAATGCTGATTAGTTGGAAAAATTGTATCCGTCTCACAAGCTCAGTGGAACTCGGACATCAGACCAACCAGCCCAAAGTGAATGGAGGACCGTGGGAGCAGAGGTGGGGGGCAGATATGAAGTCCCACTTCTAACTAGGGAGCCCCTGCTAGGAGAGGGAGAGTCATTTTTTCTTTAAGGGTGTGGCCCTTAGTCAACCACTGGCCAGGACTGGTTATATGCTCAAGAGATTTGGGCAACACAAATTAGACTCATTGCCGAGAGGGGGGTGGGCAGACATGAGGATGGGTGGGTAAGGAGGGTTGGGGTGGATCTAGGAGGATTTGGGGAAGGGAGGAATATGATTGAAATATATTGTATGAAACTCTCAAAAAATTAATTTTTACAAAATGGATTTTGTACATGGCACTTTCATGTACTGCCCTCCTCCACATTAATAACTCTGCTCCTTCAATGTGTTGAAAATAATTTTGGGGGGTCTTTTTGAGACAGGGTCTCCCTTTAGTCCCAGCTGGCCTGGAGCTTTTTTATGAGATATTAAGCTAGTTCCAGAAGCTCTTGTGGGGCCAATAAAAACACACTGTAACAGGTATTTGGGTAGCTTCTGTATGACACAGAGGAAGAATAAACCCGTGTGAGGCCCATGGTGGAATCCAGCATGGCCCCTAGGCCTCTCTTTTTTCTTGCGAAGGATCTGGGCTGTCAGAAGGGACTCTTGGTGGTGATCTTGGCTTTTTCTCTGAAGCTCTTAGAAGCAAAGGCTTGGTAGAGAGGCCTGACTGCTCAGCCTTGTACTCCTGAGAGCTCTCTCTGCTCCATTTCTGGCTTCCTGAGGTTCTACCCCCAGCCGACACACCACCGGGCCGCACTGCACCACAGCATGCTCTCTAAAGCCTTCTCTCCTCCCGCAGCTAGCATGCCCACCAGCGAGACAGAGTCTGTGAACACAGAGAACGTAAGTGCTGAAGGCGAGACCCGGGGCTGCTGCGGGAGTCTCTGGTGAGTGCGGAGGCTGCTTGCCTGCCGTCCTTGGTCCTTGTGTTGTTTTAGAGGAGCTGATGGTGAGAAGACACCCCAGTTGAAAGTGGAGCCCTAGGGCCCAGGCAGGAGAGTGGGTGGGCTCCAGTAGGTTGCCTCCGACCCTGGGGCACCCCTCCTTCTGTGCCAGGCCCCTTGGGGTGCCCTGGTACTTCACAAGCCTTTTGCTCTGAGTTGTCCTGCTGAGGCAGAGTCTGAGAAGTGTGCTGCTTAACCCAGCCACCTGCTGTGTTCATTAGGTGCTGGTGGAAAAGAAGAGGCGCGGCCAAGACTGGGCCCTCTGGGTGTCGGCGGTGGGGGTAAAGGCAGAATTCTCTTTCCAGTTGGGTTTGGCATCTGTGCTTTGAAGGAAAAGCTTGAATGGCAGAGTCGCTGACTAGAATGTACCACATCCTTCAATTTCCCTTCGCCCTCGGGAAAGGGAATCCAGCAGCTGGATCTGGAGGTCCACTGCTCATGGCCTCCCGGTCAGGAGCCCTGCACTACTGCCCAGTGTGCGGGGTGCCGGCCCATTATGACTGCAGGCTTTTTCTAGATGACTGGGCTGCAACAGTGGGGTTTGGGTGGGGGACCAGTAATGCAGAGTGTGCTGAGAACTGCCCGCTTTGGGGAGCCCTGTGCTGTTTTGTTTTGTTTGCTTTCTGCTGCACTCTCTATCTTACCTCCGTAAAGTACAGGTGTCATTTTTAAGACAACTCAATCTCACTTTTTGGAGAGTTGCATAAAAATGACATGCTGTGGTGTCATACCACGATGGCTGGTGGAGTGGTTTTGCCCCTTGTCTCCTGCTCTGCCCTCCCTGTGCCATGAAGTAGGTGGGGAATGGGGTTGCCTTCCCTGTTTGACAGATGCGGACACTGGGGTTTCACAGGGCATGCTGCACCTTCCATCCTCACCCAGTCAGTGGTCAGTGGAGCCAGGATCTCTTCTGACAGGAGTGGCCAGTGCAGCTGCTGAGATGGTCAGCCTGCTGGCTTCCATTGGAGTAACAGGAGAAGAACTTCCATGTCAGTGCTGTTGCTAGGACCATTTCTGAGAATCTTCTCTTGTCTGGGCCCTTGAGGGGCCTCAGCCCACCTGCCTGGCACTGGCAGCACCCGACATCTGCTCTGCCCTCAGCCCTGCTGGCTGGCTGCAGCCACCAGGGACCAGAGTCCTGGCTTCTGTGCATGGCTTTAACCTTCTCTGCTGCAGATGGGAGCGTGTGTCGAGCCCTTCCAAATGGGAGTCTTGACACTGCTTTTTTCTTCTTTTCTTTCAGTCAAGCCATTTCAAAATCCAAACTCAGGTCAGTATTTTCTTCCTGTTTTTTTCTCTTTTTCTGAGAATGCATGTGGGTTCTTTTTTATGTTATGTTTTCTAGCAGTTACATAGAATTGCTCTAGATATGAGTTTTACCCCATGGCTTATAACATGGAAACTGAACTTCAGTCGGTCTTTAAGCATTACAGGTTTGCCTCAGAGGAGCAGAGTAGGATGGACAATGCTTACTCAGGTCAATGCCAAGAACACATTTCTCCTCTAATCACTTCTCTAAGATTTTCCACAAAGAAAGTTTGAGAATCCTTCTAAGGCACCAGAAATATTCCATTTCTGGATGCAGGTTTGTCCTAGTTTGTCTTCCATTGCTGTGACAAAACACTCTAACCAACACCAATTTGGAGAGGAAAGGGTTTATTCAGCTTACATCTCCCAGGTCACAGTTCATCACTCAGGGAGCCCAAGGCAGGAACTCAGGGCAGGAACCTGGAAACAGGAGCTGAAGCACAGGCCATGGAGGAATGCTGCTTACTGGCTTGCTCTTCTGGCTCATGCCCAGCCTGCCTTCTTATACCGTACACAACCACCTGCCCAGGGTGGCACTACTCATTGTGGGCTGCCCCCCCCTCCACTGCTCGACCATCAAGACAATACTCCACAGATGTGGCCACAGGCCAATCCAATGGAGCCAATATCCCAATTGAGGCTCCCTCAACCCAAGTGTGTCAAGTTGACACTAAAGCTATCCAGCACAGGGTTCCATGTTCACTTTTTGCCATTAAACCACCTGCCTATGTTCTATGTACTTTCCCATTATTACTCTATTGATGACATTTTTCCTGCCTGCTATACACAGTGAACATAAAATTAAATATAAATCTTAAAGCTATAGAAACTCTAGAAGAAAACAGAAGAAAAACACATTGGGGGAGGGAAAGGTTTCTTAAAATATATTAGTCAATGCATGATCCAAAATAGAAAATTTTAATAGTTTGCTCCCCATCAAAATTAATGCTTCCATCTTTATTTCATAATAAAATAAAAAGATAAGCCACAGACTTGATAAAATATTTGCAAACCATATTTGACAAAGGACTAGCACCTAAAATATAGAAAACCCAATGGAGTGGGTAGTAGGTTTTAATACACATGTCACCAAAGAAGAGACATGCATGGTATGTGAGCACATGAAATGATCATTTTCATTAGGAAAATTAAAGTTTAAATCACAATTAAATATCTGATGGTGCCAAGTTCTGACAAGGACACTGATCAAAAGGTATTTTTGTACAATACTTTGGACATGTTACTGACAGCTATTTTGAAAAATCTGGAAGCTAACTAGAACACTGACCAAACTCTGACCAAAACCAGCTTGGGAGGGAGAGGGTTTGTTTGGCTTCTAACCCAGACAGGAACGTGGAGCACAGACCACGGAAGAACTCTGCTTACTGGCTTGCTCCCCTGGCCTGTGCTCAGCCTACTTTCTTATACAATACAGGATCACATGCCCAGGGGTGACGCCACCCACAGTGGGCTGTGCCCTCCACATCACTCAACAATCAAGAAAATGCCCCATAGACATGGCCACAGGTCAGACCAATAGAAGAAATTCCTCAAGTCCTCAAGTGAGGTTCCCTCTACCCAGGTGTGACCACTGAAGCTCCATAGCACAAGTTATTTTTTTAGTAGTTTAAATGTACATTTATGATAGGGCATAGCAATCCCAATTCAAAGGTCTTTATGTAATAGAAATAAATTTAGATGCCTATACAAAACCCTACACAATTATTTATAGTAGTTTTACCCATCCATTTGGGAAATAACCCAGATGTCCGTCAAATAATAAACAGGGAAACAAATTGTGGTTTAGCCATAAGGTAGAATACTTCTCAGCAACAGAAAGAAAAACAAAAACAATTACTTAGAGGCCTGGTGAGGGGATATGTATAGGCAAGCCTGATGACCTGAGTTTGATGCCTGGAGCCCACATAAAGATGGAAGAGAACTGACTCCACAGACTTGTCCCTGATCTTCATGCACACGCCATGGCACATGTGCCCCATACACACATCATGCACGCACATGCTAATAATACTTTTAAAATTTTAGCCAGGCATGGTGGCACATGCCTTTTGATCCCAGGATTTGGGAGGCAGAGGCAGGCAGATTTTTGTAAGATCAAGGCCAGCCTGATCTACGTAGTGAGTTCCAGCCCAGCTGAGGCTACAGGGAGACCTTGTCTCAAAAAGATAGAAAAAAATATTTTTAAACCTCCTGATAATGTAGCAACATTGATGAATCTCAAAAGCATTTTTGATAAGGAAATCAGTCTCTGTTTCTACACATTCTGAAAACAATGGAGAGGGAACACAGAAGAGCATCATCAAGCCGGAGATGAGACCCTGAGGGGACTCGTCTGAGTGGTGGAGGTGTTCTGTGCCCTGATGTGTGCAAACCCAAAAAGAATAAACTTAACTACATTTAATTTATAACTTAATATGACCTTGAACAAAATGTAAGTTTTTTGTGGGTTCCTGTTACCAAAACCAAGGACATGCTTCCTAATTTGGCCCCTTCTGAATTTGTCCTCTGCCTCGGCTTTTGACACCCCTCCCACATTCCTTCCCAAACCTGTAGTCATGCTGGGCTGTCCTGCTTTCAAGGGTGTCCTACTTGGTACCTCGCCCTCCAGTGCCCTTGACCTCACAGTCTCCTCCAGGGATGCTCGTACTCAACCCTTAAGGTCCAGCCCAAATCTCTGCTTTGCAGAGAAACCTTCTGAGCCTTCCGAAGAGCCTCCCTTCTTGCCCCTCCACCTTATATCTGGGACTGGCCTTGGTGTACATTTGCAGTTGTCTTTTACCTACAACCCCGTCTGCCTGTCAGTGCCAGTGACCCTCAGACTCTTCCTTCTTCATTTCTGTTTACCGCCAGGAGGCGCCTACATAGCCAGGGCTCAGGAGTGCTGACTTCCTGGTCACCCACGAGTACTCAGAGCCCACTGAGAGGCAAGCTGGGGGAGCCGTGTGGTTCCAGGGGCAGGACACTGAGGCCTCCTACCTGTGGAAGTCACTGTGCCTTGTCACCACTATGCAAGATAGACCCCAGGAGAGCTCAGCTGTGAGTAGACAGAGGCCCAGAGTCCTCAGCAGAGGCCTGTGAGGCTTGGCGTGTCCTGGTTACTCTTCTATTGGAAACTGCACAGCAGAGAGAAACCAGAGCCTACCTTGCTGGTTCCCGGCTCAGTGAGGCCGCCCCACAGCTCATTCTTTACTGGCTTCCAGGGTTCCATTTGTTTAGTGTGGCAACACAGTTGACCAGTCTGGCTCTTCTTGAGTCACACCTCTAGAAGAAGTGCCCCCGTTCCTGTCACTGAGGCGGCATGGCCAGGAGAGGAGGGACTTTCCCACCTGGCTGGGCCTTCCCTGGGACCCAGGTTATTGTAGTACACTTCTAACTGTCCCCTGGTAGTAAGGAGGCAGGGAGCATTTTCCACAAGTTGATGGGCAAAGAGGGAGAATAATTTGCCTAATCCCGAATAGAAACGGAAGGTGGGGGGCACACTACGTGTCTGTTTGGTTCCGTTCATTTTATTTTTATGAAAACATGATTCAATATTGGATCTTCTCCTAAAGGTATATTTTGAGCAGCACTAGATAGAAAGGGCAGCTGATGACTCAGTGTGAAGACGCATGTCCTACTCAGCCTTCACAACTGCCAGGCACCAAGAGAACCTTGGAGATTGGAGAAAGGATTAAAAGCTCCCCTAAAAAGAAACTATGGTTGTAGATTGTTTTACTGCCTGAAAACTTCTGTATAATGATTGGGCTTCTATGAAAGATGTTTGTAACAAGCTAAGTGGCTCTACTCCATCCACAATAGATCCACATACCTCATGGGGGTCACATGAGCTTTGGATGTCTCCAAGTGCAGGCTTGAATCTTCACAAGACTCCATGAACCTCCAAATTCTCTAACCCGCTTCAAAGGTGCATATGATGGATTCTTGAGTTATTTAAAGCCATGGGAAGCCCATGGCATGATCCATTCACGATTATACTTTTTTTTTTTTTTTTTTTGGTCTTTTCGAGACAGGGTCTCCCTGTAGCCCCAGCTGTCCTGGAACTCACTCTGAAGACCAGAGCTGGCTTTGAACTCACAAAGATCTGCCTGCCTCTGCCTCCTAAGTGCTAGGATTAAAGGCGTGCGCCACCACGCCAGTCACGATTATACTTTTAAAGCTGAGGGTTGAGACTAGCAATTTATACCGTGGGGCCTGTTCATTTCTATGCTGTTGGTTCACATCTTTCCTTTTCAAGCCCTACCCTAATCGAAACCTTTATTGCTTAGTGAGGTTTACTGGCCTCCGAGAAGCCATATCCATCCGTCATCTGGGGAGCTCTGTTTACTTGTCTTTCAGCCGACGCTGGCGTCGCTGGAACCGGTTTAATCGGAGAAGATGCAGGGCTGCCGTGAAGTCTGTCACGTTTTACTGGCTGGTGATAGTCCTGGTGTTTCTCAACACTTTAACCATTTCCTCCGAGCACTACAATCAGCCAGACTGGTTGACACAGATTCAAGGTATGGATAGAGGCCCTTCTACTTAGGGATGCTTGCAGATAACTGCAGTCTAGTGAAGACTGACCAGGAAGGTGCTAGATCCATTCAGACTCAGGCAAGCCCTAGGGCAGGGATGCAGCCTGCATGTGCTGTGAGCACCTTGGAGTTGATGCACGTCCCAACCCTGAGGTAGCCAGGCTCCAGGAATCTCAGAGTTAGAGTTGGGAGACCCTTCTTCTCTGGTGCTGAAAGGTGGATTCTCCCCTTAGTATTTTTGGCACATGGTTTTGGCCCTCCTACTTTGAATGGCTAGAAATGCAGTGTGTGGAGGTCATCCCCAGGAATCATCTCCTGGATTGGGCAGCTTGGAGCTCTCAAGCAGTCTTTCTATACATCCGCCTCTGCTACTCTCAAGCCTACTCGGCATTGTTTCCTGCTACTAAAAAACAATATGTGGGGATGGGCAGGGGCTAGAGAGATGGCTCAGCAGTTAAGAGCGCTGGCTGCTCTTGCAGAGGACCCAGGTTCTATTCCCAGCACCCAAATGGTGGCTAACAACCATCCATAACTCCAGTTCCTGGGGATCAAACGCCCTCTTCTGGCCTCCATGGGCATTGCACACATGTGGTGCACTTGTATACAAGCAGGCAAGACACTAATACATGAAAAATAAAAATAGCTGGGTGTGGTGGTGCACGCCTTTAATCCTAGCACTTGGGAGGCAGAGGCAGGCAGATCTTTGTGAGTTCAAGGCCAGCCTGGTCTACAGAGTGAGTTCCAGGACAGCTGGGACTATAGGGAGACCCTGTCTTGAAAAGACCAAAAAAAAAAATAATAATAATAATAATAAAAATAAAAAATAAAAATAAAAATAATAAAGCATATATAAAATTATATTAGAGGGCATGGAGAGATAGCTCAATGATTATGGCCACTGGCTGCTCTTACAGAAGACCTGGGTTCAAGACCCAGCACAGGTGGGTGCTAACAACCATCCTATAACTCCAGTTCCAGGGGATCCAGTGCCCTTTTCTGACCTCTGTGGGCATTGCCCAACATAGGTATACCCACATGCGTTCAAGCATAGCACTCATATACATAAAATAAAAATAAATAAATAAAATGTTTTAAATGGTATTGGAGCTTGGGTGGAGGCTCAGCGAGTAAAGTGCCTGCTGCACAAGCATAAGGACCTGAGTTCGAATCCCAGCACCCACCTAAAAAGCCAGGCATGGCTATGTATCCCTGCACACTCAGCTCTGTGGGGCTGGCTGGCCTCCAACTTAGCTCCAGGTTCCATGAGAGACCCTGTCTCAAGGGAATAAGGCACAGAGCGGCAGACATCTTTCTCTGGTCCACATGTGCATACACATGTGTATATACCACCCCACACTCCCCTCACACACAGAGATAAAAACAAATAAAAATTTTTAAATGGTACTGATAAGTGACTACTTCTGGAACCACAGTGGCATAGTTATCCCAAACAGGGTTTTTTTTTTTGTTATATTGTTGAAAGGAAAAGAAAGTATAATATGATCATAATACAGAATCATAGGCTTTTAGCTTTGAGAGGTCCCAGGGATTTGTGCGAGAGATTGTGCTTGCCCATTGTATAGTCAATGAAACAGAGGCCCAGAGAAACCGAGTAACTTCCCCAGGCTCACACATCTAGGTAGTGGAAGTAGCAGAGAACAGCGGGTCATCAGCAGTAAGGACACGTGTCTGCAGGGGCAGGGATGGGTGCTGCTACATGTCTTATAGGGAGTAATGGCAGGGAGGTGCCAGGCGCGATGAGGAGCCGGGGACTGAGCTCGCCTGCCCTTGGCCTTTCCAGATATTGCAAACAAAGTGCTCTTGGCCCTGTTCACCTGCGAGATGCTGGTAAAAATGTACAGCTTGGGTCTCCAGGCATATTTCGTCTCTCTGTTCAACCGGTTTGATTGCTTTGTGGTGTGTGGTGGGATCACGGAAACCATCCTGGTGGAGCTGGAGATCATGTCTCCTCTGGGCATCTCTGTGTTTCGCTGTGTGCGCCTCCTGAGGATCTTCAAAGTGACCAGGTACGGATGGCGGCATCCTGTGAAGGGGTGTTCTGCGCAGGCGAGGTTCTGCTCCTCTGCACCCGGGCTCTGGGCTCACTTCTCTTGACTCGTAGGCACTGGACTTCCCTGAGCAACTTGGTGGCTTCCTTGTTAAACTCCATGAAATCCATCGCTTCGCTGCTGCTGCTACTTTTCCTCTTCATCATCATCTTCTCCCTGCTGGGGATGCAGCTGTTCGGCGGGAAGTTTAATTTTGATGAAACGCAAACCAAGAGAAGCACCTTTGATAACTTTCCACAAGCACTTCTGACTGTGTTCCAGGTGAGCCTTTCCTGCCTCCCTCCCTTCCCTGAACTGCTTGCAGTGAGGAGGATACAGACCCTTGCTTTTTTGAGTCTGCCCACAGCTCAGGAAAACTCACAGACTCCATTTCACTAATAATTTCTGTCCTGATTGTCCTCTGGAAATTTTTGTGCCATATAAATTATTTGTTTTGCAGTATCCTTGAGCTGCCTATGTCATAAATATGACTTTTATCTATTTTAAAATTATTTTATTTTATGTGTATGAGTATTTTGCCTGCATGTGTACAAGTGCACCACATTTGTGCAGTGCCCGGGGACCAGCAGAGGGCAGTAGATTCCCCGGAACTAGGGTTAGGTGCCATGTGGGTGCTGGGAACTGAGCCCAGGTTTGCTGTGAGAACAGTGCTCTTAACTGCTGAACCATCTCTTCAGACCCATGACTTAATCTTTTCAAGCACTGTCTATATTACAAAATGATAAACCCAAAGATTTTTTGTTTGGTTTTGCGAAATCTCTGAAATGGACTCTAAAATTCTCTTGTTCTCCACCATGTGTGTGTGTGTTTTTTGTTTTTTTTTTTCTAATCCTAAGCATATTTGCAAGCCTAGCTATGATAGATTCCTACCAAGATGTGAATCTGGAAGCTGAAGCAGGATGTCTTGGTGTCGTTGGAGGAGTCAGGTGGCAGAAGCTGTGCCCACCTGTGCCCTTCTCTGCCTGACCTATGGTGGAGGGAGGACACGGGCCCTGAGGCCACCTATGCTGCAGGGCCTCTTAGTGGCACTGGAGGCGCACAGCCCTCACCACCTTCTGGCCTGAGGGCTGGGGCACATGGAGCCCTCTTCCCTCACTCTCAACCAGGCCCCTGCCCTAGACAGAACCTGAGAGGTTAGTTTATAACACCACCACTCACACCAGTCTTCATGTATGATATCAGTAATGTTCCAACATTGAGTCCTGCTGGAGAGGCAGGGAGGCATTGTGGGAATGGCAGGAAACAGGTAGGTCCCAGAGTGGCTTTTTATATAAAGTTCTCTGTTCTGTAACTTCAGAGATAGGCTACTTACCCTACACAGAGACTGGAGGGAATAATCTAGAAGGTTTCTTGCATGGTCCTTTGAGACACATGGAATCACTGCTATAGACAGGGCTGCTTAAACTTCTTTTCCACTTTTAACCCCTTTTCACAACAAGTTTTTGTACAAAGTATACATCAGCCGGGTGTGGTAGCACACACCTTTAATCCCAGCACTTGGGAGGCAGAGGCAGGCAGATCTCTGTGAGTTCAAGATCAGCTTGGTCTGCATAATGAGTTCCAGACCAGCTGGGGGCTACATGGAGACCCTGTCTCAAAAAGACCAAAAAAATTATATATCAGTATATAAATAAGTATATAAATCAATCATTTACTGATCATAAATAATTAAAAAGCCATGTCTTCGTACTTAGGTTCATGTGCACATACACTTAGTAAAAATAACTCTTTCCTTTAAAATTCTTTTAAAAACATCTCTGGTTTATATATTTAATTTTACTGTTTAGTAAAGACAATGAAAATTCACATACTAACATAGAATAAACGAAGAATTGAACATTGCTCTGTGAGATGGTACATGTCTTTAATCCCAGTGCCAGGGAGGCAGAAGCAGGTGGATCTGTGAGTTCAAGGCCTCCCTGGTATACATAGTAAGACCCTGTTTCAAAAACAAACAGCAACAACAACAGAAAGAATTGAATCTTGGGAATGGGGAGATGTACTTTACAGACTGTAAAGTGCCTGCCATACAAGTGTGAGGTCCTGAGTTCAAATCCCCAGCATGCATATAAAAAGCTGAGCATGGTGTATACATTTGTAATCCCAGTGTAGGGGTTGCAGTGGAGACAGGGGGATCCCTGGAACTCACTAGCCAGCCAGCCTAGCTAATAGTGACCTCAAAATACAAGATGAAGAGTCACTGAGGAAGACATCCAGCACTGACCTGTGGCCTGCATACATGTGTATACACACAGAGAAATAATTAGATCTCGGTAGAGCATCTACAACATTTTCCAGAGTTATTGACATTTTGATTCTATGATTATTGGTGCTGAGAACGCCACTTTACATAAACATTTAGTACAAAATGGCAGAAGTACATTTAAGGAATTGAGAAATTATGGCAAATGTTGCCTTAATACCAATCCATAATTCATTTAACAGGCTTTGTGAATCTCAAGTCCTCAGCTCAAACTGCAATTTTTAAAATAAAAATCTTCAAACACAACTCAACTCAAAGATACACTAATTTGATACTTACTTGCTGAGAAACAGTGGTAGGAAAATAGCAAGTCTATATAAATATATAAATAGCAAGTCTATATAAATATATAAATAGCAAGTCTATATAAATATATAAATAGCAAGTCTCTTTTCTATAATTAAGCCATCATGTTTCTTTTTCTTTTTTTTTCTTTTGGTCTTTTTGAGACAGGGTCTCCCTATAGTCCCAGCTGTCCTGGAACTCACTATGTAGACCAGGCTGGCCTTGAACTCACAGATATCTGTCTGCCTCTGCCTCCCAAGTTCTGGGATTAAAGGCATGTGCCACCACACCCAGCCATCATCATGTTTCTTGTAAGAGTAGGAAACACTGCTGTATATACACTAGAAACACTGCAGTTGAATCTTATTTGAGGGACTTGGGGCGGGGTTTGCTGGCATGTCATGGTGTGAGTGCATGTACGTACAGACTTTATGAATTCAGAGCCAAGGCTGTGGTGGCACGTGAGGCAGCATGGGCAAGCACTGCCAGAAACACTTCAGGTTCATTATTGTGTGTTTGATTTTGAATTGATCTTTCATCATTGCGTGTTCAGAAACCCTTTACTGTTGCCAGAGTTTGCACGAGCTCATACTTAGTTAAGCAGGCCCACATGAGGACACAGCCCACAGTTGAAGAGGCTCTGATAGACCATGGTCTTATTTCAAAATTATTCTTAAATTTTGGTTGCTGGTCAGTTACTCTTTTTTTCTCATTTCTCTTTGGAGAAACTTGTATCCTTCTTCTTATCATACATATACATAACACAATACTTAAATGTTCTATAAAGTACAAACTGACAGTTCTCCGACCCAGCCACTAACTTCTTGTGGGAAAACACCATCAGTGACTGGTTTCTTGTGTAACCTTAGATTTGCTAACAGGTGAGCATCATTCTAACTGGGATGGGTTTGCGCAGAGGGCAGCCCACTCTGCATACTATCTTGTATCTTATGTTTATTGCTCTTTTTTTTAATTTTATTTATTTTTGTATGTGTATGAGTGTACTGTCTGCATGTAGGTTTGTGCACCCGTGTCATGCAATGCCGCGGAGGTCAGAAGAGGGTCTCGGATTCCCCTGGAACTGGAGTTCTCCTGGAATTGGAGTTACAGATGGTTCTTAGCCGCCATGTGGGTGCTGGGGATCGAACCCAGGTCCTCTGCAAGAGCAGTCGATGCTCTTAACCACTAGGCTATCTCTCCAGCCCCTGTTTTCATCTCTTAAAGTATCCTCAAGGGCCTTCTGACTTGGTCCGCTCACATCCTCCTTTTACTGCGGCATAAGCTCTGCGGTGTGGATTTGCTCTTGCTTTTGTGAGCAGTCCCTCGAGGATAATCAGTAGCTGTCTCCAGTCCTTGCTCATATAAACAGGGCTCAGTGGGTGGTCTTGGACACAGAGGACACACAAAGCACACATGAAAACAAGATGTGGGGGACACCACCACCTCCAAGGTGAAACTGCTGTTCCAAGGGTCTGCCTCTCTTAACTCAATCCCTTTAATAACATGCTTCCCCTTGGATGAATTCACTCGCAGGCAACCCCATGGAGAGCACCCATTGCTTGTTCATTTTCTTGAGCTGGGTGTTTTGCCTCATGATTGCTGTCTGTCGTGGTAGTTTTAGTAGGAGTAAAATCAGCCAGTGCTCTTAACCTCTGAGCCATCTCTCCAGCCCCTATCCACCTTTTTTTTTTTTTTTTACTTCTTATGTGTATGAATGTACTGTTTGCATGGAGGTCTGTGCACCCGTGTCGTGTAATGCTTCAGAGGTCAGAAGAGGGCATCAGATTCCCCTGGAACTGGAGTTAAAGACAGTTCTTAGCCACCATGTGGGTTCTGGGAATCAAACCCGGGTCCTCTGCAAGAGCAGTCAGTGCTCTTAACTGCTGAGCCATCTCTCCAGCCCCTAAATTTTTAAAATATCTAGCCCAGATAGAAGATAAACTCTCTCACTAGAAGGTAGCATTTTTAAAACCTGCTGTCTATATTTATCTGATTGGATTACCAGGCACCATCAGTAGAGAAAAGTAAATTTGGAACTTCAGGTAACTGATTATATCTACTCTTGATGTGGTTTGTAAGCTTATATGAGAAAATTAGAATTCCCAGACTTGAAAAATGCATAGATATAATTCTGTTTCTGAGATATGTTGACTATGTGAACTACTACACATTGATTAAAAAGAATGAGAAGAACCTGTTAAATCAGAGGGTCTCCAGGAAATATTATTTAATGTAAAAAAAAAAAAAGCCAGTTTCAGAGAAACTCAGATAATATGGTATGCTTCCTGCCTTGAAAACTCAGAGACCACTGGTAAGTGGCCTGTTTTCCCTGGGTGTGTGTATGTAAGTGCTTCAATCCATAGATTAAGGTCCCAGAAAGATGGATACCAGCATGATGCTGTCTGCGGGTAGAATAAGAACTGGACCTGGGTGTAATTAGAAGGTACCCGAGTTTTGCATATAGAGACTGTTTCTCTCTAGAAGAACCACTCATCTCTTTGCAGAATTAAAAAATATATTTTGTGCCACCACGCCCAGCACTTGGGAGGCAGAGGCAGGCAGATCTCTGAGTTCAAGGCCAGCTTGATCTACAGAGTGAGCTCCATGCCAGCTGGGACTAAAAGGGAGACCCTGTCTCAAAAATACCATATATATATATTACCAATTTTATATATATATATAAATAATTTTTTTGAAGATTCTACAGGGTACCAGATTTATTTCATTGCCAGTCAGGCAGTAGCCAAGGGGCTCTGAAGGAGCAGCTGTGAGCGGGGCTTCTGTCCACTGTCTGATCGCAGCCTCATCTTCTCAGATCCTAACAGGTGAAGACTGGAACGCAGTGATGTACGATGGCATCATGGCCTATGGAGGCCCGTCCTCCTCTGGAATGATCGTCTGCATCTACTTCATCATCCTCTTCATCTGTGGCAACTGTATCCTTCGGACCCACCAGGGCTGTGATGTCGCTGTCACTGTCTTGTTCTCTCTCTGAATCTCCGTGTGGCGATGGCAGTGGTAGCACACATGGGACCAGAGGAAACAAAAGCCTTCTCGTTAGCTCCTTGTCACCTTCCCCTCTGCATGGCAGATGGGGTGGTGTGGTGTGAGCAGAGCTCCAGCTGTGCTTTGAGGAATGCCAGCTGAGGTAGCACACCCGGGAGCGATGGGTGCGATGGTGCGGTGCATGGGCTGGGGCTAGTGGCAATGAAGCTCGGCCCATGCCTCCCCTGTAGGGGAAGCGCAGCGGTACTTTGTGTTGCCACCATGGGGAGGTTAGAGCTACATCCGTGTCACCTGGATGGCAGTGGGGAGCCATTGATGGATTGACCTACGCACCCCAATCTTGCTCTCCTCACCTGTCACTTGTCTGGCTTCTGTATCATGCTGTGCAACCTTTTCTAACTAGATTCCTTTTCCCATCACAACTTCTAGACTTTTGCAATTAACTCTTGAGTCGATTCATTTACCTGGACCAGACCCTTCATGATCCTGTAATATTTGGTTGTAGCTATTTTGTCTCTGGCTCCTCTACACCTAATACAAGACCTGATATAGAAAGACCCTTAATAAATGAGCTGGTATATAGACACAAAGACTTCTCTGTCTCTTCACCTTTCTGATTTAAAGAGCCCTAATCTGAGTTATTCTCAAAGGGGCCAGATTCCTATGGTTCTTTCTCCCTCAATATTTGGCTCATTAATGAATTTTCTTCATTGTGGAAACCCTAGAGCCAGTGCTCCCTGCTCTCCTTGGGGACAGTGTTTTATGCCGTGAGGGTTCTAGGAAAATCCCTATCTCAGCATGTCTACACCTCTCAGTCCCTGGGCTCAACTCTAGCCCCTTTCTCCAGGGAGCACCTCTGCCTGTCTCCTACCCAGAGATGAGTGCATCAATCTCCGAGCCCCCATCAGCTGTTGTCCATGTCTGTGGCTGAGTGCCAGGTCCACTGTCCACTGGAACTTTAGGAGGGCATACCTCTCCAACTAGATCACAATCAGCAGTCTTCCTTTTCGTGTTTACATGTCTCGCTGTAGAATAATGTGTGATGGCCTTTGAGAACAGTTTCAATGGATGGGCCATTGCTTTCTCTTCACTCTTCCTGATTGGCTCTAGCTACATCATATCCCAAGCCTTGGGTCTCCAACTGGAATAGATGCTCTGTTTGTCATGTTTCTGCCTGTATTCCCAATGCCCAGGAAGGGGCTGGCCAGCCAGAGATGCTTTGTAGCTCTTTCTGAAACAATTCCACAGCACACCCCTGTTCAGGAGGTCTGGCCAGGCCTCTAAATACAGGTAATACTTTCTGCATATCGCTCCAGATTTGCTGTCTGCTTCCCAGAAGAGTGTTGTGTCATCGCAAGGCTAGCGATGTGATTATTTCTTTTTTTTTTTTTTTAAATTTTTTTTTTTTTAATTATTTATTTTTGTATGTGTATGAATGTATTGTTTGCATGCAGGTCTGTGCACCCGTGTCGTGCAATGCCGCGGAGGTCAGAAGAGGGTCTCAGATTCCCCTGGAACTGGAGTTCTCCTGGAATTGGAGTTACAGACGGTTCTTAGCCGCCATGTGGGTGCTGGGGATCGAACCCGGGTCCTCTGCAAGAGCGTCGGTGCTCTTAACCGCTAGGCTATCTCTCCAGCCCGTGATTATTTCTTTACAGGGCACATTGACAGACATGTTCAGGAAGCACTGACCCTTGTCTAAGCCACCACTGTGCACACCCATCTGTGGAGCTTTCACCTTTACCAGCCAAGGACAGACTGCTTCCTCTGGCTTCTCGCAGCTCCAGTTGACACACAGGCTAGACTGCTAGGTGTATTTTGAAAGTCTTGTGTAACTTGTTCATGTTTCAATTCTTTTGAAAAACCTTGAATGGAATTAGACACAGCCTCCCCTTGGAAATCCTGGTTAGCTTCCACTGAGTTGTATGTTCAGCAGCCCCCTGGGAGTCCCTAGAATACAGGGCATGAGAGGCCGCAGTCCACTGCTTCTGTCTCTCCCAACGTCCTGCTGTAGGTGAAGAGTCAGGCTCAGGGAAGCCCACACATCTGTGCACCACCCTCAGACCTTGGGGTTTCTTACGGTGTTCTTTTTATTTATTTTTTTTAACTTAAATGAGTGTATTGCCTGTGTGTATGTAAGCGCACCCATGGTTTGCAACGCCTGCTGAGGTCAGAAGAGAGCATCAGATTCCCTGGTACTGGAGTTAAGGATGGTTGTTAGCCATCATGTGGGTGCTGGCAATTGAACCTGGGTCCTGTACAAAAGCTGCCCGTGCTCTTAACCGCTGAGCCGTCTCCCAAGCCCCATTGTCACAGTGTTCTTAACAGCTCGTAAGAAGGTAACTGAATCTTCTGGCTCAAGACTCTTGTTTAGAGAACATTTTTTTTAATTTGAGGAAAGCTCATAAGCAGCTTCATAATTGGAAACTTAACAACTGGGCTACACATGGTGGCACATGCCTTAGATCCAGTGCTCATGAGGTACAGGTAGGTGGATCTCTGTGAGTTCAAGGCCAGCCTGGTCTATGCAGGGAGTTCCTGCCCAGCCAGGGCAACATAGTGAGACCCTGTCTAAAAAACAACAACAACAAAAACCAAATAAAAAACAAATTTTATAACTTAGTCACCTAATGTTTGACCATTTACAAAAGTCAGGTTCAGCCACAGATCCAGCTGTGGGACCCATCAGAAGACAGCCCAATCAATACCCTCTGGTAGGAAGGCCAGTGCTCTGTAGTCAGTCAATGCCTGTGGAGTGAAGCGGAAGGAGCTAGCCACACTCTGGAGGCTGCTTCAGGAGAGAAAGCCTCCTACCATATTGTATGAAGATATCATCATTTAAATAGCAAGGCCTTTGAAGGAGTCTGACTTGAAAAGGAATCCCTTGAATATGTATTTCACAGTGTGTGCTCTCAAAGACACAAAGCAAAATGCAGGATACTTCTTTTTTTTTTAACTTTTTTTTTTTCTGTATGTGTGTGAATGTGCTATCTGCATGTAGGTCTGTGCACCCGTGTCATGCAATGCCGCGGACATCAGAAGAGGGTGTCGGATTCCCCTGGAACTGGAGTTCTCCTGGAATTGGAGTTTCTCCTTCTCATCTGCCATGTGGGTGCTGGGGATCGAACCCGGGTCCTCTGTAAGAGCGGTCGGCGCTCTTAACCGCTAGGCCATCTCTCCAGCCCAGGATACTTCTTAATTTTTTTTTTATTATTATTTATTTATTTTTGTATGTGTATGAATGTACTGTCTGCATGCAGGTCTGTGCACCCATGTCGTGCAATGCCGCGGAGGTCAGAAGAGGGTCTCGGATTCCCCTGGAACTGGAGTTCTCCTGGAATTGGAGTTACAGACGGTTCTTAGCCGCCATGTGGGTGCTGGGGATCGAACCCGGGTCCTCTGCAAGAGCGTCGGTGCTCTTAACCGCTAGGCTATCTCTCCAGCCCGGATACTTCTTAATGTAGTATGTGTGGCCCATGAATGAGCAGCCATACACAAACAAGGAGACGATAAAATTTGTATAGGCTCCCCTGGATTTTTGTGGCTCTTGATCTTCCACCTCTTCACAGACCTATAGGTTACTATGTTTTTCATTTCCAGTTTTACCAAGTGAGTAGAGCACTGGGGACAATTCCCCGCTATAAGTCATCATGAGCAGAAGGGTGTGATGTTGCCAACCGTATGTAGTTGTATCCTTAAGATGTTCAAATTAGATATCCTACTGAATGTCTTCTTGGCCATTGCTGTAGACAATTTGGCTGATGCTGAAAGTCTGAACACTGCTCAGAAAGAAGAAGCTGAAGAAAAGGAAAGGAAAAAGATCGCCAGGTAATCCTGTATTCACTGAAGTGTCTGTTCGGGGGTACTTGGGGAGCGCAGCTGCCTGGAAGACTAGGGAGTCATACATGCTTCCCAAGAGCTCTGGCTATGTACTGCTGCTCTGCAGTGATCAGGGTGCCCATGTGGCACCAACCAAAGAGAGGGGAGGCTTGGATGGAAGCCAGGACACTAGCTTTTATTCTCAGAGTGGAGAATGGGAGTCACACATCTCTGTGCTTAAAGAATCACTGTAATTAATTTTGTCGGCATAAAATAAATGATGCGTTCAGTGCTGATTAGCTCTTGGATGAGAATTTTAATAAGATGATCTGTGCAATGAATCCATTGCATTGGATGAACAGGAAGCTCTGAGTTTGGGTTGTGCTATGATCTGGCCATTAAGTGTTTCCAATTGAATTCTGTCCATTACTGGCAGGCACTGTTGACTCAGAATCCTGATCAGCATTTTACACACAGCAATATGGTTA
Source organism: Rhizomys pruinosus (assembly GCA_009823505.1). Taxonomy (NCBI): domain Eukaryota; kingdom Metazoa; phylum Chordata; class Mammalia; order Rodentia; family Spalacidae; genus Rhizomys; species Rhizomys pruinosus. Next base: position 2,327,370 of record VZQC01008907.1, read on the forward strand.
TTGTTTCTTTTATCTGTAGAAAAGAAAGCCTAGAAAATAAAAAGAACAACAAACCAGAAGTCAACCAGATAGCCAACAGCGACAACAAGGTATTTTTCCTAAAACGACTTCTCTTCTTTTGTTTCAAAGTGCTTCTGTTGGAGTCTCTCCATCAATGAGCCATTTGTACTGTTTAAGTGTTTCGTGTGTAATAGTTATGTGTGAAAAGTAGAGCCAACCATACAGACACCGGGGGTTCTGACTGAGTTAGGTAGGGGCCTGGCTGTTAAACAGCATATCACCATAGGACTCAGATGACACTTGAGCAGCTGGGCTACTTTTGATTTATTTTGTTTTGAATTGGAACTGTGTGGTCAGACACACATTAGCATCTTTTAAGTGGATGTTAAAACCAGATTGTTAGTAGATGACTGTTGCAAGAGGAAACCCTAGGATCCAGGTGGTCTAGAAGGTGTTAAGGTCACACCCCTGGCATCGTCTAGCTTATGACAGCTCTGGATGTTTGCTCATTAAACTGGTAAATATTTTACTGAGTCACAGTTACATGTCAGAGGGTAGACCACCTCCATGGAGTTCACAGTCTAATTGAGAGACAGGGAACTAAATGTGGTTGTCAGACAGTAAATGTGCCTGCATTGGGACAGCAAAAGAACGGACCCATGGGGAGAGCCACACATGGTGCCCACTAACCATGACCTTGGAGGTGAGACGCCTCTCGACTGCTCTGAGGTCTTATGCTGGAGCAAAAAATCTCCACCTGCTGTATCTGCATGAGTACAGAAACACACACACACACACACACACACACACACATGAGGCACATGCACAAGAGCCCTCACACAGCTGAATAGCAGGGTCGGTCCTCTCTGGCTTTGAGCCTCTGAAACACATTTAAGTCAGCCTCCTTTTCTGTCATCCTAGGTCACAATTGATGACTATCGGGAGGAGGATGAAGACAAGGACCCTTACCCGCCCTGTGATGTGCCGGGTATGTGGGGCAGAAAGGCCACAGATGGACTAGGCTTGAGGTGGGGGTCACACTGGGCTGCACCAAAGCCAGTTGCCTTGGGAAGGAGTTAGCTCCACTTTCCCCCAAGGTCACAAGCAGCACAAATGACTCAAATTCCAGATGCTGGGGAGGGAGGATGTGGATGATCAGGATAGTCACTGCGTTTGCTAGGAAAATAGTCTGCAGAACTGGGAAGCCTAAGGGCCGGCTTGTCTGTGACTGAAGTTGAGCAAGGAGGTGTCTGGGGAAGCAGCCAGACCCTGGGAAGATGGCACGGACCATCTCACCTCCTCCTATTCTTGTAGCCAGATAGTGCCCTGGAAGACATCTCCCATGGCTCTTAGCTACGCACAGCAGACCAGATGTCCCTCCACCGCATGCATGTGTAGCCCGTGTTCCGAAGGAGAAGGCAGGTGTTCATTAGATGAACAGTGGACGTTAAGCAAAGTTTAGGCCACATTTAATGGGACATTAATAGTAATCCAAATCCATATGTAATCCTTCGTGCATATAAAAACAAAATTCCATTTAAAGTAGGTGAAGAGGAAGAAGAGGAAGAGGAAGATGAACCTGAGGTTCCTGCTGGCCCTCGTCCTCGAAGAATCTCGGAGTTGAACATGAAGGAGAAAATTGCACCCATCCCTGAAGGAAGCGCTTTCTTCATTCTTAGCAAGACCAACCCGTAAATACCCACTTTCTTGGCTGCCTGGTGCCGTCTCTCTGTGGTGACTATAGGGTGGTGGGGTTGGAACAAGGGAAAGTGGTTCACAGCCCCCTTCCGAATCTAACCCGAGTGTCCCTGGAGCCCTCAAGTCCCCTTGGGCTTTCTCCTGTTCCTTTCTTACCATCACCTTGCATTCAACTCTTAAGGGGTTCTTGTTGCCTGTGGGTCCTGGGAGGAGCGGGTTCTACGTCCCCTGCCTCCAGTGCCCATGCATGGGAAGAGCGGTAGGTTAACATCTGTGCTCACTAAAACATTCTGGTGGAGCCATGGCTGTCCTGTCGTGTGCACTGGCCACCTCTGGGACACTTCCTTAACAAGTAGACCTTGTCTTAAATTGCTTGTGGATGAGAATCTTGTGAACAGCTCCTGCCCGGCCTCTGCACTCTCAGATCCCATTTAGGTGATCTTTTCTCCCTGTTGAACTTTACGATATCGCTCACAATGGTTTATAGGCCATAAGCATTTGATTCAGCACTATGATACTGTGCTTAAAATAGCATTTCTCATATTAAAATGATGAAGTGCTCACCAGGAACATGGTAATGAGTCATGGATGATGAGAGGAAGAAATCTATTTACTAGCTGGTTTCTAGGTTTAAATCATCCAGGATTATGTGTGCTGCCAGGGGGATAGGTAGCTCCTGGAAAGGTCTCTAAAGGAAGTGTAGAAATAGTTCTTGCTGTCAGGAACACCGTGTAATTCACAGGCCCTGGGGAGATAGAGGTGGGAAGCAAAGCACACTGGAGCCCTTGAAACATGACCATTTCATGATCTTTTTAAATAATTTGTTATTACTGTGTGCGTGTGGGTGGGCTCGTGTGCTGTGTGTCGTGGTGTACAGGCGGAGGTCTGAGGACCGCTTTGTGGATTTGGTTTTCTCATTCTACCTTCTGGGTTTGGACTCAGGTGGCCAGGCTTGCAGGGGATGCTTTACCTTCTGGGTATCTCTCTCTGGCCTGATGATCTTTTTCTAGAGCCTCACTGTTTGGATATCCTTTAAGAACAACAGGGGCTAGAGAGATGGCTCAGCAGTTAAGAGCACTGGCTGCTCTTGCAGTGGAACAGGGTTCAAATCCCAGCAGCCACACGGTGGCTAACAACAGTCTGTAACTCCAGTTCCAGGGGATTCCAACACACCCTATTCTGACCTCAGCATTGCACAACACAGGTGTACTTAGGTACATGCAGGCAATTTACTCATATACATAAAGTAAATAGTAGTAAGACAACAATACATGCAATTCCCTGTGACTGTGTGTATGGAATGGATGGACTCACTTTCCCTAAAGTTAAGAGCACCCATGTCCCATGTCCTTCCTGTCTAGGAAGCTCTTCCCCAAACTCAGCTGCTGACCGCACACAGCCTTCTAGGAAGTGCAGAGAGCAGCCCTAGAGAGGGAGGCTCGAACTGAGGGGTCATCTTCATATAAGTCGATTCTGGTTCTGAAAATGAGAAAAAAAATTTCAAGGGAAAACTCATCTATATTCTTTAGGCCAAACAACAACAGCAAAAAAAGGAAGGAAGGAAGGAAGGAAGGAAGGAAGGAAGGAAGGAAGGAAGGAAGGAAGGAAGGAAGGAAGGCCTTTTTAAATTTGAAAGTGGGGCCTGCAGAGATAGCCCAGTGGTTAAGGGCCCTGGCTGCTCTTGTTGCCAACTTGGACTTAGTTCCCAGCACCCACATGGTGGCTATTCTAGTTTGTATTCCATTGCTGTGACAAAACACTCTGACTGACACCAACTTGGGGAGGAAAGGGTTTATTCAGCTTACATCTCCTGGGTCACAGTTCATCACTTAAGGAGCCCAAAGCAGGAACTCAGGGTAGGAACCTGGAGGCAGGAGCTGAAGCACGGGCCATGGAGGAATGCTGTTCACTGGCTTACTCCCCTGGCTCATGCCCAGCCTGCCTTCTTATACTGTACACAACAACCTGCCCAGGGTGGCACTACTCATTGTGGGCTGGGCCCTCCCACACTGCTCGACAATCAGACAGTACTCCACAGATGTGGCCACAGGCCAATCCAATGGAGCCAATTCCCCAACTGAGGCTCCCTCAACCCAGGTGTGTCAAGTTGACACTAAAGCTATCCAGCACAATTGACCCCTTGTCAACTTGACACACAATACACATCACTATTAAACCACCACCTTTCCAGTTCTTATCCCCAGAGTATGATGTTAACATTAATCACAACCTAAGACAGTACAACCTTAAAAGCCCCACAGTCCTTAAAATGTCCAAATACTTAAAAGTTCACAGTCTGTTAAAAATCTCTTAACTGTGGGCTGCTGTAAAATCCAAAACAAGTACTGTCTTATTTCAAAGGGAAGAATCAGGCACATTCAAACAAAACCTAAGTCCAGCAAAGTAACTCAAGGCTGGACATCTGGGATTCACTCACGATCTTCTGGGCTCCAAAGGGTTTTGGCAGCTCCCCCTCTCTGACTCTGCCATCCCTGGCACACACAGCTCATCTTGCAGGCCCAGGCCGACTCCATTCCACACCTGCTGCTGCTCTTGGTGGTCGTCCCATGGTCCCGGCATCTCCAAAAAGCTGGGGTCGCCACTGAAACTGAGGCAGCACCTTCACCAATGGTCTCTTCTGACCTCTCCTGGTGCAAAGCCTCAGCTTCTCTCCATGACCCCTGCAACCTTGGGGTCTTCACTGCAACCGAGATGCACTTTCACCAATGGTCTTTCCTGACTTCTCACAGTGCCAAGCCTTGGCTGCTCTCTGTGACCCCCTCAAATGTCAACACCAGAACCATATAGGAGACCCTTACATGTTACCAAGTCCTGCTTCTGGCTCAAGATGGAGGCTCAGGCCCCTTCTGGAACATAGCTTCTGTGTGCTGACCCTGAAGAAATTCTTCCCAGAAGATTTCACCACAGTGATGCTGGTCTCTTGCTACTTACAGCTGATTTTTCAGTCCCAGCTAACCAGCATCAGTTGTCCCAGTGCAACAAAAATTTCACTTCAAGTTCTGGTCTCTTGTTACTTACAGCTGATTTTTCAGCCCCAGCTGACCAGAACCCACAGATTACACAGTCTTGCTGTTCCCCTTTGAAACTAGAAACTTCACAAGCCAGGCCTCCATCTTCTACAAATCCTTCAGCAAAACTGCTCCAAGCTCCACAGCAACAATCTTTAGGCATTCAATGATCTTCCCAGCCCAAAGTTCCAAACCCCTCCACGGTCCTTCCCCAAACACCAAGGTCAGGTCTGTCACAGCAATACCCCACACTTCTGGTACCAATTTCTATTCTAGTTTGTCTTCCATTGCTGTGACAAAACACTCTGACCGACACCAACTTGGGGAGGAAAGGGTTTATTCAGCTTACATCTCCTGGGTCACAGTTCATCACTTAAGGAGCCCAAAGCAGGAACTCAGGGCAGGAAGCTGGAGGCAGTAGCTGAAGCACAGGCCATGGAGGAATGCTGTTCACTGGCTTGCTCCCCTGGCTCATACCCAGCCTGCCTTCTTATATGGTACACAACAACCTGCCCAGGATGGCACTACTCATTGTGGGCTGGGCCCTCCCATACTGCTCGACAATCAGACAATACTCCACAGATGTGGCCACAGACCAATCCAATGGAGCCAATTCCCCAACTGAGGCTCCCTCAACCCAGGTGTGTCAAGTTGACACTAAAGCTATCCAGCACAGTGGCTAATAAGCATTTGTAACTCTAATCCAGGAGGATTTTGTGCCCTCTTCTGGCATCTGTGGGCATTGCACACATGTAGTTCATTTACCTAAACAGCAAAGGTAAGGGCAGGCAATTGGAACCCTTGGGATCAGTGGGAGAGATTCTGACCAGACTGAGAGCCTTCATGAAAGCCTCAGGTCTGGGTTGCTAGACCAGCTGCCCTCCCTGGTTTAGGGGGCTGTGCGACTCAGTGAGAAACCTGCAGTGAGATCCTGACAGGTAAGCGGTAAGGTAGATTTTGAGTCACCTTCTGAGGACTGCTTGCTGTGTGTCACCTCTCAAATTAAACATAAGCTATTTATAAGTTGGCAAGATGGGTCAATGGGTATGGCTACTTACAACCAAGCCTGACCACCTCAGTTCAATCCTCAGGACCCACATGGAAAGAGAGAACCACTTCCTCCAAACCGTCTTCTAAACTCCACATGGGCACTTAGCTATACAAACTAAATAAGTAAATAAATGTAATTTAGAATGTTTCAAAGCAAACCATTTAGCTGGCCGTGGTGATGCACACCTTTAACCCCAGCACTTGGGAGGCAGAGGCAGGTGGATCTCTGTGAGTTCAAGGCCAGCCTGGTCTACACAGTGAGTTCCAGGACAACTGGGGCTACAGGGAGACCCTATCTCAAAAAGACCAAAAAAGAAAAACAGGACATTTATGACAAAGCCTCCAGAAGGCAGGCAGTTTCACCGTCTCGCTCCTTGCAGGTCATATTTAATGCAGCACATCTGGAGTCCAAGAAAGGACTTTGTGTTAAAGATTTGGGTAAATTAAATTTGATAGAGTTCAATGGAACAAAGGATGATTCTTGTGTCATGCAGCCCCGAGAGCATACGTGGCTCAGGAGCTCTAGAGTGTGGATATGGCATCATAGACAGAACACGGACAGATCATGAAAGCGAGAGAGAGATGGGCTTGTCTGGCCACAGGCCCTCCTGGGCCTTATTCGAACATGGTCTGATCGTTTAGCAGCCTGTGATTGGTGGAACCTCAGTCACTTGTTACAAAAGTGTTTTCCTAAGTTAGGCCTTCAGTTAGTTTGGGAGCTAAGTTCGGTTGTAGTTGGTTTGGTATGTAGAGACTCAAGGTATGAAAATATGGTCAGGCCAAATTTAGCTTAATTCATCCCAGTTTCCTTTCTAAGGCAGGGATGGTCAAGAGTCAGGTTTTATGTTGTGGCAGAAAACAGTCATTGGCAGACAGTCCTGGACTGCAAGTTTGCCCCTGCTCCTTACTGGCTTTCTATCTTACTGTTTGTTCACACCCATTTGCCTCGGTTTCCCCATGTTTTGAAGACTGGGAACCCCACTTATAAAGACTGGATGAAATCCCAGTGCAGAGCCACTCGCTCCACAAGTTAGCTGTGGACTTGGCGGGGCAAATGGTGGGTCATACTGGTCTGCTGGAGTGGGGGGACATGAGAGGTCTCGCTTTGGCCAGCCTCTGCTCTGTCTCCAGGAAGCCCACAGCCTGGAGGGTCCCAACAGGCTTGGGCCATTGTCTGGGACTGTGTCAATGCGGCTCTTTCCGCACAGGATCCGCGTGGGCTGCCACAAGCTCATTAACCACCATATCTTCACCAACCTCATCCTGGTCTTCATCATGCTGAGCAGTGCTGCCCTTGCCGCCGAGGACCCCATCCGCAGCCACTCGTTCCGGAACACTGTAAGCTTCTGAGAGAGGAGAGGTGGGTGGGGCTTCCCCAGGGGTCAGCCCGGCCTCCCAGAGAGAGGGCCAGGGGCCCAGGTGGCTGAACTAGAGCAGTGTTCGCAGTGTGTGCTGCCAGATCATTTGTTTTCTGGGAAAATCTGAGTGGGGGCGTCTGTTTTGCTCTTCTTAAGCCACTGTTATAACGTCACATGTCTTCAGGGACCCTTGGCTTCTTCTTGCCTTTTGGTCTCTTTCCCTATTGGAACCGTAGCAATGCCTATTTGGAGATTTAGGTCTGGTGGGTGCATATAGCAGGGGAAAGGTACACTTGAGCCCCAGCAGGCCATAAGCCCAGGAGCTCTGACTTAGGGCTGGTGGGAAGAATTACATCTTCTGTGGACGGTCACCTGAAACTGCTCAGTTACTCTACTGAGGAGAGAGGCATGGGTCAGAGAGAAGATGGGAGGCCGAGCTGAAGGTCTATTGGAGAGGAAGAACCTGGGGTCAGGGAGCAACGGTTGGTTATTTTAAGGAAACAAACAGGGGCTGGAGAGATGGCCTAGCGGTTAAGAGTGCCGACTGCTCTCACAGAGGACCTGGGTTCAATCCCCACCACCCACAGGGCAGCTGAGAACCGTCTTTAACTCCAGTTCCAGGGGAATTTGACACCCTCTTCTGACCTCTGCAGCATTGCAAGACATGGGTGCACCAACCTACACGCAGACAGTACATTCATTCACATAAAAAATAAATAAAACATTTTAAAAAATAAGAAAAATAAAATAAAAAAAGGAAACAAAGTGCTAAGTTTTCCATTATTTTATGTTTAAACACACACCTAAACTAGTTCTTGCTTCAGCAGCTCTCCTTAGCAGTTCAGCTAACACAGCACTGAGCAAACTCCAAAAGAAAAATGGCTTCACACAAGTAGGGGGCTTCTGGCCGGCAGGCCTGGATGCTGAAACGCAGTGCCACCAGCATGCTGCCCAGCAGGGGGAGCAAGTGAGCAAGGCCGCCAGACCATTACACAAGATTAAGACGTTTCTCAACAAACTACTGCTCCCAGCTTTGTCACTGTCACCACACTCTTCAGCTGTAGCCCAACCCCCATTTCCAGTCCCTAGCAAACCTAGCAACCATAAAAGAATGTTCTCATGCAAAGATGAAAAACACTCTCCCTTGCAGGTGGTGTCCCTGTAAAGATGAAGGCACCAAAACTGTCTCACTCCATTCTCACAGATAAAGGCTTTTATTAGAGATCTACCTGACCATCTCCATCTACCCATTCAATTGAAGTGCAGACCTCTCTGCAATTCAGTTCCGTCATAAAACATGAGGCAAGCCGGGCGTGGTGGCGTACGCCTTTAATCCCAGCACTTGGGAGGCAGAGGCAGGCGGATCTCTGTGAGTTCAAGGCCAGCCTGGTTTACATAGTGAGCTCCAGGCCAACTGGGACTAAAGGGAGACCCTGTCTCAAAAAGATTTTTTAAAAAGTATTTGGAGGAAAATCATGTTATCCAGAGTAAGTGAGGAGCCAGTCTAGACTGTGTGGACAGGGAGCTAATTTCAGTTGGCGCTTCTGTTTCTTTCTATATAATCTCTTCCCCAGGAGTTTATTTCCCTGCTGTTTCCCCCTAGTCTTTTTAAACAGATGTGCATATGTGCATGTGTGTTGGTTTTTCAGCACTGCAGTGCTTTCTTTGAACATTAACTGAGTTCTTATTGAAAAAGGAAGTGGAGGCTGAATGAGGAAAGAAGAACCTTAATGTAAGAACTGGATTGGCCCCCGGGACCGAGTAGGCTTGGCAGCTGTGCACATCCTAGCTGCTGGTTACCTTCAGCAGTTATATCCCCAGTGTCCCAGGAAGGAATGAAGGGAAGGTAGCAGGTGCCTGATAGTCCATTGGAAAGTACTGTCCCCTCCCCTGGCCAAGAAACACAATTACACAAAAGTGTTCTAGAAAATATTGTAAGTCCAGAAATGGCAACAGTTTGGAAAAGGATTGCCCTCTGGAGATCTAGCCAGGAAGCAGAGCTCCTAGGACAGACCTCGAACTCCCCAGTGGCGGCTCCTGTACAGGAAACAGCACAGCCTTGTGACCTGGCTAATACCTGACAGGCCTTTTGCCTATGTACGACTGACTTCAGGGCCTGTTCCCAGAAACCAACCATGACTCTTAAATGAAGAGAGTAAGCCTAATGGTCTGTAGAGCCCTTCCAACTCTGATATCTTCAGTTCTTTCAAGAACACAGATAGGGCCCGTGAGGTGGTTCAGTGAGCAACGATTGCCCCCAAGCCTGCCAACCTGAATTCAATCCTGAAACCCACGTGAAGGAAGGAGAGAACTGATTCCTACAAGTTGTCCTCTGACCGCCACACATGCACCATGCCAGACAGACAGACAGACAGACAGATGAGAAATGCAGTAAAATCATAGAGCACCTTTGCCTTGAAGATCAGCAACCAGAGTGGCCCTGTCTCCTGGAAGTCTCGGCCACCATCTTTCTGGTTGAGGGTGTGATAGCAGTTTCTTTGTTGGAATGGTGAGACTTCTTACTGATGACCCATTTGCCCTACCTTGAGTCCCCATGGCTCTGAGAGAAATCAGGAACCCTGGACTAAGAGCTTGTAAGAGTCTGTTGGACAATACACATTTTTAGGAATGCTGGTAGACCGATTAGCCTAGACTGAAGATTCAAGTGCCAGGTTAGTCTGTGCTATGCATGGGCCATCAAGGCAAAGGATCAGCCCTGGGAGACAGCACAAAGAAACAGAGTAGGGCAGGATAAAGTAAGTAAAACCATGCCGTGCAGACCAAGCCGTCTAGTGCATGGGTACAAGGCGGGGAGATTGCTCACTGGTTAAACTGTCCACAGTCCACAGGGCCACATGGAAGTTTCTGGCTCCACTTACTGCCATTAACATCTTTTTAAATTTACATGTTAAACTTTTATTAATTTTCTGTGGGGCTGAGAGTAAAGCCTAGGGCCTTGTGGATGCTCCGCAAGTGTCCGGCCACCGAGCTACACCCTAGCCCTGCCGCTGACATGTTTATTTACACTTCTTTGCCAATCAGAAGCTCAGCTGGATGACTGCGTATTTCATTCAGCCCCAAATACAGTTATAAAATGCAAAATGTGTTTGACTCATTAGTTACTGGTAGATGTAGTTGATAAGAGAAGGAAGGCTATTGCAAAGGACTGTCAGAAAGTAGCCCCCGAGGCCAGGATAGGAGCACAGGAAGCCAGTCATCCTGAGTGGGTAAAGGATGTGCAGCCCACATTATTTCTCACTGGTTGCAAAGAGGAGCTGTGACTGGGTGCAGGTGGGCCCCTCTGAGCATCTCTGTTCTGCCTCAAAGTTGTCCTGGGAGAGTGGGTCTCTGGCCACAGTGTGGGGTTTTGCCTGTTTGCCTGTGGCTGCCACAGCTTGTGCCAGCACCTTGTTCTGACTACCATGTGTTCTGCCTTGCAGATACTGGGTTACTTTGACTATGCTTTCACAGCCATCTTTACTGTTGAGATCCTGCTGAAGGTAAAGGCTTCTTCTTGGTCCTCACTCCTCGAATGCAGATGTTGCAGTAATAGTTACCCCGCTTACCTTCCAGGTGCTAGGGTATGCAGACTATGTCTTCACTGGCACTTTTGCATTTGAGATCATTTTGAAGGTAACAGGCTACCCAGCGGTGTGTCTACGGCCCTGTTCCTGTGTGAGACTCCAGAAAGATGTGTGAAGTGCTTTGAACTTCTTTTTTATTTTTATTTTTTTTTTGTCTTCTGTGATCAAGCTAAGCATTTTTTAACCAAAGGATTTTTTTGTAACTATTCCAACTTGGTTTTGCCGTTTCTTTTTAACCTCTGAGTGCATGTAAGAGCTACTTTGGCTTTGCATACTAGTTGGAATTACATTTTACTCTTTAAAAAAAATCCTCTGAGCTCTATCCACTGGTAATAGATATCACACTAATGTGCGAGCTTTCTTCTGCCCTCCCTGACACCAAAGTCAGAAGAAAAGCACTTATCTTATGAAGGGTTCACTTTCTTCTCATTCCTGGGACTGCACTGTGAGTTCAGTGGCCTCCAATAATACCAAACTATTTTCTTGCAACGAGATTTGCAAGAGAACTTGAGTCCACTTGTGTTGAGATACTTTATATCTGTTTTAATGGATGGGCTTACATTTGTACAAACCAAAGGAGCACCCTGCAGAAGGTGCCACCTGAGTGTAATGCCCATGCATGAGCTAACAGGTACCAGTGCTGTGTGTGCTATGTCTTCACTGTGGGGGCCACCCCATGGGAAGCCCCTTTCCAGGGATTCAGGGGTCTGGAGACCCACATCAGAGGGTAAGAGCCTCCAGAAGTTGGGCCTTCTGGTTCTGGGAGAATGTAGTCTATATGATTAGCCATTAGCTCAGGGAAAGAAGCTAAGAAATGGTGTGTTTTAACTGCATTTTGAGGTTTATGTATATGCAACTCAAGAAAAAAATATATTTTATATTGAGCTACTGGAGAACTTGGGCTCTTCACAAAACCTTCTGTTAATAAAACCTCAACTTGCATGACCAGAGTTTGATCTCATTTTTGTCACTGTTAAAAATTACTTTCAAACTGTCTATCCCAAATGTGTTCAAACCATAGTTTCAAATTTGAGTTCATTTTCCTGCCTAAATTTAAGCCATTGGATTCGATTTCGGTCCTAAATCAGAGGAATACTAAGCAGGGGAATGGCGGCCAGGGGTCCGAGGAAGTCAGGTAGAGGCTGCACTCCCAGAGACCTCTCTCTGACCCCAGGACCTTGCTCTTGACATTTTCTGTTTCTTCCTCAAACTGAATTAAGAATAAATGTTCCACTCAGTCTATTAACATGGTAATTGAGGGGGGGGTTGCTTCCTACTTTTTTTAAAGTTGAGTATATTTACTCTTGGGCTTTGGGGAAAATGAGATCCTGTGTTATTTGGGAGAAAAATAATTGCTACTTTTTAATTTCTGTAGATTTGCCTCAGTGACTCCTAATGGTCAGGGGTGGGGGTTGGAAGGCCATTGGCTCATTTGGTTAAATTCTATGAAAATGCCATTTTTAATGGGTCCAAATGACAATTTCATCACGTTAAGCGTAATATTCCCCAGTAGCGTCTCTCCTTGACTGTACTGCTCTGAGCCTTTACTGCACATAGCCTTTCATTCTTCTCACAACAGTGAACTCTCTACGTTTTCTCCTCTGGAGAACATCCATATTAAACTTCCCAAAACCAGCAGAAACCTCACCAGAGCACCCATGTATGTGCTTAGCTGCACAAGGTGTTTAATGTGAGAACAAGATGGGCTGAGTTGTGACACCACTCAACACCTTCTGTGCCACCCCCAACACCTGCTAGAGTAAACAGACTCAGAGGAGCTATTTGAGATGGGGAAATCGGTAGAGACCAAGGAGCCATATTAAGCAGCCACCTCTGGAAAATGATACTAGGCATGCTCGAGTTGGGCGCCTCCTCTCGTTTCTACGAGGAAGGTTTCATGGCACCAGCGTGTGCTCTTGTGGCTCTCAGAGGGGCCAGGCTAGTGCCGCCTGGTGAAGCTCCGCTGTGCGGCAGCAATGGCATCCTCACGGGCGTGGCCATGTGCAGTCTCTCCTGAGACAGGCTCTTAGGACATACTAGAGATCTTTTCATATTTGGATCCTGTCATTGTAGTAAAGTCTAAATTGGTCTCTTTAAAAGTGTGCCTGCAATCAGCTGTCCCCTTCCATTTTTATTTGAATGCCTTGTGCAGTTGCCAGCCCTGCTGTTTTACATTTCTGTCGTCTTTACAGCAGCTTGTTAAGGAAGCCATGCTTTCCTCAAGATTTTGTGAAGAGCCTAGGTTTTGTTCATTTGCTTGTTTGACTCTGAAGGGGAGGAAAAAAAAAAGGAAAAAAAGAGTAAATGACCCATGCTTCTGTTTGCAGATGACAACCTTTGGAGCCTTCCTGCACAAAGGGGCATTCTGCAGGAACTATTTTAACTTGCTGGACATGCTGGTTGTTGGGGTGTCTCTGGTGTCATTTGGAATTCAGTAAGTATTCATGTATATGTGTGCACACCACCAGCAGAATGGCTTGCATAGGGAAGTCTAAGTACTTCATTCAGACTGGGCGCTGCTGGATGCTCACAGCCGGGATGGTGTAAACCTGCCATCACGTCTACCCGTTTCTCTTTTTCTTTTTGTACTACTGCTAGCTCGAGTTTGCAATTCTCTTTGAAACTGGCTTTCAACAGCAGATGAAAGACATCTTGACTAGGAGGGAGCAAGCCAGGTGCCCTGTCCCCCATTCCCCCAAACACCCCGTTTTCCAGGCCCAAGTGGGCGTTCTCACTTAACATGACACTTCAGGAGGAGCTGGGAGCCCAGGCTTTCAGACCACTTCCACTTGGATAGTGCAAACTTCCTGTGTTTATGGGATGGAGCAGCTGCTATGAACTCTTCCTTTGGCTTCTGAACTTTTTTGACTAGGAGGTGACGGGGGCTCAAAGTCAGAGCCCTAGGACCCGCTGTAACATTTACCTTCTGCTGTACCTAGAACAGTGTCTACAAGTAGTATCCTGTGTGGCCTTGCTCCCCTGAGGGTCTGTGGGCACCTCTGCTCTGGGGCTGATCATTAGTCCCCCGTGTAAACACGCCCCTAAGCTAAGGGTAACTGGAGACACCTGCCTAGACTTGGTTACTTGTCACCACCTCCCACCCCCACTGCAGCCTGGGGAAAGATGTCCTGAATTCACTGGTGGGCAAAGCATTCAGTCCAGTATATTCACCGCTCCCATCAGCCCGCAGGCCGTCTCTGGCCCTCTGGCTGCAGCCCTTGCACACTTCCTCCTGAGCCTGTGTTCCAGCCACACCCACCTGTCAGGGGTGCTGTGGTTGTGTCGTATGCATTGTTCCTGCAGCCTGAACCCCTCTTCCCTGTCAGCTAACTGCTCCTCCTTTGACACCCCGCCCCCATGCTTACCTCCCTGAGAGGCGTCCCAAGCTGCCCCTAAGGTCGTGGCTGCCAGTCCCCCCTACCAGACTTAACCCCTTGAAGGCCAATATCAAAGCACTGTGACAGGCCCCCAAACTTAAACACTTAGCCCTAAAAGTCAAAGCTTCTACCGTTTACATGGACAAGAACACAGTAAGTTTGTAAATTATGTTTCTGTAGAGGCCGGCTGCATCCTTGAGCAGGGCCTTTGTGAGGACTCCTGGGCTCCCTCAGGAAGCAAGAGGCCTATGTAGTGTATACAGAAAAGACCAGATTGTACTTAAGTCCTGGAGAGGGACCAGCTCCGTTGTACATGGATCCAAGGCAAATTGTGCAGTGCTCTTTAAGAAGCCAAGGTGAAGTGAGATAGTTGATCTCAAAGACTCCTGTCTAACCATAACAACCTCCACATGCCTTCTGCCTTTTGCCCGTACTTAGGTCCAGTGCCATCTCCGTCGTAAAGATTCTGAGGGTCTTAAGGGTCTTGAGGCCTCTCAGAGCGATCAACAGAGCCAAAGGACTTAAGGTATAATCCCTCTCCTCTGCTGGGGCTGGCTTGGGTCGGGGGTGGCTGAGCTGAGGCCTGATGGCCTTCAAAGTGGGAGCTTTCTACCAAGAAAGCAGCCTCCGCCAAGTACTATCATTCTAGAAATTTTGTTTTTGTGGGGGCTGGAGAGATGACTCACCAGGTAAGAGCACTTGCTCCTAAGCAGTAAGTCCCTACTCGAATCCCTGGAACCCATGGGAAGAGCCAGGGTGCTCACACCCTCCTGAAACCCCAGTGCTAGGGGAGGGCTGAGGATGGACGATCACTGGGGCTGACGGGTGGGCACCCTAGCTCCAGGTTCAGTGAGAGAGCCTGCCTCAAGAGACGAAGATGGACAGTGATATCCTCTTCTGCCCTCTCCACACACATAGGCACATGCATGGTAGTATGCACCTGCACATACATGCATGTATGCACCACACATGCATGTAGACACGAGTGCACATATGTACATGCACTAAACATTTTTGGTTGGTAATTGGAGATATTTTTCTTTATGATTACAATCATTAATTGTAACTTCTTTGTGTTTTTTAGTTTGTAAATCTATTATAATACAGTTGTACTAGCGGGCTTGCATTTTGCTAAAGCCTTTTTGGGATGGGGACCCCGTGGGCCCATATGAAAATGGTTCTGTGCTCCATAGCAATTAAACCAACTTCTTTGGAGGAAGCCAAAGAAAGGGCACTCAAAAAAATGCTCATTGGAGCCAATGGGATGGCTCAATAAGTTAAGGTATTTGCTATAAAGCCCAAAAACCCAGGTCCAGTTCCTGGGACCACCATGGTAGAAGCAGAGAACCAACTCCTGCAAGTTGTCCTCTGACCCCCCCATAACTGTGGCCCATGCATGCATACACACGAACTCACAAAAAAAAAAAAAAAAAAAAATACCAAAAAAAATAAATTTTTTTAAAAAAAAAAAAAAAAAAAAAAAAAAAGAAAAAGAAATAGAGAAATATAATAGACAGAGTTTTAATGATGGTTCCTCACATTGAGCACAATGCATGTGGGGCAGATAAGCAGGAAAACAAAGCCCATGGTACTGAGCAGTTGGGAGGGAATTCACATCAAAACGCACTCAAAGAAGCCGTGGCCTGGTCCTAACTCACCTCATGGTCTCCCTGTCCACCCCCAGCACGTTGTCCAGTGCGTCTTTGTGGCCATCCGGACCATCGGCAACATCATGATCGTCACCACCCTGCTCCAGTTCATGTTTGCATGCATCGGGGTCCAGCTGTTCAAGGTAGGGGCGCCCCCTCGCCCAAGGCTTGGGTTGGTTTCTATAGGGAGGAGCCTGGATTTGACTCTCCACCTGTTTTGTGCCTAGGGAAAGTTCTATCGCTGCACGGATGAGGCCAAAAGCAACCCCGAAGAATGCAGGTGGGTGTCCTGAGAGCAGGCTGGGGAGTTTGGAAGAGAGACAGAAAACCTCAAGAATTCCCTTGTGTTAGCATTTCACAGGTTTTCGTCAGGGAATAAGAACCTCGTCTGCTCAGTTCATGCCTGGAAAGATGGTTGTTGGTATTTTTTTGTTGCTTTATTTTTTTTTTTTTAAGTTGAGGTAAAACTCCCATAAAAGGAAATCAGTTGTTTTTAGGGCACAATTCAGGGCAGTTGACATAGTCACGCTGTTGTGTTGCCAGGACTTCTATAGGGCTTTGAAACATTTTTTTATCATCCCAAAGGAACGGGTAGATAGCTTTACCTATTTGGTGTGGAGATTCTAAACTGGAGGAAGGAACCCCAAAATAACAATGCCCGAATGCCCACACCACTTCCCTGAGATGCACTGGGACGGCGGTCCCCCACGGCACACTTGCAGCTCCATCCCTGGCACTCAGGAATGAGCTACCCCCTTCTAGAAAACTTGGCAGACTTTTGCTCCTTGTTCCTATTGCTCACATAGTGGTCATACCTCCATTCACAACAACCAGCAGAGGAGAAACAGCAGGATGTGTCCATGCCTTATATTCTAAGATGTGCAGTGACTATAGAGTACTCAGTGTCCATGGATACATTGCCCAGAGCTTAAGGCTGCAGCAAGTGTCCCCCACCTTCAGAGATGTAGCTGACCAAACTCTAGCTGCCTGCTCCAGAATCCATTGGTTTGGGTTTCCTTGAGCAGAAGGTGTGCCCACAGGGCACTAGGTGTAATTTGCCTGGGACTACAGCTGTAGGGCTGCTGTTGCCCCAGGCTGAGGCATGCAGAGTACTCCGTGGAGCTGAGCAATACACCCACAGTGTGGAGATACTGGCCCTTCCCTCATCCACCTGGTACTGTGAATCAGAAAGAATGGGCTTTATCTCTTGGGGTCCTTCCAGAAGCACAGCTCTGTAAGAAATGGTGTGTGACAACAATTACGGAATTCTTTTCTCGCCAGGGGTCTTTTCATTCTCTACAAGGATGGGGATGTCGACAGTCCCATGGTCCGTGAGAGGATCTGGCAAAATAGTGATTTTAATTTTGACAACGTCCTCTCTGCTATGATGGCACTCTTTACGGTCTCCACTTTTGAAGGCTGGCCTGCGTGAGTATAAAGAAGGTCCAGTCTCCCCTGAGGCCCCTGCTTGTTCATTGGGGGCTCCTGGATGAGTCTTCCTCCCAGGAGTGGGTTCCACTTATGTCCTTTACAGTTGCAACCTTAGCCTGTGACTAACTCTGGACCACATGTCCTTACTTCCCGGTCTGCATGGCTTCTCTGCCTGGCCAGGCAGGTGCCTGGCATCTGTGACCCATACCAGGCTGTCAGTGAAGCCTGATGCTACAGGGTCTGGGCGGCATCTCTGGATGTGATTAGGGAGATCATAAGAGGCATTTGCTGTGTAAATTTCTATTGCTAGCTCTCTTTTTGTTATTCCTAAAGAGGATTTGACAGCATCTAACCTGTTCATTAATTAATTCATTCATTCATTTTGATTCTTAAATTCTGTTCTTTTTAATTAATTAATTATTTTTATGTGTATGAGTGTACTGTCTGCATGTAGGTCTGTGCACCCGTGTCATGCAATGCCGCGGAGGTCAGAAGAAGGCATCGGATTCCCCTGGAACTGGAGTTACAGACGGTTCTCAGCCGTCATGTGGGTGCTGGGGATTGAACCCAGGTCCTCTGCAAGAGCAGTCAGTGCTCTTAACCGCTGAGCCATCTCTCCAGCCCCTCATTTTGATTCTTAATGAGCACTAATATGTGCTGGGTGTGGATAGTTGCCTTTGAACTATTTCTTTCACAAAGGCTCTTGCACATTCATTCATAATGTATGCTTTTGATATGAGCTCCATGCAAATACTACTGTGTTAGGCATTGTGGAAGAGACTGAGTGATAGAGACACGGTTCTTCCCTTCAGAGCTGGGACCTGGCACAAGTATCACATCACACCAGGCAAAAGCTCTGGTGTGTCACATCTAGTACAGAATACGATCTAGAAAAATGGGTAGGGTTTGGATGGGTAAGGAAACCAGGGCACAAAGATGGAAGAAAGGCAAGAGAGGGAGTCTCTGTCACTTTGCTGCCCTCCTTCAGATGTCCCATGCCCAGTGGACAGGCTGGTTCTCAGAGGCTTCCAGAGCTCTAGGGTGGCTGTTCGAGTCAGATATTTTTTTTAAAAAAATTTTTTTAATTATTTTTTTTATTTATTTCTGTATGTGTATGAATGTATTGTCTGCAAGCAAGTCTGTGCACCCGTGTCGTGCAATGCCGCGGAGGTCAGAAGAGGGTCTCGGATTCCCCTGGAACTGGAGTTCTCCTGGAATTGGAGTTTCAGACGGTTCTTGGCCGCCATGTGGGTGCTGGGGATCGAACCCGGGTCCTCTGTAAGAGCGGTCGGCGCTCTTAACCGCTAGGCCATCTCTCCAGCCCTCGAGTCAGATATTTTAAGAAGCCTCTGTAGGACAGTTGTGTGGAGCTTGTTTACTAGGAAATTGGTCCTGGGAGAAAAGAGGTGTAGAGGGGCTGCAAGGATGTGACCTCAGCCTCTACCCCTGACCTGAGGACTGGGACCTTGGTGCTCGGGTCTCTTCCTGCCCTTCTAGAGCGATGCAAAGGGGAAGGGGAAAATGTGCAGGCATTTGACACCCTGGGAATATTGACCATAGTCCTGAAGGACTGACTCTGTATCAGGGTGGGGTCCAGTTGAGACTGGGGTGTTTTATGGTAATGTCCTTCTTCTTAAGAGTTCTGATATTGTTTATTTTTAGGGTGCATTTCAGTTTGAGGAACTGTTCCGAGCTCTTTGGAAACCCTCTGGTTGAATGCTGAGTGTCTGTCGTTGCACGCACAGTTTTCAGTTCCTCCAATATGACAACATGCTGTTCTTTCTCTCTCTTTTCTATTAATAGAAGGAAACAGTAATTATTTATGAAATCTTTTGATTTTTAAGTCCTCCAAACAATGAGCGTATCTGGGTAACCCCTTACCTAGGTGTCAACTGTTTGGGCCCAAGGATAAAGATGCCTCCGTGACCTGGCTGTGTTCAGAGACCTTGTGGAGAGGAACTCTGGGGACCTCTGGCAAGGCAGCAGGCCGGGCTGATGGAGGTGTGCCTTCACCTGGTTTTCTTATTCTCCAGTTTGCTATATAAAGCCATTGACTCGAATGGAGAGAACGTTGGCCCCGTCTACAACTACCGCGTGGAGATATCCGTCTTCTTCATCATCTACATCATCATTGTTGCCTTCTTCATGATGAACATCTTTGTGGGCTTCGTCATCGTTACTTTTCAGGAGCAAGGAGAAAAAGAGTATAAGAACTGTGAGCTGGACAAAAATCAGGTTAAAGTCACACACCGTTTGTGCTTCTGTCGCCCCAAGCAACAGCAGAGCGCCTTCTCTTTAGATGGCTTTCTCTGTTCAAAGGAGGGTGCCATCCTGGGCTTGGGCCCTGTTCAGCCTCACACAGGTTGAGTCTCTGCAGAGTTAAGTCCCCAGACACAAAGTAGACTGTAACTGGGGAATCATAGAATGCCTAGGCCACCTTCCATGGTCATAAACAACTAATGATGGCTCGGACTCTTGCAGGGTACCGTGACCCAGGGTCAAAAATCACCCACTCAATTTATCACAGTTTATCTACAGAGAGACTCTTTGATATCTGCTTTTCAGTAGGCTTTCTTCACTTTGATGCCACTGGTATCAGGCAGACCCTTCCTGCTGGACTTCCGGGGTACAGCCAAAGAGGGTAGGGCAGAATCCCTGGCCTCTGTATCTAGATGAGGAAACCCAAAATTCCCAGAGATGGCCAGCTGTCCTCTGGGGGGGGGCACAGGTAAAGTCAGAAAGTGTGAACCCAGGGCTAACGTTTTATTGGTATAAATTCTTAACTAGTTGATGCAGCAGAAGCAGGACCCATTGGTTCCCAAGCAAAGAAACCAGGAACCCTGGAAGAGCACGGGGCACCTGCACCTGCTCTGTGACGTTTAGTGGCATTCGGTCCCTGGGGTCCTGGCCCCTTATGTATAAATTGAACACACTAAGGAGTTTCCTCTTATAGATTCTTTTGAGCTCTTAGCATGTAGCCAAGAGCCATAGCGTGATGAGGTATTCTGACCCAGGCAGCAACTCTGGCCGCTGTGGGAAATGTAGGATGTGCTGGTGGAGTTTGTGGAAGAACTTTCCTTTGGGTTGTCAGGGTGTCCTTGCAGCCCCTACCAGTGATACTCTGAGGGAAGCCTGGCCTAGCCCTTTGCCCACACAAGGAAGAGGGGAGTGAGGGCAAAGCCAGACAAACTGGGTGGGCTGATCTATGTGTGTTTGCACCTAAAGTCCAGAATAGGCTTCGATCCAGCACCCTTAGTGCCAGCCATTGAGGTCAGAGTGGCATCAAGTCCTGGACACAGAGAGCCTGCTGTGTCTAGAGTAAAGAGAAGCGTGGGGCTAGAATAGGCCTCGAGGGCAGCTGGAGACTCCCTCTGGCGTTGATGCTAAGGGGGATTTGTCTCTGTCCCCAGCATAACTGGAAGGACAGTGGTCTGTTTAGAGCTACCTTCAGTTCAGCCCAGCCATCATTACAGCCATCCCTAGGGGGTGCTAAGGGGGATTTGTCTCTGTCCCCAGAATAGGTGGAAGGACAGTGGTCTGTTTAGAGCTACCTTCAGTTCAGTTCAGCCATCATTACATCCATCATTACAGCCATCCCTAGGGATTCCGAGACTATGACAAGCTCCTGAACTCTGCCCCCCCCCACCCCCCAGGGGACACACTGAGCTCCTGAGGCCTGAGAGCTGTCTCCTGAGAGTCCATTTGAGTCCTCTGGGAAGCTGCTGGTCTCAGGAAGTGAACTCAGCCTCTCTGGGTTCTTGAACCTGGTCCTGATGGGTAGGCACGGCCTGCAGGCAGAGAGGGTAGGCACGGCCTGCAGGCAGAGAGGGTAGGCACGGCCTGCAGGCAGAGAGGGTGGGCACGGCCTGCAGGCAGACAGGGTGGGCACGGCCTGCAGGCAGACAGGGTGGGCACGGCCTGCAGGCAGACAGGGTGGGCACGGCCTGCAGGCAGACAGGGTGGGCACGACCTGCAGGCAGACAGGGTGGGCACGGCCTGCAGGCAGACAGGGTGGGCACTGACAAGCTCTGGGCCACGTCCCTCCTCTTCTGCCTGCATATACCCTGCAGAGCCTCGAGAGAAGCAGTGAGAGCTGTCCTCAAGTGTCAGTCAGCACAGCTTTGCTTTCCTCTGTGGTTGCGCTGAGGCATGGAGACAGTGGTGCATGCTGGGCACCCCAGAGGCTCAGTGGGGCTATGGTAGGAAGGATGCTTGTTTACAGCCCCTTCCTGGAGGGCAGAGTGAACTCTTGCTGGACAGGTGACCAACATGTGCCCCTTCCCCGGAAGTGCTTACACCCCATGCCTACTCTTTTCTGCCCCTGCAGCGCCAGTGTGTGGAATACGCCTTGAAAGCCCGGCCTTTGCGGAGATACATCCCCAAAAACCCCTACCAGTACAAGTTCTGGTACGTGGTGAACTCCTCACCTTTTGAATACATGATGTTCGTCCTCATCATGCTCAACACACTCTGCCTGGCCATGCAGGTAAAAATGGAGATCACCATGGGAACCAAGTCTGAGTAGGCCACACAGCCAGCCCCACACCCCAGATACTGAGGGCAGGTGCTCTCCCTCCCAAGAAGAGGGGTTTGACGTTCTGAGAAGCCTGGGCTGTAGTGTGGTCAGAGTTCCATTCCGGCTGTTTGTCGTCATGGTAGACATTAAGATCACTACGTTTTTGGAGACTGTGTATGCCACAGGACAGTAGGTGGTGATCCCATGGAGCCTGCGACTGGTGTTCATTTCCATGGGGCTCCTGGGGCCTGAGAGTGGTTGTGGACCAAAGCACTGCAGCCACACAGGCCTCTGCTTCTGTCCTGCTTTCCATCTTTACCAGCTCATGGCCTTGGGCAACTTCTTTTATTCCCCGTGCCATGTTTTCTTTATGGGTAAAATGGGAATCTACCACATAGACTTCAGGACAAGATTTCTGCTGGGTTATTCACATCTGGCACGTTGGTCTAGATCTGTCACAGTAACACCCAGTGTTGAAAAGCAAAACCCATGGTACATTCCTATCTTCGAGGAGCTCCCAGTGTGGTGCTGGGAGATTTCCTAGGTAATGAAATACTGATATGAATTACAGTTACTTCTTGCTAACACTGACTAAGTCAGATTACAGGGCTGTACCAACAGTGATCCTTCAGAAGTTACTGTCTTAATAGCTATGGTGCTGAATCAGGAAGCAAAGACCAAGATCCACATTCAGATTGGCCCAGAGTTCAAGAATTTGACCAAATCAGACCAACCCTCAGTGCTGTCTAGAAGACAGGCCTCTCTATAATCAAGCATAAGTTTTCAGACACTTTTTTAAAGTTAAAAAATGAAAAGCTGCCAGGTATGGTGGTGCATGCCTTTGATGCCAGCACTTGGGAGGCAGAGGCAGGCAGATCTCTGTGAGTTCAAGCCTAGCCTGGTCTACATAGTGAGTTCCAGGCCAGCTGGGGCTACAGGGAAACCCTGTCTCAAAAAATTCTATAAAAAGAAAAAAGGAAAGAAAGAAAGAAGAAAGGAAGGAAGGAATGAAGGGAGAGAGAGAGAGAAAGAAAGAAAGAAAGAAAGAAAGAAAGAAAGAAAGAAAGAAAGAAAGAAAGAGAAGAAAGAAGAAAAGAAAGGAAAGAAAGAAGAAAGAGAGAGAGAAGAAAGTACTGTATACTGATTTAAGGAAAAGTACAGTCAGAATACCACCTTTAATCAAACCTAAACCTAAGTGGTATAAGACTTAACACTAGGGCTGGAGAGATAGCCTAGCGGTTAAGAGCACCGACTGCTCTTGCAGAGGACCCAGGTTCGATCCCCAGCACCCACATGGTGGCTAAGAACCGCCTTTAACTCCAAGAGAACTCCAGATCCAGGGGAATCTAAGACCCTCTTCTGACCTCCGCAGCATTGCACGACACAGGTGCACAGACCTACATGCAGACAGTACATTCATACACATACAAAAATAAATAAAATTTAAAAAAAATTTAAAAAGACATTTAAAAAGACTTAATACTAATTGGTTGGGTGTGGTGACACACACTCAGTCCCAGCACTTGGGAAGCAGAGCCATTCAGATCTCTGTGAGATGGAGGCCAGCCTGGTCTCATGGTAAGTTCCAGGCCAGCTTGGGCTACAGGGAAACCCTGTCTTAAAAAGACAAAAGAAAAATCACTCATTAAGTTCTCACCTTTATCCATAGACATTCGGATAGTAACTGCAATGTCTTGGTCAAAAACCAAAGTGTGAGTCCTGGCAGAGAAAGGGCAAGTCCCCACTAGCCCGAGTTGAGAGAGTGGGCGTGTTTTCCCTCCATCATCTGGCCATCCTCATCTAGTCACAGACCTTCCTGTGCTGTGTGGGAGTTCCCCATTTGAACTTGCAGTGCCAGCTTGAGTTGTTGGGAGAGGGTACTGGACTGGGGGGAGGGTAGAGCTGCCCTCAGGGTGCAGGGACTCATCCGGGGTAAATGTGAGCTCACAGGTGGGTCTTTGACATCTGTACCTCTGCCTCCATCCGCAGCACTATGAGCAGTCCAAGATGTTCAATGACGCCATGGACATTCTGAACATGGTGTTCACAGGGGTGTTCGCTGTCGAGATGGTTTTGAAAGTCATTGCCTTTAAGCCCAAGGTGAGTTACTGAATCTCCTTTGCAAAGGTTGTTGCTAAAATCCTACCAGAGAAGTGCCCACTTCCTTTTAGCCTTTCGTGACTGAATTATGTGCTAAATTGTTTTGGTAGCTAAGTGGGTTACCACCTGAGAACATTACAATCTGATTAGTACATCTGTATACACATGGAAAAGTAAATGGGCAAAAGCAAAAACGTCATGAAAACAATTCTGAGAAGAAGAGAGAATTGGGAATTTGTAGACTGATAATCATTTTTAAAACAGTGTTTCTGTTTCTAGTGTAGTGTGTGTCATGCTGTCTCAGAAAAACCTGCCTCATTATCTAAGTATTAGGGGAATGTTTGATAACCATCAGAAAAAATTTGACCCTGATTTTACTTTCAGATTTCTAGCATGAAGACTGCTTTTACTTGTTGCTGGTGTACAGCATCCTTTTTACCTTTTATGGAAAGTTCTGGTACCCTTCACAGTTCCACCATCTTTTTTTTGTTTGTTAATTTAGAAAGCTTTCACTTGATTGTAGGGAAATGAGGTGTGAATTATGTTGCGCTGTGTTAGAGAACTCAGCATTCTGTGTGTGCCTCTTTGGGAGGGAATGACTCTAATCCCTCAGTGCCCAAAGCCTGTGGCACACAGAGCTCGCTGTTGAAGAATGTGGTTTTGAGGCTGAGCTGGACTCAGATCCTCACTCCACTACTGATTAGTTTAAGCATGTTACATCACTGCCCCATGCCTCAGTTTCCTCCTTTGTTCCATGAGGAAACTCATAGTCCTATTGCATGGGGCTGTTGTGGAGTAGCCCCATGCCATAGACTGTCAGTTACTGCAAGTATTATATCACCACCATCACCACCATCACCAGGCAATGATGTTCCCTGACTCTACAGCACTAGACCAAGGAGCTAAGATGACGTGTGGGGTCTCCTTTCTAGCATAGGCCCAGACTCTCAGAATTAGAGAATGACAGAGCCTGGTGCCCAGTTATGTGTGCTCTGTGTGGAGTTATGTAACACCTAAGGTACAGATTCAGAAATGGAGGGTATCATATGCTCCACAGCTAACACAAAATTTGAATTCCAACTTGTTCTTTCTTTAATTTGAAATAATTTCTGTGCAATCTTGAATCCAATCTTTGTGGACCAAAAGGAAAGAATGTTTGTAAGTGATTCGCTGGGGTAACTGCGGTGGGGCCAAATTTGGTACCTTATGCATGGCCAGATGTTACTTCCTGTGACTTGTCCATACATGAGCATTTCCTTCTTTTCCAAATTCATCATAACTTCCTTTGAGGTTTTGGTTTGCTTCCTTCCCACCTTTACTTCTTTGAACAATATTTGTCTCAACTGATGGAAACGGCCGCAGAGTGAGAACATGGTGGTTCTCAGGAAATGCGTGTGGACCATTCCCACAGAACGTTTCCCGACGACCCTGTGCCATGTCTTCCTGGGCCTGGCTCTGCAGTTTTTCAAAGCTTGTCCAGGCTGAGGAGAATGCACTCTCCCCCGCAGAGTGTGAGCACTGAAAAGTGTGTACTTGTATGTGTGCGTATGTGTGTGCCTATGTGCCCGAGTGTATGTGCGAATGTGTGTGGTGGTGCAGGTACCCTCTAGCAGACCAGTGTGTCAGTGGCTTGTAGCACATACCTCTCCGAGTCTGAGGGGAGAGCTCAGTGCTGTGTGTGTAGATGGATGATAACGAGGGGGAAATGTAAGTAATTTATAATCAGTACTAATAGATCAGAATTTTTAAATGGGTGATTTCTGCCAGAAGCTTCACTGCTTTGTAGTTTTACTCAGCAAGATATTTTCATAACCTTAGATTACCTCAAATTACAATCCAGAGAACTTTAAGAAGTACCAGCAGCACTCTCGCACTTGAAGAGCAGTGCTGTTGTCTACCCAGAAGTCAGGAAGATGGGTTTTATACTGTTGTGTGCCCAGACCATAAGAAAAGAGTGAACTCGTCAAGAAGGGATCTCTTGTTGAAATCCTTCCTGGCCTTTAAAACTCATTCTTCCCTTTGGTGCTCATTAGCTAAGTCCAAGCCAGAGTGGTCTCTCACAAAGGAGCCGTGAAAATTCCACTGTCCTCGTTGGTAAGGTCATCAGTTCTAAGGAATGATGTCAAAGATCCAGAGGGACACATATTCCAAGGACATGGCCACAAGGGTGTCAGTATCATCCCAAGAGACCCACATTGTCCTGGGGCAGCTGTCTACACCAAGTAGGAATGCCTTCTAGGTGGCTTCTCACTCAGGACCTCTGTCAAGAGAGAGAGGGCTGCAGTTGTTACATAAAACAAACTAGTGAAGTTAGGGGGTGGAGAGATGGTCAGCAGTTAAGAGCACTGGCGGCTCCTGCAGGGAACCCACATAGCAACTAACAACCATCTGTAACTCCAGTTCCTGGAGAATCCAACGCCCTCTTCTGATAATGCACCCATGTTGTATAATTTCCTCTCCATGGGCATTGTACAACATGGGCGCATTTACATACATGCAGGCAATATACTCATACACATAAAATAAAAATAATAAATAAAATATCTTTTAAAAAATAAGTGAAATTAGACAGATCCCACCTTGTTAGTGAGCCAGCCTTCCAGGAGGCAATATTTAAGAGACTGTAAGAATCTGGACCCTAAGAACTTATACATGAGGGAATCTGGTTGGGGAATGAGTTTTCAAAGCATATGTATATGGAATGGCCCAAAGGGATGGGGCCCAGTGTCCACAATAGTAGTGGACAAGGTGGGGAGTTGGAGGGGGTGGGGGTCAGAAAACCCAGAGCTGGGAGCCTCCACCCGGGGCAGGGGGGGCAGTACCACATTATGGGAAGAGTTGGTTTTGAGCACAACTCAGGCAAGAGTGGAAGGTGAGGACAAGCCAAGGAACAGAAGAACTAGGGGAAGGCCCTGTGGGTTATTTGGCTGGGAAATCTGCCTGCTGGGCGTCAACCTGATATAGCACTGAGTTGGCCATGCAGCCATAGGGCTTTGAAAAACAGGTGATGCCCCAGATGAGAGACAAGACCCATGCCCCTGGCAGTCACTTCTTTGCGGGTGATCTATTGTCAGGGCAAATACCACTCGAAATCTTCCTGCCCTCAGAACATCACACTAGCTTCTGGATGGCTCTCGCTCTCTCTCATTCTTTGTCTCCCTGATCTCCCTCCTGGTCCTCCTCTCTGTGTAAAATGTCCACATACGTGGGGCTTTATGGCTTCTATCTCTCCCCCCTCTACCCACCCTCCTCTCCTGTAAGCCACTCTGGCAGCTCTCCGGTCAGCCCTCTCTCATATTCTACTCAGGTTGTAGTAAGCCAAAAGCCTTCCAGGCCACTTCCCCAGTGAAATTCTGGCATTGGCCACCTACTGTGTGAGGGGAGAAAATATATATATATATATATATATACACATTTCTGCATCAACTTCCTGCCACTCTCTCCCTGCCATTCCTTCTTTCCCACCTCAAGTGTGAAGATGCTAGACCTTCCCATGCCCACAGACCACTGACTGGAAGCCCTTCTTCTGAATCATTACATTCTCTGAGGCCCACCAGAAGTATTATGCACCGTGACATTGCCATAGCCAGCCCAGCAGAGCAAACCGCTCCCTTGGCATCTGCATCTGTGAGCACTGTTCTTAGGACTGCTTCCATCTCTCTCTACATTGCTGATAAGCAGCCTCTCAGGGGCACAGGCTGTCTTTGGGCTACAGGTCCTCAGCTGATGTGGGTTACAGTTGGTTGTTCAGTAAGACTGGCGCCATGAGCAAAGGAATACATGGATGAGCTCATACACGAAGTTGCCATTGGATCACGCTTGCTTTTCTATCATAGGCCATCTGGGTACAACAGTTCCCAGAGTGGGATACATTTTTCTTAGTGTCCCCACCTTGCTTTTGAAAAAACTTAACGTTACTTACAAAGTTGGCGGTTTCTGGTCTGCCAAAAGTTAGCCTCATGGGTCATTGCTTGGGTCAGGTGCTCCAAACATCCTTCTGGATCTGGCAAGTGACCAGGCTGCCAAGGCAAATGGCAGCAGGCAGATCACTTACATAGTTTTCTTCGGCTCTACCAATGAGTGTGACCCGAGGTAGCAAAACTGTCCTACACATCTTGTCCCCTTACCATGTGCCAAACCCATGCTTCATTGACGCTGGAGATCCAGTAATAGTCAGATCTGGGTTCTGCCTTCTGGGAACCCACTGCTAGGAAGAGACAAACATGAACAGATAGTCAGAACAGCTTTCTTGAAAACAGTGGAGCTTCCCAGCTCTAGGACTGGTTATTCTGTTTCATTTCAGTTTCTGCTCCAGTAGCCATGATAAAATACCCTGACAAAACAACTTTAAAGGGGAGAGGGTTTATTCTGCTTACAATTCCAGGTACAGTGCAGCATGGCAGGGAAGTCAAGGCAGAAACTCGAAACAGCTTTTGTATCGCATCCAGCACCAAGAGCAGAGAGAAATCAATGCAGGCATGTTTCCTTGCCCTCTGCGGGCTCTGCACTTACACAGACAGCACCAGCCTACAGGATGGTGCTGCCCTCAACCCTCCCACCTCAGTGAACCTAATAAGAAAACCCTTCACCGGCATGTTCACAGGCAAGCCTAGCTGGAAAATTCGCTGAGGTTCTCTTTGGGTGATTCTTGATTGTATTAAATTGACAATTAAAACTGTCATAACAACCTTAAATTTCCAGAGTCAGAAACATTTCTGAATAATAAATGGCATTGCCTGTGACAGAGAGATGGGGAGAAGAAGGAATGAAGGAAGGAAGGAAGGAAGAGAAAGAAGGGAAAGAAAGGAGAGAAAGAAAAGAAAGAAAGCTAGCTAGCTACCTAGCTGGAAAACTGGAGGACCCAACTTTGGTTCCCAGCACCATATCAGGCAGCTCATAACTGCCTACAACTCCAGGATCAGTAAGAATCCAATGTGTCGCTGGGCACGGTGGTGCACGCCTTTAATCCTAGCACTTGGGAGGCAGAGGCAGGTGGATCTCTGTGAGTTCAAGGCCATCCTGGTCTACAGAGTGAGTTCCAGGCCAGCTGGGGCTACGGGGAGACCCTGTCCCAAAGAAGGAAATAATCCAATGTCTCTGAACTTTGTAGCATCTGTACACACCCCACTTACACATAATTCTTAAATATATAAGTATATGCACATATATAGGAAGGAGGGAGGGAGGGAGGGAGGGAGAGAGAGACAGAGAGATTTTGATCCCTGGCTCCACTTAAATGGCCCTGGCTTCTGAGTTGGCCGTAGAAGAATGCGCTCTCTCTGGCCTGGGGGGTAGACTGTGGAGATGGGTCCTGGTGAGAAGCCGTGGTGCTGTCAGTGCAGAAGGGTGGGGGAACCGAGTCATGTTGCCTTGACAGTCATTTCATGAAATGCTAAACAAGAAGCAGTGGGGGGAAGGCAGGCTGGCATTTCTGCCTCCTGTGACTCCTGTCAGGGCCACCTGGCTGGAGCCTTGAAATCCAGCCCCCTGCACCCATGCGTCCTCTTGTGGTGTAGACGAGGGTGGTAAAACTTTGGTCCATGACCTATGAGGATTCAGGTACCATTTTGGGACTATGAAGGATTTTTCTAGAGATAATCCAACTTCCCAAAACTTCCTAGACTCCAAAGAAAGTATTAATCCTACCTTGCTGACTCAAAGGGATTTTAACCACCACTGTGCACCAGAAAAGACCCCATAATGAGTACCTTATTTGGGCGTGGTGGCATATGCCTTTAATCCCAGCACTTGGGAGGCAGAGGTAGTAAATCTTTGTGAGTTCAAGGCCAGCCTGGTCTACATATGGAGTTCCAGGCCAGCTGGAGCTTCAGAGAGACCCTGCCTCCAAAAGACCAAACCAAAAAAAAAAAAAGAGTAGTCGACAAGAGTGAGCCACGAGTGGTAACATCAGTCATTCTGGAAACCAGGAAGGGCAGCTAGAGTACTCAGTGCACTCAGGTGGGTGTGGCCTCTGGCAAATCTGTCAGGCAAGACGAGAAAGGCAGAGGGCCTGGAACAGAGCCGGGAAGGAAAGGGGGCTGGAGGCGTGGTCCTCAGTGCTCTGTGAGTGCTCTAGAGGCCTACTGGCTGTGCACAGCCAAGCACTGGCTTGAGAAGTAAATTCCACCCTTCAAGAGAGTCCATGGATGAAAGGGTAGGTTCTGTCCATCAGCATCAGCTGTGGTCCTGCTCCCAATTGGAGAACTGCTTGTCACTCATTTGTAACAGAATAAATATTTAAGAGGACTCTGGAGGCAACATGCGACCCAGCTGCCCTATGTAGCTGTGGGAAGACTGGCTTAAAATGAAGCAGAAGGCTCCCTGGCATCCTGGGGCAGCTCTTTATCCTGCCTTTGACCACATGTTTAATGTTGCAAGTCTAGACCTCAGAAGGCACCTGTTTTCCCTCCATCTTGCCAGCTAAGAATCCTGCATTCATGAGAAGGAAGCGTAAGAGGCTGAAGCAGTACTTTTAAGAAGACATTCCTGTTATACTTCCATACATAGAGCATCAGTCTTGATGCAAAACAACTCCATTTCTCAGCTTTGGACTTCTGAGAGAGGTGCTTGACTGGAGTCAGTAAGGGGAAGAGTGGGAGAGGCAGCACAGATGTAAGGGGGAGACCAGGAGTAGGTCGGAAGTCACTGCAGTTGGGTAGGGGAGTCTCATCAGTAGTAGGAAGACAGTAGACCACTAAGTATCAGAATGAACGGCTGCTTGTCAGTGGGTGAGAAGATGATTAGCAGCGATTAGGAAACACATGCCTGGTCCAGTTGTGGTTCTGCAGAGATTTCCTCTGGGCCTGCATTCCATCACAGGCTCCTGGGCCTTGACACTCCAAAGTAACTCCTGTTCTGTTTTTTAATTGAGCTCTAAATGTGTCTACCGTAATCATGCCGGGGCCCTCTTTCTAGAATTCAAACCTGGGTTTTTACTTCTAAAACACTCTCTCTACCTTTTTAAGAAGATACAGTTGGCTTCTAGATAGATCTTAACAGTACAGTACTGGCAACCAGAAGCCTCTGGCTCTGTGTGTAGAACTTCCCCACCTCTCCCTCCACTGTGGCTTTCCAGGGGTGCTAAGAAAGAAAACAGGCATCAGTTAAGCTTATACTGTGCTGGTCTCAGAAGATATAAACCACACAGCACATGCATAGGGATTTGGAAGTCACAAGTACATTAGACCTTGCACAAGACACAAAGGTGTGAGACTTGGGATAACCAGTAGTGTACAAACTGGCCAGGTGCCACACACTAACTGGGTTTAAGTCTCTGGCTGACTGATGGGGTTGGTGGTCCTGAGGACAGAATATTCTGTGCAATTCTTATTCTTAAAGGCTTTCAGTGTGATAGCCCCAAAGGATGAAGGGGTGAGACATGCAGTCAACATGATAGAGTGTAGCCAGTCAGAAGGCTCTGGAAAGATTCCGTGAAAGAGCTGACCTTTGACCTTAATGTGAATATGGCCTCATTGTGATGGTTGGGGATAAGATTGCAGAGGTATCAGGAGATGTGGAAAGCTAGGTGGGGTTTCTGAGGGATACAGAGGAGTCCCCTTAACCTGGAAGATGGAGAGGGCAGCGAGGACAAGAGCGGAGATAGAAGAGGGCTCCCCGGAGCCTCCTCTGCAGTAGTCCATTCCCCTGCAGAATCTGCCAAGCCTTCTCTCTGCCCACAACCAGGCATTTCTCTGCATTAAGGCCCCTCTATACCTGTGTCCCTGTAAGCTACTGTAGACAACAGTCTATATCTTTCCAACCAAACACTCTTTTGGATCCTGCCACAAGGCATAGCCCCTGTGGTCTTGGCTAAGCTGGTGAGGGTGAGGGGAGAGAGAGCTGCAGGTGTGGGAGAAGGAAAGGAAGAGGGGAGCCTGGAAAGTCTCGGAGGAGGGAGGAGCCTCCCCCAACTCTATAGGTTCAGGGTCAACATGCTTGGTGTCAGGTTGCCCTCTGTCTGCCCAGAGCCATGGGTCTGTGCTCTGTGTGTGTGTGTGTGTGTATGTGTGTGTGTGTGTGTGCCCATTCTCACTCGTGCCCTCTCACACACACATGGGTGCACAACCCTCTGTGCCCTTTTCCAACAGTGGACAGTATTGTTATTTCCCCTTTGGCTTTCCTGCCCCACCCCTGGTTGCCATGGGTGCTTCGGGGACTCGGATATGTCCCCATATGACCCGTCTGATGTTCCCTTCATACATGCTCATGAACGTCTGCCCCTGCCTGCTCTGTCCAGGGGTATTTTAGTGACGCCTGGAACACGTTCGACTCCCTCATCGTAATCGGCAGCATTATAGACGTGGCCCTCAGCGAAGCCGACGTGAGTATGCACCTGCGTGGCCTGCATCCTCTCTCTGTCTGCGCATTCCACTCCCTGTCCTGCAGTGCATCACCTGGACAAGTCACAGATCCCAGTCACACTTGATCTGAAAGTAGGCATTTCCTTACCAAAGCTGTGGGAAAGAAGCTTCTAGAATAGAGCCTTAGCCCAAGGCCTCTGCAGACACAAATCACCTTTGCAGGGCTCTCTGGCACCACTGACCCCAGGCTCTGGTAGGAAGGTAAGATAGGGCGTCTCTGATCGTTTCCATTTGCTCTGTCAGAAGCCATACCCAAAGTGGTGTATCGATGACGTGTTTGTCTTGGGGCAGTTTTTCAAGTAGTTGAGTGGCATATTGTTAATGCTGTCCTTCTCTTCTTTTTTTCTGTTGTGCTTCCTGTTCTCTGTGGCTTCTGAACGCTTGTCCTAACAGCACTATTTCACTGATGCATGGAACACTTTTGATGCCTTAATTGTTGTTGGTAGCGTCGTTGATATTGCTATAACTGAAGTGAATGTAAGTAGCAATCTTTGTGTCCCTTCATGTGATTGTTTTCATTAAGTCTGCATAGAAGAGACTAGAAGCCCCACCCATGGATCGCCAAGAGCTTAAGAACGGCTGACGCTAATTCATTTTGAGATGAAAGTCAATTTGTAGTCTCCCCTCTCTTGTCCTATCTCTGTCCCTTTCTCCCAAGAAGTGAGGACATAAACACAGAATTGCCACCATGAAGCTAAAACAATTATTATTTTTTTAAATCTTACTAACACCTTAAGAGTACTGTTGCTATCTAGCTGGCTGACCTGAGCAAAACCCCCGACTGCTTTGTGCCTCCATTTTCCCAGCTATAGAATAGAGTTAATAATATGTGTCCTGGCCCCATGTACTTCTGTGAAGGCACTGGAAGAGGCCCTCTCCAACTGTGCCTGAGTCTGTGGTGGCTGCTGCTGTCCCCGCAGCCCTGAGTCTGCTGAGCCTTGAGTCCAGCCAGTGACACTGGCTCTTGGTCTTCAGGCAACGTTAACAATGGGACCCAGAAAACTGGTGGCTTGTACACATCAGGAGAGGGTCAGTGCCTCTTTGTCGCATGCAGTTTAGTCGTGACAAGAGAATACAAGCCTGGTAGGTAGAACAGCCCACCACAAGCACTCTGACAAGCCACTCAACCGAAGACCTCAGGCAGGCAGAAGGGCCCTGGCTGTGGGCCCAGAGCCAGTTCATCATTAGATCTTAGTGGGTGTCCAGTGTGTGTGTGTGTGTGTGTGTGTGTGTGTGTGTGTGTCCTCTGAGGAGATGTGTGGAGCTTAGGGAGGTACTGTTGTATGATGTTGGCTTCCGCTCCATGTCGCCAGTCCAGCGCTGCCTCCCGCCACAACCTGCCACCCCAGGGCTCTCACAGGCTGACCTCTCTGCAGAGCTGAGGACTGTCAGATCCATCCTGGCACCCAAAGAGCCTGTGCCAAATGGGAGCAGTGATGCCCTTGTTGATGCTCCTGCTGAGGTCGGGCTGATTCTGAAGTGTGGATAGTGGGTCAGCTGCCAACCTGGCAGTTCCATCCCTGCTTTGAACCTATTTTGACTTATTAGAACCAGGCTTCCATTCCTTCATTGGTCCAATAGAGTGAGTATTCCTGCCTCTCTGCCTCACTGGTGTGTAGTGGGAAGAAAATGATGTCCATATTCATGAAAATACTAACACCAAAGTGTTATAGAGACACACTGGTTATTAGTTCAAGTCGGACCATAAAGTTTTCCTGTGTGCACCAGAGCATGATTCACACCAAAATCGATGCCAAGATACTAAGATCACATTTCACTAGTCCTGGGCACATGTATCCTCCACCCTCCTTCAGCCCAGGTTTATATAAATTCTACTATATGAACCATATTCTAAAAGTAGGTATAAAATTGCCATTTGTGAT
This sequence comes from Rhizomys pruinosus, assembly GCA_009823505.1. Classification (NCBI taxonomy): domain Eukaryota; kingdom Metazoa; phylum Chordata; class Mammalia; order Rodentia; family Spalacidae; genus Rhizomys; species Rhizomys pruinosus. Next base: position 2,361,405 of record VZQC01008907.1, read on the forward strand.
ATGTAAATGATGTTCAGGTTTTTATTATAATAAAAATGATAATGATCCAGTGCTGATGAAAGAACATCAAGACCCTAACTGGGGCTGCCACGAGATCTCTCTGGAGTTTATAGCCAGACATCTGCCTGCTTAGTCATCTCACAGCATAGTAAAGTGCCTATGACGTATATGAAGGAATTTCCCATGGGTCAGAGATAACCTATGACAGACATGAAAATTACATAAGCAGGCCTCCCTGAGCCCAAAGGGCTTTAGGTGCTGTGAGATGAAGGTCATAAATGCCTAGTTTCTGGGTGCCAGGATGTGGCAAAGGCTTCACCAGACAGACAATCCCGCTTCTCATTCTGCCCAACTGCTGACTAGCAAGTGTGACCCGCTCCACTCAGGGCAGCACTGGCTTCCTGGCTACCTCACATTGGCTGGTGATCCTGCTCCTCGTGTATGGCCTGGCCTGGCCTGGCCTGTCAGTGTCTCAGTGTTGTCCTGCTTTACTGGGCTTCAGGTAGGGGCCAGGTCTACGCTTGAGCATCTAGGTTAGAATTTTGCGTTAGGTGTCTGTGCAAGGCAGGCTTTCATGGGGCCCCGTTCCTGACATCTAGTTTTCCTCTCTCTAAGACTCACACTGGGGAACATCCCAATTCCCATATCCTGCTTTCAGTGAGTGGCCTTTTCCCTGTCTAGCTGTACCCTGAGACCAAACGCTTCCCAGTCCTGGCCTTGGCAATGTTCCACCCTGGTGCCTCTCAGGAGATCTCAGCTCAGCATTTCCCCACTAGTGCTTGGTTCAGAGGTGAGACAAAAGCTCTCTTGTCACTCAGCGTCAGTGGCCCTTCAACAGCAGTTTTGCTGGGCATCTTACTGGTTATAGACCCTGAGCTAGGCTCTGAGAAGGTACCCAAGATAAAACCCACAAAATATTCTCAATGTTATAAGTAGGTAAGAATGAGAATGTTGATTCTTACATCTTCCACTGTAGAGACAGAATTCCCCAGGACGGCAGTGCATGTCACAAGCCTGGTGACCTGTCTCCTGATGTCCTGGGTCACCTGAGCATGAAACACCCTTGGTTCATTGTTGGCTGGTTCTGGTTGCCACAGTCATCGTGTTTTTCGATGTTTAACCTGCTATGCTCTCCCTCCCCACCCCACCCCCGCCCCACCCAGACCCTGTTGATCTTTCTTTTCTGTTGCCTAATTTATTTTCATGTTGGTTTTATTTTTAGAAAATTGTAGCGGCAAGTATATATAAACATATACACGGTGACGTCGTTAATGCAAAAGCGCTTCTAGAGACTGCGTACTTGTTTTTGGCTCCCCACCTTTGGTTCTCACTGAGTTTCCCAGGACTCTTGCTAAGGATGCATCACAGTCGTCTAAATTGTTTCCCACACGTTGTTGAATTTGGCTGGAGCCTGGGCTCAGCCTTACTTGGTCAGTCACACTGGCTCTGTAACTTGCCAGCACAGCCTTCAAGAATGAGCAACCTGGCCTAAAAATGAGAAATCTAGCTTGTCTGTATTCCTTGCAAAGCAACAACAAACATTTTGGATGGCTCCTTGCAACGTCCTGTTTGCACGCTCACTGGTCCTCTGTCCTGCTGTCCCCACGGTCCACACCCTGACTGTACGTTGGTTTGATGGCCCTCAGGGGGTCTCCTTCACCTTTGGCTGTAATTCCACCTAGATGACACCTGCTAGGCTCATTTTTGCTCTTCTTTGGTGCCTGTCTGTTTCTTGGGTGTTTAAATAACCAAGCAACTTATTTTTTCTGACCCAAGGATGCCTGTTGCTGACATTTCGTCTTTTTTCATTGTTGCCTGGGAAACCATGGCCTGGTTTAGAAACTATGGATGCTTTGTATTTAACAAAGGACATGTAAAAAGCCAACAGAAGCCCATTCTTAAGGCCCAGGAATTGTCTTCTCTCTATCCAGTGCCCAGTTTAGACTGTGTCTCCACAGCATTACGCAGCTTGTTGTCAGAACGCATGGCAACAGTTTAGCACCATACTCTATATGGTGGCCAAGAATCAAGCAGAGGAACATGACTTCTCAATAGCGGAAGCCACTGTGGCGATCTGTTGGTCCTGATAATGGAATTCTATTGAGCATGGACCACCTAGTCCCTCAAGGCCAGTCTTGACAAACAAGGCATGCTGGGAGCGAATCCTTTCCTTGCTTCTTGTTTCTAGGATCACCTGTGGGTGATCTCAGGAGTCGAGCACAGGGCTGACAAGTGCCAGGTCACTTGAGTTCCATGTGCACCCTCCGCCAGCTGCCTTTTGTTCCCAATGCTCCTCTTTTCTCTTGGAAAGATGGAGGTAGAGCTTAATATCTTTGTATCCAAGTTCTGAACCCTCATCAACCCCCAAAGAAGCAAGTGCTCAGTTCTAATAAATAGCCCAAGTGGGCTCTATAGGACCGCTCTGCTGATGTGGGTCGTCTGCTGAATACTTGTCCCAACAGTTGCTGTGGGCTAAGACTGAAATTCTCAGCTCTGTGAGCACATTAGACTGATTTGGAGATTTTCATATATATCCCAAAGTGCAGGAGGACCCCAGATCACTTAATTAAGGAATAGGACATTGGGCATTGGGCAGCTGGAGCACGCGGCCCCAGATCAGAGCAGCTGCCCTTCCACTGGAAGGTACAGACTGGGCGAAGCCACCTTCAGTGTCCTTCTTGTTGGAAGATATTTTGGCAATTTGCACTGCCCCCCCAGTGCTGCCAGATATATCCCCAGCAGCAGGCCTTCCTACCCTATGATGTGTGGTAGCAGGGGTAGTGTCTCAGGTCAATTCTGAAGTGCATGTAGCCTGGTGTGTCTTGTTCTTTCCTTCCTCTGTGTGTGGTCCACTGCTTTGTCCCCTGACAAATGCTGTCTCCTCCTCCCTTAAAAACAAAAAAGACAATCTGACTGGGTGTGATGATTCACACCTGTAAGCCCAGCACTTGGGAGGTAGAGGCAGGAGGATCAGGAGTTCAAGGCTAACCTCAGCTACAATAGTGAGTTTGAGGCCAGCCTGGGCTATGCGAGACCCTGTCTCAAAAAAAAAAAGACAGTTTAAATTTCACAATTGGTAATTTGTTGCCCTTCAGGTGGCAGAACTTCTTATGCTCTTGCAGGTCCCACATACGGTATAGGCCTTTTGGTAACCTAGTTACAGAGGGCTCTACCTTCTGCACACTCCAGTCCCTTAAGCGTAGTCACATGGAGGTGTACACGGTTCACACACATGCACACCCCAGTGCAAAGCTCCCTCTGTACAGCCCTTAGGGAGAGTGATGTGGGGGGTGATGAAAACACTGGGCAAACAGCTCTGTTGTATGTCACAGCCTTACATCAGAAACATCGGAGTTGAGCATAGTGGCCGAACCTGTAAGCCCAGCACTTGGGAGGTGGAGTCAGGAGGTTCCAGAGTTTGAGGCCAGCCCAAGCCACACAAGGAGAGTCTGTCCCAGGTCTCATTTTTAAAAAAAGACCTGTCCCTGGGGCTGGAGAGATGACTCAGCACCGACTGCTCTTGCAGAGGACCCGAGTTCGATTCCCAGCACCCACATGGCGGCTAAGAACCGTCTTTGACTCCAGTTCCAGGGGAATCCGACACCCTCTTCTGACCTCCGCGGCATTGCACGACATGGGTGCACAGACCTGCATGCAGACAGTACATTCATACACATAAAATAATAAAAAAATAAAAAAAAATAAAAAAGACCTGTCCCTTTAAAGCTGTGTCATTATTTTTTAGGTGAGATAATGAAAGGGCTAAATGAAAAGAATGGCTCTGGGTTTTGACAAGCCTGTGGCAAAGTTCCCATTCTGAGTCCAGATAGACTCGACCCCTTTCTGATGACCAGGACCTGTTTTTGGCTCCAGAGTCACACTGCTGAATTACAAGCATCCTCTGATGTACCCAAACCATTATTTTCTTTATGAGGTTTATAGAATTTTCCTGTTTGCTCTCAGGAAGCAGCTTTAGAACCAAGCCTTTGCTTCCCTTAGGAGAGAAAGTATCTAGCAGTGTACCCACCCACCTCCCTAGTTTTATGGTGTCCCGTAGAGAAAGCCTGGGTTGGGAACCCCAAACAGAGGAGCCTGTTCTGTCCATTTCTAGGAAGATCCACTTGCTTCAGTCAAAACGACACTTAGTGGCAGGGAGACAAGAGGCTGTATTTTGCTAACTCTGGCCCAACTTGATGTCATTATTTAAAGATACTTCCTCCTAGAGAGAGCTTACCTTCAAAATCTTTTTATTTCCTCAAGCAAAACCCACAAGTGTCGTGGGCATTGAGTGAAGTGCAGCAAGGGCTCAGCCCTCCCTGGAGGGGAAGGGGACAGACAAGCACCGGTCATCAGTGTGCCTCTGGGTCCTGGGCATCAGGCAGCCAGTCAGACCTGGGTGAGGCAGACCTGCCGGCACTCAGGCAAGCTGGTACCCACCCTGTTCTTCCAGAGTTCTGCACGGTTGGGTGTTTGCATGACTAGGGGCAGCCTGAGCTTCAGGGCAGGCAGCACAGGCTGCTGGAGAAAAGCCTGCCTCTCTCTTCCTTCATTGGCCAGGCCGCCTAGCCCTTCAGAAGCCATAGCGCAGAGGCTGTGAGCAAAGGTGTCGACCCCATGGGAACACATGCACTACACTACAGTGGGGACTACAGGCGGAGCCACTGTCCCTCCACAGCTGGAGTCACTCTGTTGCTCAGGTCCAGGACACCTGATACACAGCAGTCAGCTCCTCTGAGCTCAGAGAAGCAGAAGTACTCTCTAGTTCTGTTTCTTTAGAAGCCCCTGTGATTTGTAGCATTGTCTTTGACTAGATGCTGGTCAGCAGGGACATCACATCCCTGGGTGCAAATTAGAAAAGAGTAGTAAGACTGTGCCCCTGTCAATGGCTGCCTGCCCTCCATCCAGTTCCAGTGCAAGGCAGTGCTGTTTTCCCAGGGAGGGAGCTGTGTTTGTCCACACACTGTTAAAAGGGGGGAATGAATCCTGAACCACTGCTTCCTTCCCCCTTAATTAATACATGTTCAATCTTTGATTTCTTAAAGCCAACTGAAAGTGAAAATGTCCCAACTGCTACACCCGGGGTAAGATCAGTGACCGGTCCCCAGGGGCTGGGCCTTTCCCTTGAGTTTATTTG
>VZQC01008907.1:2371538-2456538 GCA_009823505.1 Rhizomys pruinosus
TTTTTCATGACTGTAATGAAATATTGAAGATAATTAACTTACAAAGAAAAACATTTCCATGGCCTGCAGTTTGTGTGGTTTAAGCTCATCATCAATTGGATCCTTTGTTTTGGGCCGGTGACAAGGTAGCACACCAAGATGACAAAACTGCCCAGAAAGACATTGGGCTGCCCCCTTCCCCTTTGAGAACACGTCCCCAGTGACCTAAGGACTTCCCAGTAGGCCCTACTTCATGCAGGATCCACGACCTCCAAGGAGCGCTCCCCTGAGGACCAAGCCTTTAACCACATGAGCCTTCGAAGAACATTCGAGATCCAGATTGTAACGAAACTCTGTTCTTTTCTTCCTAATAACTTCTCCATCTAGATGTTTGGTAAAGTTGCCATGAGAGATAACAACCAGATCAATAGGAACAACAACTTCCAGACGTTTCCACAGGCAGTGCTGCTGCTCTTCAGGTGACCGAGTCTTGGGGGTGGTGCTCGTCAGGTGACTGTGTCCTTGGGGTGCTGCTCGTCAGGTGACCAAGTCCTTGGGGTGCTGCTCTTCAGGTGACCAAGTCCTTGGGGTGCTTCTCGTCAGGTGACCATGTCCTTGGGGTGCTGCTCTTCAGGTGACCATGTCCTTGGGGTGCTGCTCTTCAGGTTACCGAGTCCTTGGGGGTGGTGCTCGTCAGGTTACCGAGTCCTTGGGGGTGGTGCTCGTCAGGTGACCGAGTCCTTAGGGGTGCAGCTCTTCAGGTGACCAAATCCTTGGGATGCTGCTCGTCAGGTGACCATGTCCTTGGGGGTGCTGCTTGTCAGGTGACCAAGTCCTTGGGGTGGTGCTCTTCAGGTGACCGAGTCCTTGGGGGTGGTGCTCGTCAGGTGACCGAGTCCTTAGGGGTGCTGCTCTTCAGGTGATCATGTCCTTGGGGGTGCTGCTCTTTAGGTGACCATGTCCTTGGGGTGCTGCTCATCAGGTGACCAAGTCCTTGGGGTGCTGCTCGTCAGGTGACCAAGTCCTTGGGGTGCTGCTCTTAATGTGACTGAATCCTTGGGGTGGTGCTCTTCAGGTGACCAAGTCCTTGGGGTGCTGCTCGTCAGGTGACCAAGTCCTTGGGGGTGCTGCTCTTCAGGTGACTGTGTCCTTGGGGTGCTACTCCTGGAGAGGTGCCAGTCTCCCTCCAGGTCTTTGCTGAGTGACCAGGACACATGTGCCTTTCCTGGTTATCTGTTGATAGCCTTTGGAGGTTTTGTTCTGTGTGCTTTTGCTTATTTGTCATTTGTTTGTTTTGAGATAGGGTCTCAGTCTATAGCCCAGCCTGGCCTAGAACTCACTCTGAAATCCAGACTGGCCTCAAACTCGTGACAGTCCTGCTTCAGCCTCTCAAAGCACTAGGATTGCATGTTCAACAGTTATCAGCCATTTTGCATTCTTTGTGTGTGCATGCACATGCACATGCGCAATGTATATGGATATGTACATATGCCACTGTCCACATCTGGAGATGAGAGGACAACTGTAAGGAGCTGGTTCTTTCCTTCTACGTTTACATGAGTTTGGGGGATCTAACTCAAGTTACCACGCTTGTGAGGTTTTGTGTGTGTGTGTGTGTGTGTGTGTGTGTGTGTGTGTGTGTGCGTGTATGATAAATATATATGCATGAAAGAGTGTACCAGAACACAGTCAGGGACACAGAAATGTAGTGGAAAAATGGAGTGGTCTGCAGAGCCAGTCAGGGCATCCTAAGATATACAGCTTCACCTTTTATGGGATTGATTTAAACCGCAGCTAATTAACTTGGCAAACAGCCTGCCTCATAGTGAGAGAACTTTCTAGAAGCCAAGGAAGTAATGTCTAATCACTCCAGTGACTGTGTAACAAGTCACTTGCAAGTTAATTGCTTTCTAACTCTTTGCGCTCAACAAAATTAATTAGGAATAATTAATAAATTATAATACGAATGTTCAAAGTAGAGAAAATGGAAAAATGAGCATCCTTTTATATCTAAGAATTGTTGTATGTGTATCAGATACTTTTATAAATTGTATTACATGGGGACTTCCAGTTACTAAGTTGCATCTGAAAGTAGGAATTTCAGTCTTCTACTAATTCAAGTGGTATCTCCTGGTTTATAGGTATTTTGCTCAGACTAAGAGTGTTCCTCCCAAACATCTAATCTGTAGGTCTCTTGTTCCCCCCCAGACTAAAGCCCTTTCTTTTCTTGACTTAAACAGGTGTGCGACAGGGGAAGCCTGGCAGGAGATCATGCTTGCCTGCCTCCCAGGGAAGCTGTGCGACCCCGACTCAGATTTCAACCCTGGAGAGGAATACACTTGTGGGAGCAGCTTTGCCATTGTCTATTTCATCAGCTTCTACATGCTCTGTGCATTCCTGGTGAGCAGTCCTAATAGTTCCCTTTTCTCTGTTTGCAGGACTTCTCTAGCCTTTGGGGCTCAGTCCAGTAACACTGCCTTGTCAAATCATTTTGAGACAGTTGACACACCCTGGACACTACCAGGCAGCTGGCAGACTTGTTTAATCTGGCACGTGTCACTGCCACCTGGATTGTAAGCAGGAGGTGTGTGCTCTCTGATGAGCTGAGCGTAATTTCCCACCAGCCTAGCTAATAAGGGCTGCTGGTTCTTTTCTAAAACTTCAAAGCTGCTGCACATGGCTTTAAGTGGCTCCAGAGTGTGAGCTGTCTCTTGATGCAAATAAATTATAAGCTTGCAGTGTGCTTCAGAGTGCCAGCTAATGCACCCACTCACCCCCCACCCTGGGTGTGTGCCAAGCCATCTGGTCCGATTCCTGTCCTTTCCCTAACCATTATCCAGTGAGAGAGTATTATGGCTTATGTCTGAAAACTGGAGACGTGGGTTCCAATATCTCCTGACCTGTAGTTAGGAGGCAGAGAGCTGTTTAAGGGACGCATCCCACCGCCACTGAAACGCCCACCCTCCTCTGATTCGCTCTTGCAGATCATCAACCTCTTCGTGGCTGTCATTATGGACAATTTTGACTACCTAACCAGGGACTGGTCTATTCTGGGGCCTCACCACTTGGATGAATTCAAAAGAATATGGTCAGAATATGACCCTGAAGCAAAGTAGGTTGAAAAGCATCCATCTGGCTTGGTCTGTTGGGGAATGTCAGAGGTGGCTTTTGAGGAAGTTGGGGGAGAGGGACTGGCTGAGGGTTCAGTCCGGCCAGTACTGCCCAGAACCTTAGCTTGTGCTTGCTTCCAGGGGAAGGATAAAGCACCTCGACGTGGTCACTCTGCTCCGACGCATCCAGCCTCCTCTGGGGTTTGGAAAGTTATGTCCACACAGAGTAGCGTGTAAGGTGAGTGTCCTGTGTTAAGACTGACAGCCTCTCTTACAGAGGTTCACTGCTTTGTTCAACAGATACATGGGAACATTTCACCAGGCCTTCTGTGAGGTGTTGGTGATGATAACATGTGGCCCCTGCCTTTGAGCTGCCCACTGACTCTTAGAATCCTGTCAGGGATAGACAGGCGAGGAAGGGACTTCTGCAGTCTGTCACTGGCAGGCAAGATGCTATTCAAGTCCAGGCCAGGGGGTCTTGGTGGCTGCCAAAGAATGTTCACCCAGTATGTGCAAGGCTCTGGGTTCATCCCCAGCTCCACCAAACACAGGACTTAGCGAAAGGCAGGAAGGGATTCATAGAAGGGAGTGTAGAGCTCTGACACACATGGGAGGAGGATGGACCTCAGATTGGCCAAGGGAAAGCCTTTGGGTCACCATTTGACTGGAACACAAGAGGAAGTTGCAGAGGGTTTTAGAGAGACTGAACCTAGTTTTGAGAATATTCCATGTCACACTGAGTCTGTGGAGAATGGGAAGACCGGAGGAAAAAAAATAAGTATTTCAGCTTTCCATCTCCGAGCTGACCGCGTTGGCATGGAGAAGCAGACAGGATAAAGGAGCCAAACAGGATACGGGCAGTGGGTGTGGGAGGAGAGGAGTGGGCAGTGTGGCAGCCTTCTGAGGACGTAGAACGGGGGACACCGTAGGGTCAGATGAGAGGACAGTAATAAGAAGAGAGCTTCCTCAGGCCCTGGCCTGGTGGCGGTACGCACTGCACCAGACTCTCTGGAGTCCTAGCTCAGATTTACCCTCTTTCTCTAGAGTCCAAAGGGACCATCTTTTGTCTATTGTAGCAACAGAAAAGAATTTCTTGCTGGGCATGGTGGCACATACCTTTAATCCCAGCACTCGGGAGGCAGAGGCAGGCAGATCTCTCTGAATTCAAGGCCAGCCTGGTCTACAGAGTGAGCTCCAGACTAGCTGGTACTAAAGGGAGACCCTGCCTTATCTCAAAAAGACCAAAAAAAAAAAAAAAAAAAAAAAAAAAGAATTTCTCTTCTTTAAGTAGAAATAAAAGGTTTGCTTGTTGAGTTTCTTCCTTAAAGAAGCGTCCAGTCCATAGATCAGCAGAGATCCCAGTTGGTGGAAGTGGTCTTGAATCTGAATTTCCACATCCTTTGACCTCAAGGATCTAAGAGTCCTCAAGGCACAAAGTCAATACATTCTAGTCCTTCGGTAGGGAAGAGACACATTTAAAACCTTTCTTCTGGAATATACTGTTAGCCAAATCAGAAATACTAAAAATATTAACAGTGTCATTTAATCGATCCTTACCATGTGCCAGGCACAAAATCTTTGTGTTCGTGATCCTAAATCCTCACAAGGCCCCTCAGCCTGAGCATGCTGCCTGGATTTACAAAAAGAGGGTGGCAGAGCCCTGAGAGGGTGTCTCCTCCTCCAGTTGTGCTTCCCACCCAACTCTTCCTCGCTGCTGACAGTAGGAAGTATGGGTCTGCTCTGAAAGACCACACCTTCAGAGACAGTCCTAGAGACTTGTTCAAGACACCACAAGATGTTCTCATTTGGGCACGTTCCTCGGAAGACACTCCCTGCGTTCCCATGAATTGTGAGCTCTGTTGGTGGAGATCCTCGGGCCCAGGCCTTGTTGCATCTGTTGCATCATTTAATTACCATAAAATCCTTAAGGATGGACTTAGAGGGAGGCCTAACCCTGAGCCACAGGGAGAGCTGGTAATGAGGTATGGAGAATGCTGTAGTCATGTAACACCAAATGCCATCCAATTTTCAGCCTCTGTATTTCACAACTTAAATATGATCTTTGTCATGTCAGGTCCTTCAAAGATAGTAGGTTATATTTGTCAGGATTCTCCAAAGAAATAGAACCTATAGGTTGAGTGTGGAGGTATATATGTGTATGTCTGTATATGTGTCCATAATTTATTGCTAGGAATGAATGGGCTCGTGTCCTCAGTAGAAGACTCAGATCTATGGTGCAGTTGGGTCTGAGAACTGAGCCCTGAGAGCCAGGAGATCAGTGGTATGTGTCTCAGTCAGAAGAAGACTAATTAACGTTCCACCTCAAAGAGGCAGGAAGTTCAATATCCTTCCACTGTTTTCGTCTCAATGACTGACTTAACGACTGCTCACATGGGTGGGCGTTGCCTTGCTCAGCCCACCAACCCAAATGCTGATCTTTCCCAGAACACCCTCACAGACACACCTAGAATGATATTTAACATAGCATCTTGGCAGCCCGTAGCTCAGTTCCATTGATTTCTAGAATTAGCTATCTCAGAGTGTTTCCAAATGGCTTTCGAGTTGAAGTGAGGGCTGACTAGAGAATAAACACCATAAAGGACATGGCTGTCACAGGCATCTGCCTTCTCCTGAGGAGCTTTTCTTTCCGTTTACAGAGATTAGTTGCCATGAATATGCCTCTCAACAGTGATGGAACAGTCATGTTCAATGCAACCCTGTTTGCTTTGGTCCGAACAGCTCTCAAGATCAAGACTGAAGGTGAGCATTCCTTGGAAGCAGGACAGGCAGTAAGAGAGAAAAGAGACCCCCCCCATGCTGGTCACCCCCCATGTTGGTCACCCCCCATGTTGGTTCTCCCGTCTGGTCTTGGTCCTGTGGAAGGGGGTGCATCAGGGAAGGATGGCGACCACAGGGAGACTCTCTGCCCAGCCAGCTGACCACCCTATCCCTTCTGTCTTCCCTTGTACTTCGCTTTGTCCCAGAATGTTTGGAGTTGACTTACCCACTACTTACTATATCACAGGAGAAATGGACAAGGTATTGGGGCAGAGACAAAGACCATGGATGACTCACCCCAGCTGCCCCTCACCACCACTGTCCTGAGAAGTAGCTTCTTTGTCTCTCGAAAGAAACTACATACAAAGATGCCAAGGAAAGTCTTGAGCAGATTGGGTCCCAGCTGCAGAAGCCCCTGTGTATACACAGCACACAAGTGCGCACACACAGCACATGGGTGTGCACACAGCACATGGGTGCGCACACACAGCACATGGGTGCACACACAAATAGCACACGGGTGCACACACAGCACAGGGGTGTGTACACATACAGCACACAGGTGTGCACACACAGCACACGGGTGCTTGTGCGCACAGCACATGGGTGCACACACAGCACACGGGGTGTGCACACGGCACACAGATTGGCACATCGGAAGCGCTAGCAGGCCCATTAGCCCTGCTCCAGCCTGGCTAACTGAGCCTCGGAGGTTGGCTCTGGGCTCCGTTCCAGGCAACATGGGAAGCAGAGTGTAGCACCAGAGACTGAGCCTGGAGGGAGGAAGCCTTGAGGAGAGGAGGCAAGAGGAGATGCCAGACACGAGTCTAGTCACAGTGCTGGAGCTCCACCCAGCAGAGCCATCCTCTTCCAGCCTGGCTAATGTGTCTCTCATGAGATAAACTGGATAAACTGGCATCGTGAAGGGTTTCGGAAGGCAGGATGATCCTACTTGCTGATGCTGTTGTGTCAGTAAAAAGACAAACAATGACCTCTTTGGGGAAAGATCAAGGGGTGTGGCTGAGTACTGGGGAGGGCCTGAGAGGAAAATTGGGGTAAAGTTTAGCCTGAATCTTCAAGGGCAAAGGCAGGACTGGGAAAGACCAGTGAAGGAGGAGTGGCCTCCTGGGCTGGGCGTGGTGGAAGGGCCAGGGTCTCAGTGTGGAGGTGATGGGATCAGAGACAAGATAGGCCTTAAATTCTTGGGTGATGCTTCCCAGCAGCAGGCCTTCCCCTTGGGTGCCCTTGGTGAATATTCCTGAATACAGGAAGAGGATTTGGTGCTCATTGTGGAGAGCCCAGGGGGACAGGACAGCTGTGGTAAGGGACAATGAAGGGGGTGGTGCTCTGGACCACAGAAGCAAGGTTCATCCTCCCTGTGCCCCCCCCCCCCACACACCTTTTTTGCTCTTCGGCTTCAGGGAATCTGGAACAAGCTAATGAAGAACTTCGAGCTGTAATAAAGAAAATCTGGAAGAAGACCAGCATGAAACTACTTGACCAAGTTGTCCCTCCCGCTGGTGGTCAGTGTGATCTACTTCCTCAGTAGTTCTTAACCAAGGAGTCGGTTTCAGTGATGCTTTACACAGTCCTTACAGTGCCAGGCGCACAGCTAAAGAGTCCTTTGGGCTATTTGGAGAAAATATGAGGGTGATTATGAAGATTATTCAGGCCAAAGAGAGGGTTCAGTGGGGGGGGGGAATCCAGACCCAATATGGCTGACCTGGGTTTGCTGTTGGTAGAGAAACTGATAATGAAAGAGAACAAGATAGCCCTTGTAAAGTGCAAAGCCTGTACATTTTGCCCAAAAAGAAACATTCAGAACTAGTTTCCAGTTATTTTTCAATACTTTATTGGAAATTTCTCAAGAAAAATAGGTAATTTTTCAGGAAATGATATTTCTAAAATAGCTTAAGAAGACTGAATTACAAATATATACCAAGAATGTCCTTTTAAAGAGAATTTAGAGATGAACTAACAAGCATGCTTCTTTCCTTTTCTTATTTATCACAAATTAACTGACTAAACTTTTGAAATTTGCATATATATATATATATATATAACATCTCTCTATATTATATATATATTGTTTCTCTATTTTTGTTCAAATATATGTGGATGTAGAAGTGAAATGATTATTTTCCAACTGTTTTGTTTTCGAGTTTTAAAGGTGCGGGATCTACTCACCCCATTTAGCCCCGCCTCCAGCAGTCTAACTAAACCTTGCCTGGGCACATGGTAAATATGTAGTATGTTTTATAACCAGTGGAACCTTTACAGTGTGACTGTGCCTGCATCTTTCAAGGGTGGCCTGACTCAGTTCTGGAAGCTGGATCCAGCACCCGGAAACTGACAGAGGGAGCTACACTGGCCAGCTGTGCCCTTCAGTGAGACTGGCTCTTGTCAGTAACTGAGGCCATCCATAGTTGTCTAGCCATGGCTCCAAGCTATGGGAAAATGGCCCAGGAAGAAGTGCTGGAAGGAAGTCAGATGCCCACGTTGAGGTCCCTAGCACTCCACAGACCTGATTCTGCACCTTTAAAACTCTTGTTTGGTTTTCGTTCTTTTCCTTTCAGCTGCACATCCAAGTGCTCGCATGGCTTAGATGAACTGCTTTTTTAAATTGTTGTAACACTATGCTTGAGCTTTCTCTGCAGACTCCATTCCTTTCAACTCTCAGAATATTCTGAAGCAATTCTGTTTTAGGGTGGTGGCATGGAATCAGAGTTATCTCTTGCCAGCTGGATTCCCCTACAATGTTTCTCAAAACACTGATGCATGCTTCAGAATAGCAGGCTGTGCCTGTCCACATAAACCTTCCAAGAAGCCCAAGGCTCTCACCTCTCTTGGGCCACCTCATATCTCTTTGGCAAGGCTGCCTTCCTTATGGCCAGTGTGATGCCCACATGACCACCCCCCAGGCATTCCTGTGGAGTGTCATCTGCATTACTGTGAGACTCCATCATCTTACTGGGGAAAAAGGAGTCTAGACTTTGGCTTATGATCTAAACTTCCTTCCTTTCAAAAACTGACCATCTTTTAGCTCTACTAAACTTCTCATAAAGGCTGAATCACCCCCTTTCTGGGGCCTGGCTTTCCTCTCTTTCTTTAAATGGTTTGGGGTTTAGGAAGATAGGTGACAGTCTGATCCTCAGCAGTAGCTAGAGGCACTGTGTGATGCCTGAGAGGAGGGAACTGGAGTCTTAGGAAGAGGAGGTCCCAGACACTCCTGCAGTGTTTGATCCTGTGACCAATGTAGCTCCTGCCTGTGTGAGCTACATCTTACACTTACTTCCAGAGAAGGCCAAAGTACAGTGACCTTCAGGCTCCCTCTAAACTGGGTTCTATACTCGTCATTTATCTCTGGTTTCTCTTTTATAGTCAGGTAGACTAGGTCTCCAACTTTTCCTCATCATGGCACACTTAAGAAATGATCCCATTGGATCTCCCTTGGGGCAAACAGATGGGAGACTCCAGGTATTAGTGCTCTCCGCCCTGTAACGTGGTTGGGAGGAGCAGAGTGAGCACAGCCGGCCTATGGCCCCAAGGTGCTGGTGCGGGGGCAGAGAAGGATTGCTGCCTGGGCAGCTTGTGGGTGATGTGATGTGAGCCATCTCCCTCGCCCTCAACGAGGTGGAAGGTCATCTTGGGGACGAGGGTGGCGCACATACTAGGAGCTTGTATTTCCTCACTCTGCAGCTCCCCATCATTGAGCTGGCCTGTCTCAGCCTGGAGTCTTGGCTGGGTCATCATTGTGCCCTTGTCTCCTCTGCCAGGCCACGAGCTTCCATTTTCTGCTTAGAAAGTTTTCTTCCCCCTGCTGCCTCTGGACCCTCATCCCTCGAGCTGGATCTCTGGCTCCTTGTCTTCATGTGTGGGCCTGAGCCGATGGCCTCACTGCGTTCGCTGCTTCTCCGTTCTTTTTCTGCTCTGCTGAAGCCTTGGTTTTCCCTGTTCTTGGGAGCTCTTGTTTTGGCTCGAGCTCTGTGGTACTGCTTATCTCAGTAGACTGTTGCCCACTGCTCTGAACTGAAGGGAGGGCGAGGCCCACTTATATCAGAAGCATCCTGGTGTAGAGTCAGATAGCCCTGTAGGTAGAGCCAGGGAGTTTTCTGGGGCCCATGGGATTCTGGAGGAAGGAGACTACTGCGTTGTAGTGGGTGGTAGGGCATCTGGATCTCTGACAGGCAGCCAGTGGCAACTACAAAGAAGTAGATGGCTGGTATAGCCAAAGTGGGTTCTCTATAGGGGGACAGTAGGGTTGGAGCAGGAGAGGGGTCCCAGACTCAGCTCCTGGCCCGACTGACTGACCTAAGACAGTCATGTCACCTCCCCCTCTCTTGAATGGTGAGTATAGTTGTTATAAAGAGGCCACAAGCCCCACAAGGAGCTTGGGCTGGGCTCACACTCCTAATTACCCAGTCATAAGTCCTAGACCTACTTCATGGTCAGAGTGGGCAAAAGCTAGAGACAGGGCAAGGCTGGGCTTTCCAGGCCTGGATGGGCTTGGCTTGCTTCTTTCCATTGGAGATTGTCTCAGTAGACAATGTGGGCAAGCTTGTGGCCAGTCAGGGGCCATGTTTAGATGTTCTTCAGAGCCCCAGGTTTTCTTTGGCAGCCCCCCCCCCACTCCAGGGCTTTCCTGGCTTGGGTTCAGGAAGAATATAACATTTTTCCAGGGCCAGAACACCCCAAGACGGCCTGCTTATAAGGTAATGCGGGGCAGCTTCTAGCAGGAAGTATATATCTTCACAGTTCCTCTGGCTCCCCATTTCATAGGAGGGAACACAAGCTCACATAGATTGACTGTCTTGCCCCTAATCAATGTGACTCTTGCAAGGGTGACGGAGGACCCACACTCCTCCTCTCAGCCTCAACCCCCAACACAGCTCCACACAGCCTAGACTGCTGATATAGCCTTAATAGTTTCTACCCAGAGAACCTCAGCACCCTGAAGATCTGGTGACAGCATCTTTTTGGGGGTCTGGGGTATACTGACATTTCCACAGTGGCTTACCACAAGACAGTCAGAGCTTCTATTCTGTCTCATGCATCACCTTCAAAGTTGTCAGCAGACTTCTGATTCCCCATGATACATGTTGGAGGTTGTTTTAGAACAGAGCAGGAATAAGCCCTGCTCAATGTTGAGGTTAGTTGGGGCTGTCACTGCAGTATAGAAATGCTGCAGTTCTGAATTTCAAACTAAGAAATGGTCCTGGAGCTTATAGCAGAGAAGAGGGGGTGGCGGGGTGGGGGAGGGTGAGGATCTGGAGCTGCAGTCACTCTTCTGACCTTCCTCTCCTTCCAAGCTCATCTGTCACCTTTCTAGGTCTCCATCTTGCGACATAGGGATTTGGATGTTTAATTGCACTTGCCGCTTATGGTTATTACACATGCAAATCTCTACGCACAGGGTGAAATGTGGCCTGTAAGGCCTTTTTGTTTTGTAATTTTTATTTTAAGTAAATAACCAAGGTGGCACTTCATACCATTACTAATACGCTACAATAATTCAACTCGTGATCAATATATATTACTTTCTGCAACTTTTGAGCATCAGTTCATTTAACTGACTCTAACTGCTTTGCAAAGCTTTGCTTCTTGCTAGACTGAGCAACCCATATTGAAGGCTGAGCCCAGTGCCTTTTGTGCACTGTCCTGCCCAACCCCTGCCCCAGACAGAAGTAAGGGCTTAGGCTCTTGGTCCAAATGTGCTGATTCCGGAGAGCTGTGTCTGGTCTCTCCGTTTAGATGATGAGGTAACCGTGGGGAAGTTCTATGCCACTTTCCTGATACAGGACTACTTTAGGAAATTCAAGAAACGGAAAGAGCAAGGCCTGGTGGGAAAGCACCCTGCGAAGAACACCACGATCGCCCTACAGGTGAATTGCCCTCCTGTTGTCTTCTCTCCTCACTAACAATCTTACCAGCTTATTTGAAATACTAGAGAGCTGACTATTCGTGGTTGAGCAGGACCACAAGGATTTTGTTTAAACTGAGATACTGCACACTCCCCCCTGTGGACTAGCAATTTCTGAGCCAGAAGGTAAGTACTCTTCCCCCTCTTGCCTTCTCCACTGACCCTCGCACCTGCCACCAGCTGGTCTGTGTGCAAGGCCCCCAGGACCACCATGATGGGGAAGGAGCGAGTGCCCCTTCACACCCTGACCATTTCTGCAAAGGCACCGTCCCCTAGGCAGGCCCACCTTCCCGCAGCTCTGGACTCAGGGTCCAGCTGCCTGTGAACAGCTTTCCATCTGAACGCAAGTGCTTTGTTTTGTTTCTGTTTGTTTCTTACCCCACGGCTTGTTGGTTTTTGGTCCATTTCAGTAACATCCATCACTTCCTAGTATGCACTGTGCATGTATGCGCATGCGTGTGTGTGTGCGTGCGTGTGCACACGTGTGCGTGCGTGTGCACACGTGTGTGCACGTGTGTGTGTGTGTGTCTGTATGCTGTCTCCTGGTGGCAGTGAGGCTTGCTATGCAGTGCTTTGCACATCTGGCCCATCTCCCCACCTCCAGAGCAGGACCTGTGCCTGCAATCCCTGCCAGACCCCTACCGTATGACTGCAGTGTATAGGAACCAGGTCCAACAGGCATTCAAGAGCAGTGGAATCTCAGGGTAGCCCAAAGCTCTGGGTAGGTAGCAGGCATGGAGGGGCAAGGAGGAGTGGTAGGACTTGCAGGCACAGGGACCAGGAAAGGAGATTTAGAGGCTGGTGATGTGCAAAGAGGGCTGGGACTGATGCTAAGAGGAGAAGGGAACATCGGAGGTTGGCAGGATCTTACAAACAAAGCCCTGTTATCTGTGCTGCCTGGAGAGTCTTATGTCCATCATGCGTATAACAGACATTTCCCTTGCCTTTTTTTTTTTTTTTTGGTGTTCTTGAGACAGGGTCTCCCTTTAGTCCCAGCTGGCCTGGAGCTCACTATATAGACCAGGCAGGGCTTGAACTCACAGAGATCCTCCTGCCTCTGCTTCCTGAGTGCTGGGATTAAAGGTGTGTGCCACCATGCCCAGCTTCCCTTGCTTTTTTTAAAAAAAGTTTTCACCAAAATTATTTTTATATCCCTACTGTCCAGGCCTTAAATGTGGCCTCACAGGTGTTGATAAGGGTCAGCATGGGAGAGTCCTTCACTTTTTTTCAGGAACAAATTTCCAGCATTGTTGTGTGCTCAAAAGGATGACAACAGTGGAAACAAAGGCCTAACTGTGATCTTACTGGGAGAAAAAGTATGAATATGGATGATGGTGAATGAGAAGTGTGGGGTGTGTGCATGTGTGGCAGGTTAGTAGATGACCTTGGGTAACAGTCACCAGCTGATTCATGGTGATATGGGGCGGGGGGATCATGCTGGTGAGGCCAGTGGACACCCAAACCTGCCCTAGCCAGTCTCTACTCCTTCTTCCCTGGGTCATATGACCTTTTGGTACTTGGTGAATTACAGGCTCAGCCGGATGGCTTGCAGCCAAGTCTCAGGTCCTTGGATTTGATTTAAACTCTCAAGATGATCTGGTTTGCAAATGTGATAGCTGTCCCCCTAGACTGCAGGGTACAACTGGCCTCGGATGGCACAAACCAAAAAGGCAAGTTTGCAGATTTGAGTAGGTCATTGGTTCACACATCCTGGTGGTAGATTGGCGACTGGCAGAGGAGAAGATTAGCACACGCTCCTGAAGGTTTCCCCTCAGCTGCCCCATAGGAGAGGCTGGTTGGGCTTCTGAGTTCTGTGGGGTCTCTGCCTACCAGCAAGTTCTAGCTCCTCTAGAAGCCTTGTTGGTGGGATCAGACTTGGCTTTCTGGAAGGGATTTTATCTTTCAGCAGCAGCTTATGTGGTAATTTGGAACAGTGCAGCTCTTAGTTATGAGACTCCAGATTTCTACGGAGGGCATGTGTGAAACCAGTCAGATGTAGGGGTTTTACATCCTTTCTGAACCCCTGAGACTTCACCATTAGTGGGCTTCAGGGCTTGCTCTGATGGCTAGATAGTCTTTTGGCGTTCTAAAGCATGCATAAACAACACGTGGCTCAGGAGTTACACATTTTGCATATGGGGTTTACTGAGCCTTGAGTTGAAGATTCAAAAGGTGCTAACTGAATACTATTTAGGTAATGTGTGAAAGATAATCACATTATGTTAAAATTAGATCAAGGGTTTTCTTTTATTAAAGAATCTTCATTTTTTTATTTAAAGGGTTTCCTTTTATTAGTAGAAGTCAAATATTTCTAGTTAGATGATACCAACACATTCTCTCAAGGTTCCATTCAGAGTTGAGGCTAGACCTGTAATTTATATTAAATACACAGTCTAGAAAATTAAGTTGTATTCATAATCTTGCCGAGATAAATTCTGAAAAAAAATTTGATTCTGAAACAAGCGTTAAAAATAGAAAATGTTTGTCTCCTTGAATGATAATTCTAATTACATTTTTGGCTTCCTCTGCTATAGATTTGACTTGAAATGTGATTTGTTACTCCATATTTAATTAGTGCCCAAAGAAGGCCTCCCTCTCTGCATGAAGAAATATTATGTGGTGATGCAGCAATTAGGGAGATGGGGTCAGTCATGGAAAGAAGGTACTGACTGTGTGACTAGGAGGGAAGACACGCATCCTTGAGACAGCCTGGGGCGGGGGGGCGGGGGGCACGGCCTGCTGCGAAGGGCACCGGGATCTTCTCCTGGTAACGGGCGCTGCAGGGCTCGGCTCACAGGCTGGGTATAGGGGGAAGTGGAGTGTGGCATCCCTGTGTGAGAAGTGAAGAGCCAGGCTTGTGCGCTGGCCTGCGGACAGTGCGGTCTGTCTGAACAGCTCTCAGAACCGGCTCCGTGCTCTGCACCCAGTTCCACGCCATGGCTCTCAAGGGCACACAGAGACACTGCGGTCTGAGCCCTCTTGGCTCAGCCTGATCTCTCTGTGTTCAGACCAGACCGATTGCAGGAATGGCTGGAGATGCCTCCACGCAGGGAGAAGCTGGGCATCTGTGTCCTCTGGCCCTGTGGTCTGAATGAGTGTGCACTTTCCACCACCTACCCACCCATCCCCTCATCTCCATTATTAAAAACAAACTTCTCTCCAGCCCTCCTGCAGGGGGAGCCCGGAGAGAAGCTGCATCCAGCCTCTTGCTTTCTGCTTGCTCATCGCTGACATGTCATACATATTCCCTTTAGTTTGACTCAACATTTGCTCTTCATCCATTGTTGCTACATCTGAGTGACCTGCAAGTTTCCACAAGGAGCAAAGAAATAAAGGAACACAGCCATGTAGACATGGAAATTCTCAGTCCCCTTCCCCGAGGTGGCAGTGTGCCCAGGCCGTCCATCACGCCTCTGCATGAGGACTTCCGTGCCTACCACCGGCACTGATGAGCCTAGTGTCTCACTGATGAGAAAAACAAATCCCAAATCTGGAAAGGTTCTGTTCATTTCTCTTTAACATTCAAGTCTTTCTTTTATTCTGGTGGACTGTCCCTCCCGCATCCCATATAGGAGGCTACCCATCCACACCACAGGGAGGCCCGGGCTGGCTCATTGTCTACCTATTTGGAAGTTGAGTTTCTAGCTCTGCAGGATTAGGAAGTCAGGCTGAGTAACTTTAAAGCCTGTACCCTGGCCGCAGATGGGGATGGTCGGAAGATGTGGGTGGTATCTACGTAGCCAATAACTCTCAATCCAGTCTCCCTTACAGTGACTTTTTCAGAGGGTCTTGGTGCACAAAGACAGAAGAAAACAGGATCCTCCCAGAGATTTAATCTGTGCAGGGTCCTGTTCTCTCTTTACCTTAATCCAGAAAGCAGTGCAATTTTTTTTTTCAAAGTATGATTCCACCTAAAGCCACACCAAGGCTCTTTTAACATGTTTTCCTTTTTAAATTTATGAAAGAGGAGAACAGATGCTGACAGATAAGATTTCACTGGCTGATTCGTTTGTTTCAGATGCTTGAACGGATGCTTTAGAGTTCTCTGCCTGAGCTACGGCACCAAGCTGCTTAGTCCGAAGGCGCTTGTGGCTAAGGCCTTGAGAGGGCAAACTCACACTCGGGCTTATTTCTACTGACGCAGCATTTCAGGAGAAATGCAGGCAAGAGCAATCCCAAAGCCCGGGGAGACCCCTTCCAAGCAAGGCGCTCCTCTGGAAGGCAGAAGCGGGGCGTGGCTCACCTGTGGAGCCATGGCTGCCTGTCGTGGACACTGCTCCCGGTGGCTCCTTCTCAGGAAAGGGAGCATATGAGTTTTGACAGTTTTCCCTTCCAAGCCAGAGACTCAGAGAAAGGGAGAGAGAGAGAGAGAGAGAGAGAGAGGAGGGCAGCTGCCCCACAGAGAAATGAAATGAATACACCAGTTAAAAAAAAACAACCACATAATAAAAGGATTAAGTAGACTTGCCTACAGCAGGCATCTGACTCTGTTCCAAAGTCCTATGTCCCTAGTTTGTCTGAACTCCCAAAGACTGGCAGGCCGATTGGCACTGAGCTGACAGAGCTCCTTTTCTGTGCCAGTACGTCATGACCTCCTGACCGCCCGGCCCTACTTGCCGAAGTGACCCAGTCCAGAACGCACTGATAAGTGATCAGGCCAGGAAGCTCAGACCCACCCATTGAAACTAACACATACACCCGCATGCCGAAACCAGCCAGGCAGTACCTCAGGTTCCATCTTAACGTGTCTGCGGGAAACGCCACCATACCCAAACCTCATCTAACATTGTCCGTCTTTAATTCACACTCAGAGCCAGTCTGGGATGCCTCTTTGGAAGCAGTGTGGTCTAGTTTCAAGGACACTGGGAGTCAGGGAACCTGGGTTCTAGTCCCAGCTCCAGCATTCACTTGCTGTGTGACCTTGGGCAAGACACTTAACCTCTCTGTGCCTCAGTTTCCCCATCTGTAAAATGGGGGTAATAATGTCGACCTACCTCACAGGGCTGTTGTGAGGAATAGCTAAGTGATTGTAAAGCACTTTGAACGTCTAATTGCTTATTATTAAGACTACAACAATAATAATATCATATGCCTGTTTACTACCAGAACTTTAAGAAATTTTTGGTTTTGTTTGATCTCATTTCTGTTCAGTACTGTAGTTATCCATTGAGAAGGATATTAGGTAACACATAAAGATGAAGGAGGTAACCTGTCAGGTAATATTTTCACATAGTAAGAACATCGGGTTTTGCCCAAAAAGTTAATTGATGAGGACATCACTCCCCAATTCTCAGCTGATTCCCAGAAGGGTCAAGTCTGTACCTCTCATGTTGAACCTGATGCCTAAAGTGGCCAAGGGGTCAGTATTTAAGGTGCAAAGAAGGTTATCGGGAAGAAGCTGAAACGTATGAAAGTGCCTGAACGTGCAGAGGGAAGAAGCGCTATGACCTGTTGGTCCCCAGGAGGATGCAGTCTGAGTGGTGCGTGTGCACACGTTGAGTGGGTAAGGTGAAGAATGAGGTAGAAGAATGAGGGTGAGAGACACAGACTCCGAATGCCCTATTCCTGGCAGAAGGAGATGCTCCTCCAAGCATCTTGGGAGCTGCAGCTACCCCGGAGCCAGGCTGAGTGGTCCCCAGTGGGCTTCCTTCGGGGCTATCCCAGGCAAGCCTAGCAGGGCCCCCTTCTGTAATGATATCTCGTGCCTGTGACATGTACCCTTGGCCACAGGGACTCCCCAGGCCATGGGGCT
Organism: Rhizomys pruinosus; assembly: GCA_009823505.1. NCBI lineage: Eukaryota > Metazoa > Chordata > Mammalia > Rodentia > Spalacidae > Rhizomys > Rhizomys pruinosus. Next base: position 2,389,078 of record VZQC01008907.1, read on the forward strand.
TGACCTTCCTGGACCGTGGTGGACCTCCTGACTTCCCAGTGGATGCAGGCCCAGCTGAGACTCTTGCATAGCCTACAGAGAGACTGGGAGCTAGTGTGGGTTTCCCTGATTCTCAAAGCAGAGTCTTCAGGCCCCCCTGGCGGGGGGGGGGTGGACTGGATGAGAGCCATGCCACATACTCTGGTATGACTGGCACATTAGGAGATGTCAAAGCCCACTTGTGTCTGATATCGTGGAGTACCCACAGCTGTAGCCTCTAATACCTTGAGTCTCCTGCAGGTAGCCAGCCAGCCGGGCCTTCCTCACTCCTGTGCTTTAGCAGCCATGGAGTTGGCTAGTAGAGGCCTCTGAGCCCACTTTGGCTCCAGTTGGGCTGTTCCTAGGTTGGGCCACAGTATCAGAACCTGCTGAGAATTTAAGTAGCACCCCTGAAAGGGGAAGCTGGTCAATCCTGTAGGCACAGCCACAGAATGATCCCCCTTTAGACAAAAATCTCTTCTGACCCGCCCTGATGTTAAGGACAGTATATACTCAGCCCTCCCCCTCAAAACCCCATCATGTTATCTCCAAGAACCAATGTCAGCAACTATTTCTAGATCCACATGTGGTTCCAATAGGTAGAGTTATAGCCCTCCCCCTTTTTCGCCCACCTCCAAACCCACAGAGCTGGAAAATGGCAATATCCAGGGCCTGGTTTAAAGGAACCCTGAGAATCTTGCCCCCTTGGGCAGGTTGTATTGCTGAGGACCAGAGTTGCCTGGTCAGGCCACTTTAAGAAAGACAGCCAGCAGTGCAGACAACTGCCTCCAACTTCTACACACAGGGGAATAGGCTTTCTGACCCTTGGGTTATGTAAAGTCAGGTTACAGAGACCTCTGCCATTTGTCTGTGAGCCCTGGCAGAAGGATAAAGCTTCCAGCAGAGAGGAGTGTGTAAGGGTCTAGTCAAGTTGCTTGTTTAGAATCTTCAGACACATAGATAGCAAACCTGGTACCCAGCCCCCAAACACATGGTATTAAAATTGTTAGCGCCTAGATCAAAGAGGTGACATAGACTGGTATCAATCAATCAGGGAAGCAAAGGTAAGATGAGAAGCAGGCTCTTCTCAGAACCAAATGCCATGGTACAACCCAACTCAAAATCACACCAAAGAGTTACTGGTTCTTCTAGTTTCTCTTCAATTGCTGTGACAAAACACTCTGACCGGCACCAACTTGGGGAGCCTTGTATGCATCCCAAAGTCTGTGAAAGGATACCCTTAATGAAAAAAGAAGTTAAGGCAGGTTATATAACAGTAAATATTCTCAATTTTGGCAGCGTGTTATTTACTGATATGTACCCAGTATCCCTCAGTATCACTGACTTATCCTCAGTTATCTACAGAAAGGGGCTTAGCAAATAGAACTTACAGTTCCAAGGTAGGTGTGCACCTGGGTGAATTTACTCTCTTTGGCATGTCTTAGACCTGAGAGAGTTGGCCATTTGGGACAATGGAGTAACATACCCCGTGACGAAGTGTCAAAGGCAGCCAGGCATGGTGGCACACACCTGTGATCCCATCACTTGAGAGGAGGTAGCAAAGGCTAGCTTACAGAAGCCACGTGATGGACAAAGGTAGAGAAAGGTCAAAGAATCTCAGGAAGCCAGTGTGGGGTAGAAAGCTGACACTTAAGCTCAAGGCAGTGTTACCCATCTGAGGATGGATCCGTCAGTCGGCAGTTCTCAAACTTTGTTGTCTTAGGACCCTTTCCTATCCCCAAAATTTATCAAGGACCCTTGTATATCAATATTTAATGTCTTAGAAATTAAAGCTGAGAAATTTTATAAACACAAGCATATGCAAGCACAAAGATGCCAGGGTGATGTCACCATGTCACTCAGCCTTTGGAAACCTCACTGCACTCTCATTAATGAGAATGTACCAGGCCAAGGACATCCAGTATTATGCAAATCACAGTGACCTCATGGGCCCCTGAGGGAGTCCTGGGCTGTCCTGTGGTCTCTGAACCACACCTGGAGCCACTGCTCTAGGGAGATGACCCAAAGTTCCCTTTAAAGGCAGAGGATGCTGGAGCCTTGTTATGACTATCTGTGTTTAAAAGGTTTCTGCACAGGGGCATGGCCTCTAATGAGAACACTATTGCCCCTCCTCTGCCCACTCAGCCACGTGGCTGCCTGTGGCCCACATGTCCTGCTAAGTGTAGGCTGAGAATCGTGTGGAGTGACCACACCTCATCACCTGTGCTCATCTGGAAAAGTGACGATCAGAACTCATGGATATTGGAAATGTATTTAAAATTCCTCACTTGTGAGTGCACAGATGAGACTAAGGGGCCAGGGGCAGTGACAGGGACCATCTGTCATTTCCATGTTTACAGAGTGAGGTAAGAGCCTGCCTAAGCTAGTCAGAAGAAGGAACCTTGAGTGAGTGTGTGAGTGACACTTTGTCACCACCCTCTCCCTAGAGACAGAGTGATTCCTTGATGGTGGTGGTGGTAGTGGTGGTGGTGGTGCAAGCATCAGATCACAAGAAGAACAAGCCTAGGGATCGAGTGTCCTTGTGGGCCGGTGACTAATTTAACCAAATGGCTGTCATCATGGTTCATCCTTAGCCATGGGTTCACAGTCACAGGACCATGCATGCAATCAAAGGAAATGATTATTTGCGCTAAGACTTTAACCAAGAATCAAGGTAGAAAGGCTGGGAGTGTGGCTCGGTGGTGCTTGCCTAGAATGCAGGAGGCCCTGGGTTCTGTCCCCATTATCACAATAAAAAGCAAGGTAGAGCATAAACCAATCTCGGGTCCTTGCCAGGGAGAATCCTAGATTACTTAGGCAAAGCTTTTAAATATTTCCTTTAGCTTCCAGAGTGGTGGTAGCAAACATGATTTATGCACCCAGGGCAGCCCCTCCATAACTCATAAGGGGATGTTACCATGGACTTTTCAAGGAAAGGCAGGCTCTGTGGATGAGTAATGAAGTGTCATGCCCATGAGTCTAAGCTTTTGTATCTGCCACGAGAATTGTTTACAATGGACACAAAGGCCACATGACGTTTTCCCTGGAGGAAGCAATGACAAAATAAGGGGTGTGTCTATGTGTGGGGAGAAGGGGAGGACAGCTTGTGGATGAGCAGGTTTATTATATCAGAATTTAACCTTCCAGCCCTGTTTTCTAATCAAGCTAGTCTAAAATTACCCTCTCCTATCTGAGTGTGGGCCAAATCTTCCCAAAGAATCAACCAGAACTTGTCAGTAGTGAGGTGACTGCATCGAGCCAGCTTTGGCTGAATGGGGCATGCCCGGGTTGAGCACGCTGTACCAGGGCCGAGCAGGAGTCCCGTTCTGGCACCTGAATCGTGAAGATGAAGGGCCTCGCCCAGTGCCGCCTGGAGACTTGCCTCTCTCTACTTCACTGCTACAGCGTAGGTCTGGGGTGGGTTCTGGGCGTTTGTTGTGAGCATGTTGTGGAGCTGCAAGCTAGCAGGTGGCTGGCATGTCTGCATGGAGCTAATCTAGGGAAAACGGGCAGCAAAAGCTTTTTAAATACATCCAGATAAAAGATACTTAACTCCCGAAGTGAGCAACAGATGGGAGGGTCACTGAGCGCTCTGTTCAGACTCCGAGAAGCATAGTTTTATGTCCTTGCTTCAGAAATGCTTAGAGAGAATTTATTTTTGGGTGATTTAATCACTGAGTAGAGTAAATATCTATAAAATTCCAATTAAATGGTGACTAAAACTTAAAGCAGCAGTCTACAGGCAAAGCGCCAACATTTACTTTTTTAAAAAAATATTTATGATAACATCTAGCATTTTAAAATCAACCAGAAACTAGGCTTGATTCTGTTTAATATTTTGTAAGATTGGACATCTTAAAACAAGTCAATGTTTATATTTTATACCAACTCTCTGTGTTTATTCAAAACCATAACTCTACTGTGATGTTAATGGAATGACTGTTACGGCTTTGTGTTGGTTTAAGTGCTAATGACCACATTTCGAATTAAAATAATATTTTTGCTGATACAGATAGATACAGATATCAAATATGAAAGACTAGATAATTTTACTGATTGTAACGTGTTTATTTCAAGAGAAAAAAATGTTCTTTTCAGAGTGGTGAATGACTAATTTTTCCAAGGGTTTATAGCTGTCTTGTACTTTTGGAACTTGAACTTGTGCCTGTGGAACTTTGGAGCAGCCTAAGCTACTTTTTAGCTTGATCTGTGTGCTAGAAAAAAATTTCATTCTCATGTTTTGTGATATGTAATAAATTCAGGGTGCTGTGCTTAAGCTTCATTTCAATTCTAGTTGGGAACCTGTGTGTTGGTCCCTTTTCCCCAGGTCACAAGCGAAAGAGCGAAGTCAGTGCGACTCTTACCAGGTGTGATTTGGCAAACTAGAATCATGACTTCTAACCCTCCACTTTCACAACTGGGAAAAGCGATGCCTTCTCTGCTCCTTTGCTGTCTCTTGAGTATGTTGTCATTATTTGTTTTGAGAAGTGGAACCTTGAGCCACCTCTCAATCCTCTCCATGATTTCTTGTTGCGAATAAGCCTCCATCCTGTTGTCTGTTTGCCGCCTTCTTTTGTCAATTGAATCCTAATCTTGTGTAACTGAAGATGTGCTGGAGATAGTTTTGTTTTCATATGCAATTATGTTATATGTGTACTTCAGTGAAATGTCAATTCATCAACAGAGGATGATGTTAAAAATTATCCAAATAAATAGTTTTCTATTTCTTTTAATTATACCTAGTCCAATTAGTTAAATGACAGCAAGACTCAAAGTTGGGAGTGTCTCTGACCTTAATTAATGCCTTGAAAGATGAATGCACTGTTTGCTTGGGGGGGGGGTTGAGCATAGTGAGTTCTTTTTAATATTTTGTTATTTTTATTTTATGTATATAGATGTATTGCCTGCATGTGTGTAAATGCACCCATGTCATGCAATGCCTATGTTGGATCCTCTGGAACTGGAGTTATGGATGGTTATTAGCAACCATGTGGGTTCTAGAAATTGAGCCTGGGTCCTCTGCAAGAGCAGCCAGTGCTCTTAACCACTGAGCCATCTCTCTAACCTCACATAGTGAGTTCTAATCCATGGTTATCTTGGGTATAAGGCAGGAGATGTTTCAATTCCTGTCTCTTCTTATTTGAATATCAAATTTGTAACAGACCTTTCTTCCAAAATCAGACAAGAGGACCTTTACTAAGCTTACTGTCTCTGGATAATCTAGAAAACTCTGAATGAGTGGAGATGGCCTGTCTTCACATGTCTGCAGCTGTGCTGAGAAAGAGCTTCCATAGCCGTGCACTGGAGTTGCCTTCATGGTATTTCTGTGGAATAGAGGGGGTCTAACTCAGACCCAGAAGACGGGCTGGATTTTGGAATCCTGAGGGAGGGAGCCTATATGCATCTGCGTGCGTGTGTGCGTGCATGTGTGTGCGTGTGTGTGTGTGCACGCACACACACACACATGTGATCAGAGAAGCAGAAAGCAGCTTCTGTGACCATAGCAAGAACTGTTCTGAGAGCTTAGCACATGCTTATCTTTCCCCTGCTCTGAGTTGATTTCTGTGCTGGAAAAAAAAATCATATTCATGTTTTGTGATATGTAATAAACTCAGGAAGCTGTGCTTAAGTTTCAGTTCTAGTTGTAAACATGTGTTTCTCCACTGCCCCCAGAAACTAAGGATTTTTGCCTAACACTCTTAAGCAGGACCTTTAAATCTGATTCTTGACACATATTTTTCCCTGCACTTCATGAAACAGAAGGACCCACTGGTATCCAATCACAGAAGGGTTCAGATCAAGCCAGCTTGGTCTGCTATTTTTCACTGAATCATCTCTTATTGGTTTTGTTTTGTTTTGTTTGACAGGGTCTCCCTAGTTCCAGCCTGCCCAGAAGTCACTATATAGACTAAGCTGGCCTTGATCTCACAGAGATCTTCCTGCCTCTGCCTCCCAAGGGCTGGGATGCACCACCATGCCCAGCCTCACTGAATCAGCTCTTGAGCTAGTTCAGAATCAGCTCTTATAGACAAGGCTGCTTTTATGATGTGCCTCATTGAAAATTCCTGCACAATTTTATATTCTGAATTAACCATTGCCAGCACTGCTGTCTATAGAAGACCAGTTCTGAGCATTCCCATGTGGTCCCTGTCCCCTTCCCTCTCTTCTCTTCCCCTTTCCTCCCATTCTTGTCCATCACATGAGTATCCCAGGCAAGGGTACTGCTCATTTTCTAAGTCTTTCCCATAGCTACCCTTCCACTCCCCTGTGAATCAAGAAAAACAGGAAAGTAATCTCACTCCAGGGACTCAGCCAGCTCTCCTCTTCAAATTGCCCTGAGATCTAAGCACAAGCTGAAGAGGGAAGCTTGACCAGCCAGTGTCTTAGATGTCCTCCTAGCTTTTAGAGGCTGCTGAATTGTGTCTGATGTTGCTACCTGAATACTAGAAGTAGACCTAGGACCAGAAAGAAAATGTAGCTTTTGGACACATGTCTTTGTGGAGAGGATGAAACCCCTATCTTAAGTGAGCATCATGACTTTCTTCAAATTGATGCTGAGAACTCAGTTTTCTCAGAACTGGAGACATCACCTTCCCCTGTCGACAGTCCACCTGTACTTCAGAACATGTCCCAGCATAGCTGTGGTCAGTGGAGAGGCCTCCTCCACGCCTGTTCTGAGAGATGTATGGGGCGAGGAAGGCCGGAGGGGAAATGTCGGACTTCTGGGAAGGTCTGGAGCAGCCGCCCTTGCTCTTGTACTGCCTGTAGATGATAGCGAGACCTCAGTTTGTGTGGGCTTCAGAGTCTTGACCCCTTTGCTGCTGACTTCTTAGCCTACACGGGCTACTGGCCAAGGGCTACTGGCCAAGGGCTATTGGCCAAGGGCTACTGGCCAAGGGCACTCCAATGCCTCACTGCACAGCAGCCCAAGCCTGCGTGCCTGTTAGTCTGCTGCCTTGTGGTCTGAGTGTGCTGCTGACTGCAGTGTGTGAGGTCACTCACCTGTTCCACGCTTTGTAGCAAGTCATCAGCCCTGAAGGCTGCTTGCTTCCCTGTACCCAGGCCAGCCTTTTCACCTCCCTTTTAGAACAGCCAGGTAACTTGCCCTATCCTGCTCAGGGCTGGGGGGGAGGGGTGGTCCTTGGCAGGCAGTCCTTTCAGAAGACTGTCATTTTGATGAGGGGCGTGTTCTCTTGGCCATGATAGTCCCTAGTGTGGGTAGCCATGTACTATGCCTGCATGTGGGGTATTTGTAGAGGAAGTTACCCAGTTGCAGGGCTTAAGCAGCCCAACCTAGTGTCACCGTGACCTCCTGACCATACCCTGCACACCCTAGGTTACTGTCAGTCAGTCCATCGGGTCCTTGGACTGCAGCCCCATGTTGTCTAACCTGTTCTGCCGTTTTCATTGATCTAGGCGGGATTAAGGACTCTGCACGACATTGGGCCGGAAATCCGCCGTGCCATATCCTGTGATTTGCAAGATGATGAGCCAGAAGAATCCAAGCCAGAAGAGGAAGATGTATTCAAAGTAATTATTCCATACCTAGCTACTCTACTCGGTGGCCACCTGGAAATAGTGAGGCAGGACTCTGCAGAGTTGGGGTTGGTTCTGATCCACAGAGGAGTGTGGAGAATGCATGCCAGTGACAGGGTCTAGAGGAGCTTGCACATTCCACCCTCCCGATCCTGAGGCCTCTCCATTGACCAGCACCCCTTCTGGGCCAGGCCAGGCCAGGCCAGGCCAGCCTCCTCCCTGAGCTTCCTTCCATCCCCAGCTGTCAGCTTCTCAAGAAGTCGGCCATAGCTAACTGACCAGAGCATAGGAATGTCTGGGGTCTTTTATCAGCTGTCCACACTGCCCTCCTTCTACCTAGCCCAGTTCTTTGGTCTGTCACCTAGCTCTCGGCCTCCCAGCCCAGAGAAAATGCCAAGTATCCCACCTCGGGGCTACCCATCAACCCAGCTGGGCTTAAGCCACATCATCTTGGAGCAATCAGAAGAGCATACTCAAGGGGCAGCAGAGAGCATGCTCCCCATCAGGACTTGGTAACCTTCCTCATTTCAGGTGGGCCAACTGCCACATGAAAAGTTCACCTGACCACTGAGACACTCAGATTGTTTCACAGGGATCCTCTGGAGATTACCTAGAATTTGTGTTTCATGTAGAAAAAAAAATGACCTAACATAGCTAGGCTGCATCAAATACTTGTTAAATTACCTGGTGTTGTCTCCCATTATTTTGCAGAGAAATGGTGCCCTGCTTGGAAACCATGTCAATCATGTTAATAGTGATAGGAGAGATTCCCTTCAGCAGACCAATACCACCCACCGTCCCCTGCATGTCCAAAGGCCTTCAATTCCACCTGCAAGTGATACTGAGAAACCGCTGTTTCCTCCAGCAGGAAATTCGGTGTGTCATAACCATCATAACCATAATTCCATAGGAAAGCAAGTTCCCACCTCAACAAATGCCAATCTCAATAATGCCAATATGTCCAAAGCTGCCCATGGAAAGCGGCCCAGCATTGGGAACCTTGAGCATGTGTCTGAAAATGGGCATCAATCCTCCTACAAGCATGACCGGGAGCCTCAAAGAAGGTCCAGTATTAAAAGGTAACCTTGGAAATGGTGCTGAAGTGTCTGTCCCTGTCAACCATTCTGAGGAGCGAGGCAAGTCTTATGCCCTGTGCTCCATATATGGAGGTTCCCTAAAGACATCTGAGATTGACCCTGGGTGCCACTGACCACACATTGCCCATGTGAGGGACCTGACACACAATGCCGCCCACCACCCTGCTGTATGTGGTGTTGCTCAAAAGAGCAGCAGCAACCAAATCCACCTTCTCACACTCAGTTTGGGTGGGGGCTGCTGACCTGCTTCTATGAAGGGCCAGAGAGCCAATAGTTTAGGTTTGGGGGATCATTTGATCTCTCTTGCAAACACTTAGCTCTACCATGGCAGTGAAAGTAGCCACGGTTAAGTGAACTGGTGTGGCTGCATTCTCAAAGCTGTGTGCAGAGCCTGAACTCTGTATATTCACAAAGGATGAAAGGGTTGTCTGCTTTTGATGTTTTTTTAGTCCTTTATAAATATAAAATCTATTCCTAGCTCATGGGCCACATGAAAACAGGTAGCAGCCCACACTTGGCCAGCAAACTAGTTCGCCCACCACTACTCCAGAAGGCGGGCTGGTGTCTATACTCTCTCTGCTGTTGCAAATGTTTAACTCTTATCTTCTCCCTCCTTCCCATGGTATGCCTTTCCTGGATAGAACCCGCTATTATGAAACTTACATTAGGTAGGTGCTTGTTGCCTCTGTCTTTGTTAAGTACTGTGCTGTCCTGTTACAGCTAGTTTTGCTTAGTGCTGAGGAAGAACAGTATCTCTTAGCCAAGTCACCTAAAAGATTCTCATAGCTTAGGACCACATTTAGGAATGAGAGGTTCCTGCTTCTTTCTAGCAAAGGAGCTTTTAGGTCTGTGCCTAGACTCTGTTGCCATCCAAGGACTGGTGGCCCCATGCCAAGTGTCCCCTGGATCTGTCTGTATAGCTGGACAAGTCTGGTTACTCTGTAGATTCTTAACGTGAGTTTAGGAGAAGCAGAGCTCAAGAATCCCGAGGAGCAGACACTAGGTCCCTCGTTACCTCTCCGGTAGTCCTCAACGTATATGCGGTATAGTCCACTGCACGTGTGTTGCCCTGGGCTGAATTGTGGGAGGAATGATCATTTTGTTAGGAAAGGGGAAGGAAAAGTCTGTGGGTTCACTGCCGCACTGAGTTCGCTGGCTTGAGGCCAGGGGGAGCCAGGCTTCATGGAGATGGCATCCTGGCCTGGGGTCAGGGCAGCCTATAAGAATCCCAGGATGGCACTACATATCGCCAAGCTCCTCCAGCAACTCCACTTTGATAGGATGCAGCCAGCAGTTGGAGGTCTCTCTCCTTGGTTCTGAAGTCACACAGGCTGGAGCTGGGGTGGGTGGGAATGAGAGCAGAGAGCTGAGGAGCCGGGGTCTGTTTTGGGACTATGAGTAACGCTCTAGTTCCATCTTCAAATTGCATCTATGTCTTTGGTTCAAGGCCTCTGGGCACAGAGGTGTGGCCCAAGCACTGTGTAAGAACTGAGACCACAAACACACAGGGCAAGAGTGTACACACAAGCGTCCGGGCCAGGGCCCAGTAGTCTCCTTGCACTGGAGCAGGAGTGTGAGAAGCGCAGCTCTGAGGGAGGGTGCAGGCTGCTGCAGGGCTGCCTGCCACCTCCTCAGGCTCTCCGATCTCTTTCCTTCTTAACTGCAGGTCAGACTCCGGAGATGAGCAACTCCCAACGATTTGCCGAGAAGACCCTGAGATACACGGCTACTTCAGGGCCCCCCACTGTGTGGGGGAGCAGGAGTATTCCAGTAGTGAGGAGTGCTGTGAAGACTGGAGCAGGTGAGGGGCTCAGCCTGAGCCCAGATCTGGAGACAAGCCCCCCTGTTCCTCTGGCTCCTGCTCGGTGCTTACGCATCGAGGGGCACCCGCAGCCACGCTCAGGACTCACCAGAATACCAGAGCAGGAGAGTAAGCTCTAGGCAAGGAGAAGCAGGGTGAAGGAACCCCACTTTGAAATGGATATTGCTTTCACAGCCGCTCCCTTATTTCACCAGGGGCCTTTAGGGCCTTTCCATCAGACCCCTGTCATCTGAGAGATAAGACTTGGGAGCTCCAAACTGAGCCACACTTTGCAAAGCAGCCTGGCCAGCCTGAAGCCTGGCTGATGCCTCAATGAATACCCTCTGCTTCCTGCACCCATGGAGGGGTCTCTCCTGGGGGTAAAAGGGTAGGAGGTCAAAGCAGCATCTCCCAGCAGAGGAGCCTCTCTTAGCTTCTGTCCTGCAGAAGAATGCTGCTGGCTGAAGGAGGCACTTTCTGTTGGGACACAGCAGGCAGTGCAGAGGATGAAAGTCACCTACCCACTCCCCTTCCTGACCTCCGCCTCACCCTCTTCCCAGGCCTATGGCCTTGTGAGGTGGAAGTAGTACTGTGGTGAAATCACGCCTGGCACCAGAGACACAGCCTGGCTGTGAGCTGTGCTGCACTGGGTCCTTTCCTCTGCCTCACTCCAGTGCCCACTGGAGTGGAGTCCACGTTCACTGATTCAGAGCCGAAAGGACCCTGTGTTTCCTCCTTCTGGGACCTGCTTGCCCTGTATCTTCCACTTAGATACCCCAGTCCACTTCACAGTCAGAAACAGGCCTTTTTCAAGTCCCAGAACTGAAACATGCCCCTCACTCAAGAACCTGACTGAGGAACCGCCATGTGCTCTTTTCTGCTCTCCTAACTGCACTAAGCCTACATGCTGGCACCATTGTCTAAGGTCCTTGGGGTGCCCTGTGCCCTGCCAGGCACCTGGAGAGTATGAGTCCTCAGGACAGAAGGAGATGAATGGAGGAGAGTCATGCCAAGGTCCCGCTGGCTCCCCGTCTGCTCTGAGCCTGTTCCGAGCACGGGAATGGAAACAACTGTCAGGCAGCCTATCACAAGCCTCCAGCCTCGGCTTCCTGTGGAGGCTCTTGCTCTCCACCTGAACATTCCTACCACCATGAAGACTGACTTGACCTACTGATCACAAGATGAGGGTCTGTCAGAGCTAGGTTGCAGCTTGTTACTCAGAGTCTCATCTGTTCCTTTTCTCTTTCACCTTCCAACTGCCAGGCAAAACTACGGCTATTACAACAGGTACCCAGGCAGCTCCATGGATTTTGAGAGGCCCCGAGGCTATCATCACCCCCAAGGCTACTTAGAGGATGATGACTCGCCTGTTGGCTATGATTCAAGGAGATCTCCGAGGAGACGACTTCTACCTCCCACCCCACCATGTGAGGCTGCCTTCTTCATTTGGGGTGAAGCCTCCCAGGGAGCCCTGTGCCTGCCCCCCCACCCCCCACCCCATGGGTCTCTCCTGTAATGGAGGACCTGCTCCCTGGTAGATGGTAGACAGTGTATCAGCTTTCCTGACTCTGCCATCCACCTCCCCATCACTGGCTCTTTTAGAGAAGTTAGAGAGGCAGTGTGTGACCCTAAACTTGCACAGATACGCACACACATCTGAGAAGGGTGTGTGTGTGTGTGTGTGTGTGTGTACGTGGCACTGCCTTTGAGCCTGGGTCTACCCTGAGAGGTGGGCGGCCTCATGCCGTCAGCCCCACCCCCCGCTCCAAAGTTGGGAGACTGAGCTCCGAGAGAAAGGATGGATTCGAATGCACTGCTCACTTGCCCAGGAGTTCTTGTGAACTCCTACCTCTGAATAGCACCCAGGTGTCTTCTGGGGGACCTGCTAGTTCCTAGAGGGGCAGCTGAATTCTGCAAGTGTGGGGTTTTTATTTATTTTTACTTTGTGCATATGAGTATATTGCCTGCATGCACCTGTGCCATGCAGTGCCTGTGGAGGTCAGAAGAGGATGTCAGATCCCCTGGAACTAGAGTTATGGATGGTTGTTAACCATCATGTGTGTGCTGGGAACCAAACCTGGGTCTTCTGCAAGAGTAGCCAGTGCTATTAACCACTGAGCCATCTCTCCAGCCCCAAGTTTGGGTGTTTTGATGATGGTATATATATTATATATTATATATATTTGATGATGGTATATATTATATATATTTGATGATGGTATATATATTATATATATTTGATGATGGTATATATTATATATTATATATATTTGCATTTTGTTGTTTCTAGGGAATGGAGTTTAGTTTTTAGGATTCTATTAGTAACGAAAAGCAGCTGAAACTCTGGGCTCCTGGATCTACTGACTCCATACAGTAAAGAGCGAGGCTGGCTGTATCCCACTCTGGCTGTCACAGCTTACTAGGGATGTAATCAGACTCATTTGCATAGTTAATATTTAATTATTGAAGCCCAAACATATACTGCTGAATAAAGCCTTCTATTCCCCATAAATACTGGATGAAGCAGGTATAGGCAAGGTCAGGCAGAGGCCCATTGACCTTGCGAATCCCACTGCCTTCTCCGGGTCTGTCTTTGCTTATTCCCCACCCAGAAAGCCCAGGGGACACTTGAGATCCCTGTCTCCAGAACCCGCCCCACCCACACTGGAGCAGCCTGGGTAGGCAGGGGCCACCTTCATCTGCAAGGGAATTGGCTCTGAGGTATAGCTCGAAGCCTGGGCAGGGAGAACTAGCCTGCATTCTTAGCCACACTGGGGGTGGAGGGAAGAACTATATCTTCCAGAGACTGTTTGGGAGAGCCCACTGGAGAGGGGGCCTGGGGGCACATAAGTCCTGAGTGCTTGAAAGGGAATGTCTTTCTTCTGGTTCTGAATCTGTAGCCTGTCCAGGTCTTGGGTTCTAAAAGTTGTGCTAACTAGGAGGCCCATCTTCTGGGACTGCACTGGGGCGGCATGCAAGGGTGACTTTCTATGCAAGCAGATGTTTGTGCTCCACACGGGCAACTCAGCTAGGAGGCCCCAGCATGGCCCTCAGGGGGCACTGGGCCCAAGAGCAGTATTGCCTTTGCTCTCTCTACCAGATGTGGCCAGCCAAGGACTCGGCCTGCTTATGTTCCAGCTGCTTGTAGAGCTTTGTGCATAGTCCCTGGTATCTGGGAGGCCTTTTTGATCTAGTCTCTGAGCATCCCCAGGATGGGAACTTGGGGCATGTGGAGTTTTACTGGGCCAGGGAATGCCCTGTGAGCTTAGGAAGCAGAGGGGTAAGGAAGGAGCAGTTGGAATACCACTACTGCCTTGCAAAGACGGGGCTCCCAGAAACCTATAACAGGGTGGAGGGCTCCTAGGAGAAGCCCTCTGGCACTGCTAAAGGGCCCTTGGCTGATCTGAGCCTGGCATGGTTTAAAGCAGAAAGCTCAGTCAAAGTGAGCCTCCATCTGCAATGGCTTTCGGCAGATTCTTTTGCAATGGCAGGTTCTTTGAAGTATTCATTTCTAGGCCAGGGAGGGTGATTTTTTTTGTTTTCAGAGTAATGAGTTTGCTTATTGCCTGGTTAAGCTGATTGGGGTAGGCAGTATCCCTCAATGGGTTATTTTTTTTTTTAAGGAGATGAAGTTGGCAGGGTGGGGTGGTAGGGGTAGATCTAAGAGAGGTGAAGGGAAAGAATTGGGGTGAATAGCATCAAAATACATTGTATACAATTCTCAAAAATATAAAATTTAAGTATAAAGATAAATGAGGGCCTAGAAACAGTGTTTGGAAGGCCAGGATGGGACAGTGGGAGATGTGTGACACTCTAGAACTGCTCCTGTGACTCAGCACAGAAGACCTCTGCCCCACCCCCACCCCAGGACAAGCAGACGCTTTAAAGTAATACACTGGTGCCCTATAGAGACAGTCCCCAGCTGGGTGGATCCTCTTAGTCCTCACAGTCCCCAAGTCGAGGGAGTATATACTTCTTTCTTTTGGATCACACACACTGCTTGCTTCTTCCTGGGCATCCTGAGAAACATTGTCCAGACAGGACCTGTGTCACCCTGTGTCCTGTGTTTTTACTTCTCAGCCCATCGGAGGTCCTCCTTCAACTTTGAGTGTCTGCGCAGGCAGAGCAGCCAAGAAGAAGTCCTGCCTTCGCCTACACTGCCCCACCGAGCTGCCCTGCCTCTGCACCTGATGCAGCAGCAGGTGAGCGGCTCAGCGCCCCCCCCTGCCCCCCCCCTCCTGGGCCGCACCTGGGGTGCACAAGTGGGAGCCGACACCTTCCACTCTAGTTCAGTCCCTAATGCAGCTCCACAGGCAGGGAAGGGTGGCCTGGACACGCAAACCCTTTTATCCCACACTTGGGAGACACAGCCACTTGCCAGATTCCCGATAGTAGCTGCTGCGAGTTATTTCTCAAAGAGGTGCCTCTTCCATTAAGCCGTTGATGCAACTCCGTGTGGGTGGGCCCTCTGATCAGCGGGGTGGCTGAGCTTCCCCTCTAGGCCAAGGGAGTCAGAAGCCCACGGGGGAGGGAGCTGGGCTAGAAGCAGTCCATGGCCCAGGGCCCACCCACCAGGGGCTTAAAAACAATATATTTAAAATATTTATTTCTTAAAATATCAGAGACGCTGTGGGGGGAGATGCCAGTCGGCAGAGCCAGTCTCTGTGGTGTTTCCACCCAAGGCTTCTGAGCCCATGAGCATACTCAGTGGACGTGGCAGATTTTTCCAGTCACTCCTGCCCACACTTTTAATGCTAACTTAAACTTCTGTGTGTCATCACCGGAGAACAAACAAACTTTTTGAAAGCCCAGGCCACTGGATACAACTCAAGCAAGCAAGGAAGGATTGGGGCCTGTGCTCCATCAGGTACAAGCCCAGGTCCTGTCTCAGCCACCTCCTTGGGTGGTCCTGGCTTCCTGCTTGGCTGTAGGCCTGTGCTGTGGCTACAACCAGGTCTCGGTATGTATCTCACGGTGGCTTTGCCATGGTGGACATGTGAAAAACATGGGTGAGCCCAGTGCTTGAGGACAGAGGGCTGGTTGCAGCATGAGAAGCCCTAAAGTGGAGAGAATTCGCTGTCGTCCTGCATAAGCCAGAGTCCTTGGCTTTCCTTGAAATGTATCTCAGTACTGAAATGCAGAGGGACCTGGGCAGTGTGTTCGCCTTCCTGATTCTTCCTCATTCTGAGGCAACTTCATTAATTAGTAACTGATGCCTTGAGGCTTTGGGGAAAAGGAGACCCCAGCAGCCCTCATCACCTACTGAGGTTTCTCCAAGATGCCCGAATCCTTTCCCAGTCTTCTGAGAGGCAGCCTGGGACCACAGCCACATACCAGGCCTGTGCCAAGGCTCAGACCCCTGAGAACCTTCCTCTTCCTTCTTCCCCCTACCCCCATCTCCTCAGATCATGGCCGTCGCAGGCCTCGATTCCAGTAAAGCCCAGAAGTACTCACCAAGCCACTCCACCCGGTCATGGGCCACCCCTCCAGCCACCCCTCCGTACAGGGACTGGACGCCATGTTACACTCCCCTGATCCAGGTGGAGCGCTCAGAGTCCCTGGATCAGGTCAATGGCAGCCTGCCATCCCTCCACCGCAGTTCCTGGTACACGGATGAGCCCGACATCTCCTATAGGACTTTCACACCAGCCAGCCTCACTGTCCCCAGTAGCTTCCGGAACAAAAACAGCGACAAGCAGAGGAGCGCAGACAGCTTGGTAGAAGCAGTAAGTATGGCGGCTCTTGACCACCGTACCCGGAGGTGCAGCCTCACGTGGGCAGAGGGCAGTGGCGACAGTGCGCCCTGCAGCCAGGCCACTCAGGGTTGGCTTCTGAGCTGCAGGTATAGTACTTAATGCCCAAGAGAAACTAGCTGCCACTGCCGAGTCTCATCAAAGAGGTGCAGTGTCTCAATATACCTGTCCGTTCACATGAGTAGTCTGCCACATGTCCCCATGGGTTTCACTTTTTTTTTTTTTTTGAGACAGGATCTCTCCCTATAGCCCCAACTGCCCTGGAACTCACTCTCTAGACCAGGCTGGCCTTAAACTCACAGAGATCTACCTGCCTCTGCCTCCTAAGTTCTAGGATTAAAGGCGTGTGCCACCACACCCAGCTTAAAGACTGTTAATAGCCGCCATGCGGATTCTGGGAATCAAACCCAGGTCCTCTACAAGAGCAGTCGGCGTTCTGAACCGCTGAGCCATCTCTCCAGCCCCCCGGGTTTCACTCTTGTTCAGCCATGTGGAGCTTTCCAACTCTCTCCCATTGGCAAAGCTGAGGTCACTGACAGTGTCATGTGTGAGGTCTAGCAAACATGTTTGGGTGGGGTCCCTAGGCACATCATAGAGAGAAGCCAAAGTGGACCTTTCTGTCAATCCTCTTTCCTATGCAGGTCTTGATATCTGAAGGCTTAGGACGGTATGCAAGGGACCCAAAATTTGTGTCAGCCACGAAACACGAAATCGCCGATGCCTGTGACCTAACCATAGACGAGATGGAGAGCGCAGCCAGTACTCTACTCAATGGCAGCGTGTGTCCTCGAGCCAATGGGGACGTGGGCCCCATCTCACACCGGCAGGACTACCAGCTACAAGACTTTGGTCCTGGCTACAGTGATGAGGAGCCAGACCTTGGGCGAGAGGAGGAGGACCTGGCAGACGAAATGATCTGCATCACTACCTTGTAGCCCAGTGAGGGCAGGCTGGCTCCAGCCTGGGAGGGGCGCAGGAGGGCCAGGGATAAAGTGCCTCGCAGCTAGGGGAGTTTAGGCACTAGTTGGAGAGAATGCTCAATTAGACTTTTGAACAAGTGATATCATGCCTCAAGGAAGCCATAAACCTGGTAAGAACCAGTTCTGAGCACGTGGTATGCCATGTGTTCAGGTCCAGTCACAGAAGATGGCATGTCTGGCCCCTTGAGAGGATGGGTAAGGTGGGATGCCTGGCCAGTCTGGGGGCCAGCTGAGTTGCCAGGAGCCCAAGTCTCGCACCTAGGGCACACACCCCTGCCCACTCACCTGAAGGCATGGGAAGAAGGTTAAAGGTGATGATGATCACCACACCTGTGTCTTTACCTCAACCACTGGTCTAGCATATGGCTCACTGGGCCCAGCGTATCCATTTCTAAACCCCTCCCCAACACACTGCTTCCTGGTTCCCGTGCAGCCATTCTGAATGGTATGCGTCAGAACTCAGCCACCAGCGGTCACCGTGAAGGGAGCAGGACTGGACAGACAAGGTTTTCTGTTATGCGATGCCAGTTTACATAAGAGACCATCACTCAGTAGTCAGTTCTTACTATCACGCTAAGGGCAACTGTAAACTGGAAGAGTAATGCACTTGCAAACCAGGTAAACTTAGATACGCTAGTTTGTTTAAAAATTATAGATTTACTGTACATGACTTGTAATATACTACAATTTGTATTTGTAAAGAGATGGTCTATATTTTGTAATTATTGTACCGTATTTGAACTGCAGCAATATCCATGGGTCCTAACAATTGTAGTTTCCCACCGAAATCTAGAAATTAGTATTTTTACTTGGGCTAAACAGAACTAGAAGAATTAGAACCAATTCTCACTTATTCAGTGAAAATCTTTTGGGGATAAACTTTCGAGTTCAAAAGAATTTGACACATCAGAAATTTTTCTAAAATATTTTGAGTCACTATAAACCTATCTTTACATACGACGTCACGATGACTATTTGCAGTCTTTTCTTTGGGCAAGATCTGCGAGTTTGATATTGTACCTCTTCTCCACATGGGTTGTGGCTGTCTTTAGTTTGCCTTTACTTTGGTAATCCTCTGGTCAGTTAGTTACAGAGAAGGCCCAGATGGCCCGGTGGCATCTGCTGGTCTGACTTCCTCAGCTGCCCGTGCCAGATGTTTCTGTAGGTCTAACTTGGAAGTCACCACACAGGCGAACAAAGTGCATCCACTCCCACCCCTCAGGGAGGTACTGGGATGGGGGAGGGGGCAGGGGTCACTGTGGTGACCTAAGAGGTTAGGATGTCGGGGTCTAGCCAGTATCCTGTTGCCTTTCACAAAGCTGCTGTGCGGTGTGTTCTTTTTGAGGGCTGTTACATGCAACTGAATGAGGGCTGAAGCTTCATGGGAACACATGTACTCCGACTGCACACCCTGGGATGGACAGCTTTGGGACCATTAACTGTCAAAGCTTTCTTTTCTGTTACCAGAAAAATGTGCTGTCATCCCATTACTCTGGCAGGGATTCTCTGCAAACAAAAATACAGGTAGCAATTTGGGTTCAAACTTTTTAAACCAGTACACAACAACCTGTGAAGTTTTTTTCTTTCTTTTTCTTTTTTTTTTTTTTGTAAATACTACTTTTGTTATAAAGACCTCACAAACCTCTTGATAAGACATTCTTACTCCAGATGCAGGCAAAAACACTTCAAGGTTTGTAAATGACTTATTTCCTGACATAAAGCCTTTTTTTTATTAAAATGCAAAACGTTCTTCAGAATAAATTGCGTAATAATTTCATCGTATCCTGGAGCTCTCCTTACCCAGAGCCGGCTCTGCCGAGAGAGCTTCGGAGGGGCAGGTGCTCTGGCAGCCTGGGCTCAGGCAGCTTCTTCAGCCCTCAGCCTCCTCAGAGGCCAATAGTAACTTGATACCAGCTGCAGAGAGCACTGCTTCTCCTAAAGGGCTAACCCACCATCAACATTACCTTGGACTCTGTCTCGCTGCGGCTAAGCAGGCCACCCTGGCCATTCCAGGACCGCGTATTCTGGAATGGAGATTCTTTTTTCCCAAAGTCAGTCAACACTGGCAGGTCTTTCAGGTGGTACCGCTTCCCAGTATGTCTCCTTAAAACCTGGTTCAACCTCTCATCTCGTATTAAATTTCTCTTTGTAAGAAAAAACTGAAGTTGTAGAGCATGTTTTTTCCCCTCCCCTTTTAAGAAAGTTCCAAGATGCATCTCTCTGCTTTTTGGTTTCCCTCCCCACCCCACCCCACATGATGTGTGTTCACTGGAATGCTACACTTAAGTTTATTTCTTTGGTCCTATGTTTTTGATGACATTATGCAGTGGAAATCACTGCCACCACTAAGCCACAGCGAGCACTCCATTCAGTGTCTGTGCTGGGTGTGCAGACCCCACTCTGTGGCTCTTGTGTGTAAAATTGGCTGAAGGCCAGGAAGGGTGGGCGGTGGCTTTACCTGGCTGAGACTGGGGCTAGACTCACTCCCTGCTGTAAAGCTGGGAAATAACATGGTACCACCTTTGCTTTTATTTGGGGGAGAGGGGCTACTGATTTATTTGCAGAAGTGGGGTACCACAGCATGTGCAGGCCTGCCCCCCCCCCTTGATAGCACACTCCCACTTCAGCTCTGCTTTCAGGGAACCGGGAGGGCAGGGGAGACTGAGGCCTGACACAGGCTTAGGCATCAGCGATCAGAACAAGAACAAGGTGTGTGGTTATTGTGGGGTGTTTTTTTTTTTTTTCCTAATTTTGAGGGGAAAGTATCTTTGCATTAGATTTGATATCATGGTAGTTTATCACTGGAAATATGAAAAATCTTGTGGCCCGAGGGACATAGTATGGCTGGGGAGAAGAATCTATTTGAATTTATGGAAATTCTTGCTCCAGCCTGTGCTGGAGGCAGAAAGGCTGGAAGTCAGGGTGTCTCCACCTACTTTGGGGTTTCTGCTCATGCTGGCAGTTGTTCCTGTCCCTTCCATGATCTTTTAGGGGCATAATTTTCTCGCTTGGTGTTGGGGGTCAACCCCGAACCATAGGCTGCTAGGCAAGTGTGTGTATGAGTACCAGTCTGTTACACCACTTCAACCAACTTTGGCAAAGTGCAGTCTTCCATTTTTCGGGTAGTACAGGCTTTTTGCCAAAAGCCTTAGCTAACAAAGTCTGTCTACTTCCCCATGAGACTCAGACTAACGGAGCCTGTGTGCACCCCACTTTGTAAGCAAAGCAAGTGTGCACTGTTCTCCCAGTCTGGCTCCCTGTGGCACCGGGACTTCCACCAGGCCTTAGCATTTGGATCCAGCATGGCAGGACCCGCCTCGCCATCCTTCATACTTGGGCCAGGAACAGTCATGCTTGGCCATCAGGGTTTCCACCAGGAGAGGAAGCTTTGTCACATGTTCTGTCCTGGGCCTGAATCCCAACAGGAGTTTCCCACCTGCCTTCTGTGCATTTGGGGCCTGTAACATTTGCTTGTCATCTCTGGAAACTTGTTTCCTTACATGGATAAATCAGGTCAGCATGTGGACCTTGCCTCAGTGTGCCACAGTGGGAGGGGGCCTGACTGGCATGCCAGACAGATTTGTCTTTGTGGCTTTGCTTCTCTTAAAATGCCTCTGCCCATTAGGTGTGGCCCCTGCACTGCTGCTCCAAAGCAGCTGTGGATGGCTGGGGGGGGGGGGGAGCTGTGTGGCGTAATCTCTAGGATTTTTCCTCCTTGACCTCACAAGGTTCAGGGAACGTAAGATCAAACAAGCACGGCCTACTTTTCAAAGAAATGGGATGTTACCTTTCTGAAAGATTTCTCTCTAAAGGTACAGCATCTGGTTTCAAAAGTCTGGAAGCTGGCCCACTCCACTCCAAATCAATCCCAGTGGAGCCTGGAATCCCCACACCCCCCTCCATTGTGGACCCAGCACTGCAGGATTCTATATGCCAATTCCCTTCTTCTCTGTTATGGCAGCTTTAGACATCTTCAGAAAACAATGATCCAGAATGCATTTAATTTTCATTCCCTCACAAGAGTAGTCAGGAGAAGGCATCTCAGTTCAAAATAAGTTACTAGAGCACAACTGAGTCGTAAGGAAGTCACAGACCAAAGGGCTCCTGCAAATGCTGCTGCCAGCCATTTTCCCCACCCTGGAAGACTCAAATCTTGGCTGACTGTGGTTCCATTGTACTTTGCCGTCAGCCTCAGCAGCAGCAGCAGCGCAGTGCACCACACTGTCTGTTCCCATGGATGTCTAGAGAATAAGAATTCTTCAGCCCTGTCTGCTGGGCCACTTCCAAGGTCCCCATGACAGGTCTTCCTGGCTCACTTCCTCCGAATGAAGTGGTGACCGGGTATGTGGGGCTGGCTGTGTTTTGTGGTAACAAGGAGAGCTTTTAACATGTTAAATCATGAAACCTTTGCCAGTAAGCCCAAAGTGGCCTTCTCTTCTTAAAAAAGGTCCAGAAAGCCTCTCATTCAGGTTATTTCATAAGAACTAGACACAGAGAGACTCTGTGGTGGGCTGTGCGGTCACCTGACCCCCATCCCTGTGCCTCACTCTAGAGTAGAGTCACCATGGGAGACGCAACATCTGGCCTTCCCTGTAGCTGGCAGCGTCCCCTCTACCCGGAGACATGGGGTCAAATGGCAGCCCAAGCTGAGCTTCCTCCTGCCTGCCCCTCATCTTCAGCTAAAGCTTCTTTGGACAGCCCAGTGCAGGTCAAGCACCCTGCCTTTGCAGGAGGGGCATTCCACTCCTGGCAGCGGAAGAAGGCAGGTGACATGAGGCAAGGTCATGGCTCCAGGAGGTAAGTCCCAGCCTGCACGGCAGCCTTCCCCAGAGGACCCACAGGAAACGCTGGGACTTGACTCACTGACTTGCAGGGTTTTGTCTCCTAAGATCTCATGAAGGGCTCAGCCACGAATGGGTTACCTGAGTTCCTAGGTTCTAGCCCATCGTAGGAAATAGCATCTGCGGCACAGGCTGTGCTAGTTGGACCTCTGGCCTTGACAGGGGTTCCTCTGTCATCCTCAGGCAGGGGCGGCCTTAACGCTGGGTGGCCAGAGTCTGGGGCTTGTAGACAGGAACATCCTTGTCCCAGAGTGCAGGCTGCCCCTTCACAATGTCAGCCGCTTTCTCGGCCATCATGATCGTGGGGCCGTTCAGGTTGCCACTGACCACGCTTGGCATGATGGAGGCATCGATGACCCTGAGGTTTTCCACCCCAAGGACCCTGGTTTGAGGGTCAACCACAGCAGTGGGGTCCGAGGGCTGGCCCATCTTACAGGTGCACGAGGGGTGGTAAGCACTGTCAGCTTTTGCCCGCACGAAGGCATCTATCTCCTCATCTGACTGGACGTGGGCTCCTGGCTGTAGCTCTTTGCCCCGGAACGGAACCAAAGCTTCCTGTGCAAAAATTTCTCTGGTCAGCTTCACACACCGACGGAAGTCCTCGATGTCGGTTTCTGTGGAGGAAAGAACCATGAGGCACCCTTTTCTTACCCTGCTGGCTTAGTGGAACTGAGGGACCAAGTTCAGGG
Organism: Rhizomys pruinosus; assembly: GCA_009823505.1. Lineage (NCBI taxonomy): Eukaryota > Metazoa > Chordata > Mammalia > Rodentia > Spalacidae > Rhizomys > Rhizomys pruinosus. The sequence goes on from VZQC01008907.1 coordinate 2,411,793, forward strand.
AGATGGAGAACCAAGCTGACAGGTGCTTGTTACCTGCCCAGAAACAGTTACTGGCAACCAAGCATCCTAAAAGAACTGAGTCTGGGGTCTGGCTTCTCTGTGAACCAGGGGTAAGAGCATGCTGTGTCCCAAATCTGCCTCTTTGCATGCAGAAGGTAAGAGCAGGGGAGGCCGGGCAGGGAGACTCTGAGAGCTGACTCTGTCCTGATGCAAAGTAGGGCCCCAGGCTACCTTGTATGGTGCAAGGCAGAGTAATGTGGGTGTTAGGAAATAAAACCCAGGGTAAGATTTAGGGACAAACAGGAATCCCATAGAAAATTCCTCCATTTAAGCCCGGGTCCAAGAGGTACAAAGGCAGCTGCCGAGTTACCTGTTGACAAGTAGTTGGGATGGATTATAGGGTGGTCCCGAGGGTTGGCACTTCTCAGTTTGAGCCAGCCCACACTCGTGGCCCTCATGGTCCCCACATGTACCTAGGAAGGCCCAGAGAAAACAGTAACCTCCATCAACTCCAACTCACTAGCTTGGAGAAGCCCCTGGCTGGGCTCCAGCATCCATTCAGAGGACACGTCTTTTAACACCCAGCCCTGTACCAATCAATCACCCACTGCCTGGCCTGGCCCTTATTCCAATGTCCAAAACTTTCAGACGGTGATCCCAGGGCCCAGGTAGCTCTGCAAGCTCTGGTATAGCTCTGACCCTTTCTTTCTTTCTTTTTCTTTTTTTCTTTTTTTTTTTTTTGGTCTTTTCGAGACAGGGTCTCCATGTAGCCCCAGCTGTCCTGGAGCTCACTCTGTAGACCAGGCTGGCCTTGAACTCACAAAGATCTGCCTGCCTCGGCCTCCTGAGTGCAAGGACCTCGCCCGGCGCAGCTCCTACCCTTTCTCACACCCACAGGCTGACTCCTGGGCTCGCTCCCTGGGGCAAGGCTTGGCCTTTCCTTTCCACTCCCACATAAGATACTGTAGCTACCGGAAGGCAGGCGCTGAAGGATGGCACAGGGAGGGAGATGACGCCCCTAAGAAGAAAGCAGCACGTGTGACACGGGCAGAAACGTCTCTGGCCACGTCTGGCCACTTACCTGGTAAGCTTCTTGCTGCGTGGGCGTTCTCCCATGGTCGATCACCTGTGATGGCAGGAAGTGGAACTGGATGTCTGGGTGTGGGACCCCAGGCTGACTGCGGATGAACCCACCAGTTTCCAGGTGGGCTGTGGCTCCGTCCCCTAAAGGTGAGAAGAGGACAAGGCAGAAGGGAGGGTCAGGGTGTGGTGGGTGGACCAGCTACTCCCCCAGGCCTTGGCCTCAAGCTCCGTCTACAGCTGTTTTCTTCCACGCAGCCTTGCCCGGCACTGCAGCTTTCAGTGTTACCCACATGCGGGTGGGGGACTACATGGTTCCAAGGCCACCTTCTTCATGACTCCTTCCCAGATCCAGCTCAGTGGACAGTGTCACCTTGAACAAGGCCCTGTGTCCGTCCATGTGCTGCTGGCCTCTGGTCCCCTCACAGCAGCCTGCCAGGCAGGACCTTTGTAGCCTCACGTTGCAGATGGGGAAAAGGGCCTCACGTGAAGGGAATCACCTAGCTTCGCACTCCACACCCTGAGGCCTGTCCTGTAGCTTCGTACTCCACAGCCTGAGGCCTGTCCTGTGGCTTCGCACTCCACACCCTGAGGCCCATCCTGTAGCTTCACACTCCACAGCCTGAGGCCTGTCCTGTGGCTTCAAGCTCCACAGCCTGAGGCCTGTCCTGTGGCTTCGCACTCCACACCCTGAGGCCTGTCCTGTAGTTTCGTAGCACTCCACACCCTGAGGCCTGTCCTGTGGCTTCAAGCTCCACAGCCTGAGGCCTGTCCTGTGGCTTCGCACTCCACACCCTGAGGCCTGTCCTGTGGCTTCACGCTCCACACCCTGAGGCCCGTCCTGTAGCTTCGCGCTCCACACCCTGAGGCCCGTCCTGTGGCTTCACGCTCCACACCCTGAGGCCTGTCCTGTGGCTTCGCGCTCCACAGCCTGAGGCCCGTCCTGTAGCTTCGAACTCCATACCCTGAGGCCTGTCCTGTAGCTTCGCGCTCCACAGCCTGAGGCCTGTCCTGTAGCTTCGCGCTCCACACCCTGAGGCCCGTCCTGGCTCCTTAGGAAGAAGACTAGGAATGTCCATATCTACCATGTCTACCAAGCTCATCAGGAGTGGACCCACCTGTGAATCTCCACAGCCACTCCAGACCAATGGGGACTTTCCGCAGGAGCTTCTGGGCCGAGTGGAGGGTGATGGGGCGTGTGCATGCCTGCTGGATGTAGATCTCCAGGTGGTCTTGCAGGTTCTGGCCAACCCCTGATGCAGGAAGCAGTGGTCAGCGGCTGGCATGGGGCCTTATCAGCATCCCTGTAACCCCTGGTTTGGAAACATCTCTCCGTTTAGCTTAGTTCCTGCCTGGCCTGGCCCAGTCCCAACCTGGAAGTTACCTCTCAGAAACACCATTCTTGTTCTCTGGGAAGTCTAGCCCCCTCTCATCCTCCCTGTCACTCCCTCTGGAGCCCATCCAGGTGCCCTGGGCCAGCCCCGCTCAACAGCACCCTCCAGGGGCAGAGCTACTTGCACTAGGCACCATGACTTGGCATTTGGCCCAATGGACAGATGTCAGCCCATCCTCTCCCCCAGTCTGTTGGAGGAGGAAGCTGTCCCAGCACACTGTACAGACGCCGTGCAAGCTCAAGCTCAAGGGCACATCAGGCAGTCAAGACCAGCATTTTCACAGGCCTCTCGTAAGGAAGGCTCCACGGGAAAGGCCAGCCTTCTGCGTGCAAGAGGAAGGCTCCACGGGAAAGGCCAGACCTCTGTGTGCACGAGGAAGGCTCCACGGGAAAGGCCAGCCGTCTGCGTGCACGAGGAAGGCTCCACGGGAAAGGCCAGCCCTCTGCGTGCACGAGGAAGGCTCCACGGGAAAGGCCAGCCCTCTGTGTGCACGAGGAAGGAGACAGCTGAGTCCTCTTTAGAAGACGAAGCTCAGGCCCTTACAGAGTCAGTGGCTGTGGAGCCCCGAGCCGGCCTCATTTTGTCCCAGGGCAGCTGGTGAGTCCTGGGTTGGACCCCTCTCACCACAGAGGGTTCAGGTGGTAGCTCCAGACCCGCTCCAGCTACGGGGTACTCTCCTGCAGGGGCAAGGCTGGCCAGGGGAAGGAGAAGGAAAATAAAAGAGAAACCCAGGGTCCAGGGGTAGGAGTGCCCAGTGAGGCTCAGAGGACACTCTCAGGGTTAGAGGAAGGACACGACACATCCTAGCAGCATGATCTCCCTACTCCATGCAATAAGCCACTTAGTTCTACAGAGCCGGCTTCTAGGCGGCGGTCAGGAAGGGGGCTCACCAGGCAGGTGGCACACTACAGGGATGCCCAGTTTCTTGAGGTCATCCGCGTTCCCGACACCAGAGAGCATGAGCAGCTGCGGAGAGTTGACAGCACCCCCGCTCAGGATCACCTCCCTGCTGGCATAAGCCTAGAAGATGCAAGGGACACCAGTCACGTGTCTTGAAGAGCCAGATGTTCTTCTGGCCCAAGGACCAGCAGCACCCCGTTCCAGACATCACCACAGGAACATGGCCTTGGGAATCCATACCCACAGGGTGGGACAGCAACACCGATACCAGCTAGCTGTGGAGAGAGCCTGCTCCCAGGCCCAAGTAAAGGGGAGGGTGCTTGCTGCTCAGCTGCTTGAAAGCAAAATACGCTCTCACAACCATCGTGTGTAAGGGTCAAGACAGTCTGCGATAACTGGACAGTAACCGGCCTTACTGCCAGAATGGAAGGGGTCAAGCGAGAGTGCTGGCCGCAGGCTCTCTGACCAGCTGTGCTGTGGATGGAGAAAGGCAGTCCCCGACGCACTGCTGAGTGGAGAGAAGCACCATGCAGTGTGAGCAATCTGCGGGTTTTAAAGCCTCTACAGGCACTCAGATTCTAATGGGCTGGACCCTAAAGCCATGTAGAAGGTACTAGGGGACTGCCCTGAAGTGGGTGTGGCAGCAGAGGCTCACGGGGACACTCACATCAAGGTACCATGGGGTCTGCAGGCGGCAGGACCTGAGAGCGTTCTACCTCTACTTCCTGTGAGACCCCAGGACAATCCGTGGCCACTGCCACCAACACAAGGACAAGAGTATGTGGTTGAGGAGAGCCTGACTGCCAGGTCTGCTGCCCACTCCTTCCTGCCTCTCAGCCCCCAGACCCCCCACTGTATGTGTGCCCTCAAACAGCACTCACCCTGTGGCTCTGACCGTTCTTGAAGTATTCCACACCCACTGCACGTGTGCCCTCAAACAGCACTCTGCTCACAAGCGTCTGGGCTTCTGCCCTGAGGTTGGGGCGGCTCAGTGCTGCGTGCAGGTAGGCACAGGCCGTGCTCCAGCGCTTCCCTACGGGACGGAGCAAGATGAGGCGTGGGTCACTGCCCTTCTCCCTGTGCCTGGGCAGGAGGAAAGCACTGGAAAGGGCAAATCTATCCTGTCCTTGACTCTGCAAGGCCTGGCCTCAAAGTAAGTCTGAAGACCTCACCCTACTGCAGTCCAGGCTCCTTGCCCCCGAGAGGCCCACCTGGACCAGGAGCCTTGGCTGGAAGGGTTGAGAGCCCTGAAGATGCAGATGGGAATTCTGGGGCAGCTCTGTCCTGCTGTGAGCAAGGCCCTGTACCACCCACTCTGTGCCTCAGTATCTCCATCTATACATGGAGGAGGGAAGTGGCCGGGATGTGGAGAAGAGCCATGAGGTGGAGGGTGGTGCTCCTGGCCGCCTCTCCATGAGTCGTTTTCCCCATGACCAACGATGGGGTTGGGGTGGGGGGCAGCTGCAATTCAGGAGGTCATGAAAAAGGGGTACCTTGGTGAATGGTCATGTCCATCCAGCCAAAGCCTTCCTGCTGGAAGCCGTTCATATCTTCCGTGAAGGGGTAGCCAGCCTGCTGTGCTGCCTGCAAGAAAGCCTGGTGCAAGGGGTGGTTGGACCTGCCCCGACTCACGTGCAGCGGGCCATCCCCACCTCGGTACCTGTTGGCACCCAGCTCATGGCTCTGTGCCTTGCGGAAGTAGGGCAGGCAGTGCGCATAGTCCCAGCCCTCCGCACCTTGCTGCTGCCAGCGGTTGTAGTCCTCGGCGTGACCACGGATGTAGACCATAGCATTGAGGGACGAGGAGCCTCCCCAGACCCGGCCCCGTGGCCAGTACAGTACACGGCCATCCATGGCAGGCTGTGGCTCCGTGTGGTAGTACCAGTTGTACTTGTCATCACACAGGTTGGCCACGAGGGCTGCGGGCATGTGGATCTTCCACAGGAGCCGCTTGCTGCCCACAAGCAAGTCCTTGGGCCCGGCCTCCAGCAGCAGCACCCGCTGACCAGGGTCCTCCGAGAGCCGATTGGCCAGCACACAGCCAGCGGAGCCGGCACCCACCACCACGTAGCTGAACTCCTGGTCCCGGTCCACGGCGCCTGCGCTGGCCACAGCACGACTGCCCCGGGGCCACAGCTGGCCCAGCTCAGCCCACGCCAGGGCTCCACGTGGGCCCACATGCCTTCGCCTCCAGCCTCCAAGGGCTCGCCACATGCTTCCAGCCCAATCTCTCTGAGCCACAGACTGAAGTGGGACAACTTGCTTTTCCTAGAACAAGAAAAATGGCTTTTAGACAATGAACTCCAGGCACACGAGTGGCCCAAAGTTGGGTCGGTTACGTTGGCACAACAGAGGAGCAAGTACCATAGCCACTGCCCTGGGGTGCCAGGATGAGACAGGGATTTCAATCCTGGGATGTTAGTCCCAGAACCACCTGGGGTTAGGGCAGGAGCAAGAGAGACCCCTCTACAGGGATGGAGGTCCCTTAGCCACCTTCCCTGTGACAGAGCAGGAACCTGGAGGCTGGAAGTCTAACTGCTGCAGGGAAAGGAGGCTTCACAAGCTCTCCTCGCAGCAGGTGGCTGGGAGCCCCTACCCCATCTAGGCACTGCATTTTATTCCAGGAACACACAGAAGAAAAACATCTGCTTTCCAAACAGACAGAGAGGGACAAGAAAAGTAACTCAAGATCTGGTGGGGGCTGAGGCTGTGGAGCGCAAAGCCTAAGACTTGAAGGAGCAGCGGCTGTACCTGAAGGGTTTTAAGCAGGGCACAGGGTCACGGCCACACTGTGCAAGATCAGCCTGCGGAGTCCTGGAGTTTTAACAGAGAAATGCCAGTGGCTTTGACAGGTCTCCCACCAGTGCCCTGTGCACACCATGTGCAGAGGTCGAAAGGAACCAAGATATGCCATTGAACCCAGTGACAAATGCATCTGAGAAAGCTCACAACAAACTCTAGTCCAGACTGAAGCTGAAAAAAGAAAGCTGAAACTCCCCCATGTAGTGGGGCTGGAGAGATGGCCCAGCAATTGAGATCTCTGACTGCTTTTGCAGGGGACCTGGGTTCAGTTCCTAGCACCCACATGGTGGCTCACAACCATCCCTAATTCCAGTTCCGGGGGATCAAACACCCTCTTCTGGTCTTCAAGGGCACTTGCGTTCATGTGGCATAAACACACACACACACACACACACACACACACACACACACCACAAAATATAAGGTGGGGACAGACGAAGACCCTCCTCTATAAGAGGAAAGGTGGCAGAGCCTCCTGAAAACTGTCTGGGGAGGAACTCTGAAACCTTCCAGAGCTCCAGGCTGCAAACGAACACAGGTAGCGGCCCACTGCTGTGCTCGCCCTAGAAGAGCCCTCACTCTACACTAACAGCCTGCCAGGGTACTAGCCAGAGCTATACCCTTTCTAAGCAGGTTCCATTAACCTTTGTTAATTAAATACATGATACCTTACCAAAGATAAAGACCACAACAGAGCCAGCCCTGCTAGGTGTTGGAACCATAGAAGACACTGAAAGAGCCATGATAAAAAGAACCGCTATAAATAATTTAGTTGACAAGAAGACATGGTGAACAGAATTTCAAAGAAGTATCAGAAGCTTAAAGGGCCGAGCGTGGTGGTGCAAGCCTTTAATCCCAGCATTCTGAAGGCAAAGGCAGGCAGATGCCTATAAATTCAAGGCCAGCCTGGTCTACAAAGCCCCAAGCCATCTGGGACTCATGGAGACCCTGTCTCAAAAAAAAAAAAACAAAAAACAAAAAAAACCCAGGCTGGATGGGATGCACACACCTTTAATCCCAGTACTTGGAAAGCACAGGCAGGCTCTATGAGTTTGAGGCCAGCCTGATCATCATAGTGAGTTTCAGGGAGCCAAAACTACATAGTGGGACCCTGTCTCTAAATAAATAAAGACTGAAATGCAGGAAAAAGTCCAAAAATAGAGACAAGTGGGTTTTGATTAGATATAAGAGAAGAGAATCAGTGAAACTGCAGATTAGGGGAGAGGAATCTAAGTGAAATGTAACAGGTGAGGGAGGGGCAGGGGGAGAAGGAGGTGTTCTGGTTTGTCTTCCATTGCTGTGACAAAACACTCTGACCGACACCAACTTGGGGAGGACAGGGTTTATTCAGCTCACATCTCCTGGGTCACAGTTCATTACTCAGGGAGCCCAAGGCAGGAACTCAGGACAGGAACCTAGAGGCAGGAGCTGAAGCACAGGCCATGGAGGAGTGCTGCCCACTGGCTTGCTCCCCTGGCCTATGCCCAGCCTGACCTCTTATACAATATACAACCACCTGCCCAGGGTGGCACCACCCATAATGGGCTGGGCCCTCCCACATTGCTCAAGAACCAAGACAATACTCCACAGACGTGGCCACAGGCCAGTCCAATGGAGCCAATTCCCCAACTGAGGCTCCCTCAACGCAGGTGTGTCAAGTTGACACTAAAGCTATCCAGCACAGAAGGGAAGGCTGCCTTGGGGCAGCGTCAGACTAAAGCGTGGGTGAGTGAAGTCTAGGAGGAGAGGGAGAGAGGGACTGGTGCAGAAAGGAGAGCGAAGGATTGAAGATGAGAACGGGGAGAAGAAATCTCTGAAGAGAGAGCTGCTGAGACTTTTCTACAAGATTAGCTCATCCTAACTGCATTAACACAAAGACAAACACATCTCAGTAAATTACGGTCAAACTGCTGAATTCCCAAGATAGAGGAAAGCACAGGGTATCCAGGCAAAAAGAGAAGCATACTGAGTGTGAGAAAGTCAAAGCTTTCCCACCGAGATCAGGAACAAGGCAAACATGTTGCGTGTTCTCTCATCAATTCTTTACAACGCTGCACTGGAAGTTATACTAATGAATAGTCAAGCAAAGGAAATACTGGGCTGAGTATAGTGGTGCATGCCTTTAGTCCCAGCACTCAGGACACAGAGGCAAGTGCATCTATAGGCACTCTAATTTAAATGCACACATATGCAAAGACTCAAAGCTAGCATTCACATATGAGGGAGAGCATGTAATGTTTGCCTTTCTGGGTGTGGGTTACCTGACTCAAAATGATTATTTTTTTTTAGCTCCATCCACCCATTAACCTGCAGGTTTCATAATTTCATTTTTTAATAGTTGAGTAATATTTCATTGTGTAAATGTACCACATGTGCTTTGTCTATTCATTAGTTGGTGGACAACTAGGCTGTTCCCATTTCTGGCCACTGTGAATAGATCAGCGATAAACATGGGTGAGCAGGTGCCTCTGTCATAGGAAGCAGAGTCTGTAGGTATATGCTCAGGAGTAATATAGCTTGGATGTAGGGTAGAGCTATTTCTAGTGTTTTGAGGAACCTCCATACTGGTTTCCACAGTGGTTGTATCAGTTTATACTCTTATCAATAATGGATAAGTGTTCCTCTTTCCCTTCATCCTGAATAAAACCATCATTTGTTTTATTTTTATTTTATGTGTATGAGTGTATTGCCTACATGTAAGTGCACTCATGAAATGCCCTCAAAGGCCAGAAGAGGGTATCAGATCCCCTAGGACTACAGTTAGGAACGGTTGTTAGCCACCATGTGGGTACTGGGACTCAAACCCAGGTCCTCTGCAAGAGCAGTCAATGCTCTTAACCGCTGATCCATGTCTCCAGCCTCTGTTTTTTTTTTTTTTGTTGTTGTTGTTGTTGTTTTGTTTTTTTAATCTTAGCCATTCTGACTGGGGTAAGATTAAATCTCACAGTGGTTTTAATTTGCATTTCCCTAGTGGCTAAGGATGTTCAACATTTTAGAAAAGCATTTCTTGGCCATTGTATTTCTTCTTTCCATAACTCTTTTTAGTGCCATGTCCTGATTTTTAATGGGGTCATTTGTTTGCTTGGTGTTTAGGAATTTTTTAGTTATTTGCAAATTCTAGATATTAACCCTCTGTCAGATCTATAGCTGGTAACGTTAGGAATCATCAGTCTTGCCCAGCTGTGAATCCTGGGTGCTACGACGGCTGGCCTGGCACCATGCGTCCACTGGAGCAACAGCAGCATGGATGTTATGGGGATGATCAACCACCTTATGATGGGATTTAAGGCCAGCTCCACGATGAAGGAGTCCATACTTGGCACCATTATCTAGACCAAGAACTCATGGCTAGATGGGTCATAGGCACTAGGGACAATCTACTACTATTATTTTGCTAAAGGAATATAGTATTAAACTGACTCCTAACAACCCATCATTACACCCATAGTGGGTGCATTTGTCAACCCTTATCAGAGAGCTGCTTTTTTGCAGTCGATGGCAGTTAACACAGATATCCACCACTGGCCAACATGCAAGGAAGAGACTGCAGAATGCTCAGCCCTAAACTGGCCGTCTGCATCACAAGGCCCAGGGATCACCGTGGAAGCGGGGATGTGAAGACTGTAAGAGCCAGAGGCCATGGATAACTACAGCAAAACAGCTTCCCAGATACAACACATGTACCCAACAGGGGCTGGGACAGCATGCATAAGAACAAGCCAAACAACGTCACAGAATGGAGGGAGGAGGTCACAAAGTCCCACCCCTAGTGGAGGAGCAATTGGCAACAGATGGCTGCTAGGAGACAGAGAGTCCCTTTCTTCAAGAATGTGGCACCTGATAGGTTACAACCCAGAAGATGGCTCTGCACAGGCTGTCAGCACTAAGTGGACTCAGAGGGTTAAAAAAAAAAATGAGGGGGCTGGAGAGATAGCCTAGCGGTTAAGAGCACCGACGCTCTTGCAGAGGACCCGGGTTCGATCCCCAGCACCCACATGGCGGCTAAGAACCGTCTGTAACTCCAATTCCAGGAGAACTCCAGTTCCAGGGGAATCCGAGACCCTCTTCTGACCTCCACGGCGTTGCACGACACGGGTGCACAGACCTGCATGCAGACAGTACATTCATACACATACAAAAATAAATAAATAAATAATAATAATAATAAAAATTAAAAAAAAATGAATGGAATTGGGAGAAATTGTGTAGGGGGGATAGGGAAGGGCTTGGAGGGGGGAAGGGGGGGACCTTTGGGCGAAACATGATATGGCATTAATGAAATTTTCAAAACGCGGAATACAAAAAGGTGGAGAAAAGGGGGAAGGAAGAAAAGGTTGCATTCAATTGGAAATAAAAGCAAAGTCTTTGCAGCGGACATGATCTTTGTTAGATAAATCATCTCTTGGGAAATAGTATTCTGAACTACCCCAATGATTTCTGAACTATTAAGAAGTTATGGTTGGGGAGCTGGAGAGGGAGATATGCTAAGGTGGTTAAGAAGATCCCAGAACTGTGGGGGGCCTGAGAGAGAATAGCCCTAGCGGTTAAGAGCACGACCCATCTTTCGAGGACCCGGGTTCGATCCCCAGCACCCACATGGCGCTAGAACCGTCTGGGTAACTCCAAATTCCAGGGAGAACTCCAGTTCCAGGGGAATCCGACAACCCTCTTCTTGACCACCGCGGCATTTGACAGACGAACACGGGGTGCACAGCAGACCTGCATGCAGACATCTGATCTTTCGGGATCAAACACGATAGCAAAAAAATAAAATAATATAAGAATAAAAAAAAAAAAAGTGTATCCAACTGCCTCTTGCAGAGGACCCAGGGTTCAATCCAGTACGCCACATGGCGGCTGATGAACCATCTTTAACTCCAGTTCTCAGGGAATCCGACAATCCCTCTCTTGACCTCCGTCGCGGCATTGCAGGAAAGGTGCACAACCTGCCATGCAGACGTACATTCTCTGGATTGACACATACTAAATATAAATAAAACTTAATAAAAAATAAGAAAGAAGTTAAGTTTGAAGGAACTAAGGCAAAACAGACAAAAGTCAACCACTTTCCTATATGCCAGCAGTGAACGCTGGGAATTTGGAATGAAGAGCACAGTGCCACTTAATTTAATATCCAAAAATAGGTATAAATCTAAAATATATTTGCAAAAGTACATGAAGACTGCAGAACTCTAATGAAAGAAATCAAAGTGAACTAGATTCAATTATGTTGGGTGGGGAGATTCAGTATTCCTTCTAGGAATGTCAGTTCTTAAACAGACTGATCTATCAGAGATTCGTGCAATGCTAATGGGGAAAACCCTGAAAGGTATGAGGGAATCAAATAATTGGCCTTGACTCAAAATGTATTACTCTATATATATCGGGCTGGAGAGATGGCCTAGCAGTTGAGAGCGCTGCATGCTCTTTGCAGAGGGACCCCGGGTTCGATTACCACAGCACCCACATGGCGGGCTAAGAAACGTCCAAACTTGTACTCCAATTTCCAGGGAACTCCCGTTCCAGGGGAACCACCACCCTCTCTCCGACCACTTCGACAGTCATATTGGGGCAGCAGACACGGGTCGCAGCCCAGACACTCGCATGCAGACAGTACTTTCAATACACATAAAAAATAAAACTAAAAAAAAAGAAAAATTAAATTTCTTTTAAAAATTATTTATACGGGAGGAGATAGAGTTAAAATGGCCAACACAATGTGGAAGAAGAACAGGACCAGAGAGACGGCTCCACGGTTAAGAATGTGTACTGCTCTGTGGGGCCTGAGTTCAACTCCCACACCCATGTCTGGCAGCTCAAACAGATGTGACATGGTAAAACCACAGGGAAATAATCAACAGAACAGAATAGAGCCCAGAAATAAAACCCATATAAATCGAGTCAACTGATCTTGACAAAAAATGGAAGGCAGCAAAATAGAGCAAAAATGGTCTTTCAACAAATGGTGAGAACAACTAATCACACACACAGCACGGACCACCACACACACACACACAACACACGAACAACACCCAGCACACACACAACACATCTGCCTCAAGTGAGGCACTCGTGTGACCTAGACCAGGATTATGTCCCCACACTGGAACTCAAAAAGCGATCGTAAAACCCACATGTTTTAACCCACAAGCTAAAACTATTGTTTCTTTGTTTTTTGGTCTTTTTGATACAGGGTCTCCCTTTATGTCCCGGCTGCCTGGAGCTCGATCATGGAGGATTTTCCTGCTAGGTCTTTGTAACTCCACAGAGATCTAGCCTGCTCGTTGGCCAATTCTTGATGTGCTGGGATTAAAGGCAATAGACCCTACCATGGCCCAGGCACAAAGCTAAACATAATTAATAAGTGATCTAAGATGATATATTGACAATCTCTTGGATAAATACAAAGGTGTTTTTGTCTCAATTTGTAAAAAACCGTATAGGGATTTGGCACTAGGAGTGGTCAAACACCTAGCATGCACGCAGCCCTGGGTTCAATCCCCAATTTACTGGGGTATTGATAGGAGGGAATCAAACTACCACACAACGTTAAAACTTGGAAGCAAGGGCTGGAGTACGTTGTCTCAGTGCGTTACAGAGCAACTGGCTGCGTCCTGCAGAGGACCTGGGTTTGGTTCCTCCGCCCAACAAGGCAAGACTTAAAACCTCATGATAAATTCCTAGTTCTAGAAATCCAACACCCTCCTCTGGCCTCCGTCGGCATTGCACAAGCATGGGCGCCAACTTACAAAATGGAAAGCCAAATACAATTCTCACGATAATAAAATAGAAATCATAAAACATGGAGCAACCAAAAAGAATGTCATTTACTACATCATCAAACTGTGGCTATCCAGATACAGTGGGACATTTTATTTGGAGCTAGCTTATAAACAATAAGCCCACAAAGCTACGAGAAGGGCAGCGGTACGGCACAACTTAAGAGCACAATTGACTGAGTTACCGAAGAATGCCAATGTCTGAAGGTTTGACCATAACTAGCTGCATGTGTAATTGACGCTGACTCTTTGGAACCCAGACTTGACTGAGCATTTCTGCATGAAAGAAACAGGAACTCAGAGATGGGGACAGTGGGCAAGTCATCCATGGTTTGCCAGATAGGCTGGGTGGGAGGTGTTGACAGAGAGATTGAATTACTGGGGCACAGAAGGTTTCTTAGCAGTGAACCCATTATTCGTGATTTCTGTATATTTCTGTAGGTTCTGTGCAAGTACATTACATTCATAATCCCTGCTAAAAGTCATCAAGACTAGGAGTGACTGAATGAGCTTCACAGTAAAGTGCAACGGGCCCGGTAAGTAATGAGCTGGTCAGGCTCCCCAACTGTCACAAAGCTGCTACTTTAGTGGGGGCTCTTGCCAATGGAGGACGAGGTTACACACATATGAGGGAAACTTCCCTGTCTCTTATCTTTTCCAGTTATTTTGCTCACAAAGCTGCTCTTAAAACATCTAAAATCTTTTTTTTTTAAAAAAACTGTAATTTTTTAAGAGTGGGCCCGAACTGAGTTATTCGGCCGAGGTTTATCAGCGGTTCTTGGGTGCGAGCCTGAGGTAAAGGGGTTTTGCTGTCAAACCTGCTGACCCAAGTTCCAATGCCCAGAACCCACATAAAGGACAGGAAGCAGAACACTGACTCCCAACAAGTTTCCTGACTTCCATTTATGCACACAAAGTAACTAACATAATGTAACTTAATTTTTATTTATTTTTAAAATTTTTTATTATTTATGTGTATGAGAGTACCTGTCTGCATGTGTAATTAGGTGCAGCCCGATGAGCATCAGGCAATGCTGGCTAGAGGTGCAGAATGGTGTGTCGCATGTCGCCCTGGAACTGGAGTTAAAGACGGTCTTATGGGAACCCGACATGTGGGCTCGCTCGGGAATTGAACCCGGGTCCTTCTGTAGAGCAGTCGGTGCTCTTAATCACTGACCCATTTCTCCAGCCCCCTGTAAACTTAATTTTTAAAAAATAAAATGCAAGTAGGGCAATCTTGCCTCCAGCACTCAGGGAACCCAGGTAGTGGGCCCCAAGTGTTAAGTGGGGGTAGTGGCCCAAGGGCCAGGCCTGGTCTTTACAATTGTGAATTCCAGGCTCGGCAAGGGTAATAATGAGACCTTGTCTCCAAAAGGAGCACCAGAATATTTCTGAACTTCATTTTTCATGATTTGAACCATGGATCGGCTTTTCAAGCCCCCTCCCGGTGATCTCCCTTTGCCCTGTACCTCAAGAAACCAGTAACAACACTCTGGAGGTCCCCACTATGCAAATCTTGCAAATCACCTGAACTTCAGGCAGCCTTACCTGGGTCTACTGGCCCATCCTTCCACACTAGGCAATAATAAAACCCAGAAACACTTGCCCCTGCTTTTGCTCAAGCCCGGGTACATGCCTGCCTCCCCATGAAGTTCTACTATGTGAGCAACAAGCCTCTTCATAGCCTCTTGGTGGTGGGTGTGGTCACCAGCCTCAACATCAAACTGATCTAGTTGATAGTGGGGGGAGGGCTGACCCCACCCCTCCATGGAGGCAAACACAAAACACAATAATACATTTAGCAAGACACTGAGAGAAATGCGTACTTAGGAGTACATTTACACAAAATACTTGCGGTGCGATGATTAGTTTAGGAGTCCATCTTTTAATTTCTGTATACCACCCACTAGGTGGGATGTGTGAACTACGCAATCACACCAAGAAGAAAGGGAGGAGGGAAATATAAACTCCCTATTAAATATGAGTGAACTGGGAGCCTACTATTAAGAATTTATGGTCTCTATTAGCTATGTGCTGGGGCTGCTGCGTTTGCGCTATCGCCTTATAATCCTAGCACACGTCCGCCGTGCAGTGGTCTGAAAATGCAGTGCGAAGCGGATCTTTGTTCGAGTTCACTATGGCCAGCCTGGTCTACATGATGTGATGTGTTTGGGCATGTTGACACAGTCTGGGGGCTACAAGGAGACCTTGTTACTTCGGAAACAAAACTCTCGCACAAACAAACAACCAAAACAACAAAGACACAGTACCTAATACCAATATTATATGCCTGTCAATTCTCCCCA
Source organism: Rhizomys pruinosus (assembly GCA_009823505.1). Classification (NCBI taxonomy): domain Eukaryota; kingdom Metazoa; phylum Chordata; class Mammalia; order Rodentia; family Spalacidae; genus Rhizomys; species Rhizomys pruinosus. The sequence continues at coordinate 2,427,054 of VZQC01008907.1, forward strand.
ATCCGATTCAATGGGTCCAGTAATTGGCCTTGCGGATCTGGCGCTTGCGAAGCTCATTAATCTTACACAGATGCAAGACGGGCAGCCCGCGTGTGTGTGTGTGTTGCCTCGCGCTGTCGTGTGTGTGGGTCGTTTGTTGTCTTCGTGTGTGTTGTTTGCTTCTGTGGTAAGCTGGAGGAGAATTTACTAGAGAGACTATCATAGCGGGCCGATACAGGATCTAGGAAGAGGGTTTGTAGCAGAGTCACTGAGGAGTATCACACACCCACAATGAGGCAAAATTGAATCACAGAATGGGCTGTGAGCGCACAAGCCACAGTTGGAGTGGGACAGCTGAGGCAGGAGGGTCACGGTTTCAAGCCAGCCTGCTCGTGGATGGCCATTAGTTGAGAAAGCCTTATCTTCCATAACAAGAACAAAAAGTAAAGAGCAGAAGAAAGCATTACGTGGAGGGGAGAGTTGGAAAGAGAAGGGAGACCCGAAGCAAAGGGGTTGGGAGCACAGAGACGGCCATCGCTAACATAAAAATCAGATCTTATTGGAGCTATGACCACCAGAATGAAAATTTGTCTCACAGAGCTTTTGTAGCCCCGAGAGTTGAGAGTTTTAATGAAACTATATGGGCAATAATTAATCATGCAATTGCGATGCTTAAAATGGTCGAAGAAATGTGGCCTCTGCGTATATTATATTCAGAGTTTACAAAATTTTGTAAGGGTTAGCAACAATATTGACAGATTTGAGTAAGGAATTAATAGTCGCGGGATTTTGGAAAATAACTACACCTAGAGAAGACTCGCCAATATTCATCTCAAGTCGAATTAGTGCAGCAAGATAATAACTAAGACTGTATAGGGTAGAAAGTAATAAAAAGAAGTAACAACACGAAAGCCAACTGGATGTTTGTTCAAAACACCTTGAACGCCTCAGCAACAAGAAAACATTCTCTTCTCAGTGTCCATGTGGACCCCCACAAATGCCTCTACAGGACATGCTATTAATGCATTTTTCTTTTTCTTCTCTTTTTTTCATTTTTTTTTTTTATTTTAAAGAGTTTTCTGTGCTCTTAACCCCTAGGTTATTTCTCCAGCCACCCCCCTTTTTTGTCTTTTTTTTTTTGTTTTCTCCGAGACAGATGGCTTTTACTATTGGCTTTGGGTAGCCGCCACGTGCCGTGGACTCCCGGTTTTTTCACGCTGTATGGGGAAACTCAGCGCGACTGGCCTTAGTTAACTCCAAGAACTCTGCCTGCCTCTGTCCATACCAAACACGTCAAGTCGAGCTAAGGCGATTAAAAGCTGTCAGACGATTGCGCAGTATCCACACCCGCGAGAGAGTTTGCAGATTTCTTTTTAAAGACTGAAAACATACCAAGAATCTTTTCATACCACAGAGAAATGACACTAGAAATTAAATAACAGAAAAAAACAAAACAGGAATTATCACACAAAAAATATTGAAATTAAGCTTAGGAACATGTAACACAGGTCATAATAAAAGAGCAGTGTGTCAAAGAAGAAATCACAAAGGATAGTCAGGAGAGTCTCCTAAATTTTAAATTATAGGGATGAAATACTCCACACATTACCCATTAAGTGGTTGCTTGTGGCAAATGACATGAATCACACAGATAAAAGCAGCGACTCTCTCAAAGAGAAGGGAGTCTTTTTCTGGTGTAGCGTGCACATTAATTTTGAAACAAGAGAGAGGAGAAGGATCTTTTACACCTAATCTGAACAAACGCAACTATGAGTAAAATAGAGAAATAACTGAGGAAGTCTCTCTAAGGCAGCTAGCAAACGGACGGAAGAAAATTAGAACAAAGAATAAATAAGAGATACGAGAAACATGGAGGCAAACTAATGAAAAATAAGAATTGAATAAAGCCTTTCATGTCAAAGCATAGGGCGGTGAACAGTAGCCAGAGATTTCGCTGAGCTAAGAAGGAGATATAATTAAAGTTTATTAGCTAGATGCTCTTCTGCATTTTTAGTCAAATATACTAACAAGGTTTCTGTTACAGACAGTTTAGACAATCACACCCACTTCCAGAAGCACAGGCAGTTAACACACGCATACTAATGTTCACCGACTACACCACCGAAGCATGGGAACAGAATTCACTATGTATGGGAGTGGTTCTTTAATTCAGTAGAGTGTTTAGAGATATACAAAATTATTCTTACTTGCTATCTCTCACTGTATAATTTTGGGTATTAGCATGTTCTTTCGGAGTCTACAAGTAGAGAGGGAAGTAAAAAATTTGAACTTGGACACGGCTGAAAAAGAAATGAGGAATATCTACAATCATATTCATATCTAGCTAAATCTGAATACATTCTAAGAAAAAGAATGTTAGACTCCTTAAACTTAACTGTAAACTATAAGTGGATTTAGTCTAGTCAAGAGAACACGCTGGTCAGTTTATTCTTAATATACAGGCAAGCTAACGAACCATCTTTAAGTGGAGGGATTCCGTTTTTTCTTCGCCTTTCTTCTTTCTTTTTTTTCTTTCGTCTTTTCGGTGTGTCTTTTTTTCTTTTTCTTTTTTTTTGTAAGTGTCTTTGTTGTCTTTTTGACAGAGGGGTCTCCCTTTAGTCACAGGCTGGCCTGTGTCGCTGTTTAACTGAGCTATGTAGACCAGGCTGGACTCGAGCTCACAGAGATCCGCGCTCCATCCAACTAGATGAGTGCACTCTGAGGGACTCAACGAGAGGTTGTGCACCACCTCGCATGCCGTGGCCCATTAAGGTGGGTCTTTTAAGTAAAGTCTAAGAAATAACGCTGGAGTACTTTAAATAGGTTCATATTAATTTAGTTGCAGAAGTAATAGGTTGTATATGATCATGTATATAGCAAGAGACAATGCGGCAGGGATTTTTATCCTAATCATTTGTTCTTCTCGGTGTATCTTAGGCCTGGCAGTCAAGAGAGAGGTGGTCAGACCTGTTTAAAAGCAAGTTATTAAAAGCAAGGCAAATAGAGGAAAACTAAACGCCAGGCAGTTGATTAAGAGACATATCCAGTATAAGGCATTCCCACTGGCTGGCTTCTATGTTTTCCTCTCCATTATCTTTTTCTATGTGCGAGATAATTGGTGGTTTCTGGAGAGTTGGATTGGTGAAAATTCACATGTATAGTTGGAGATGAGCGCTTTTCCTTCTTCACTTTCCCACATGTGCATGCTCACATTACACTATCACACACCCCATAATCCCAACTTGATTACATATTAATTTTACCATTAAGCGCCATTGGCTTTTAGTATACTATTTTAAATTAAGAAACAAAACATTTGATAGATTGTTTTAGGCAGATAATGAAGCTTGTTGAGAAAGTTTAAGCAGGGGTTTACAGTGAGCTGGGAGTGGGCTCACATAAACATGACATAGAAATTTATTAAATTCTATTTATTTGTATTTATGGTCGTATGAGTGTTATTCCACTGCCTGGCATGTGATGTAATGTACCTTATGTGCATCTTGGCGTGCCTGCAGTTAAGGCCACACGACACTAGCTAGGAAGCATCTTTGGATGCACCCTTGAAAGTTGGTGTTTATATGACCGCTGTTGTTAGCCAGCCAATAGTAATGTGTGCTGGATTGGAAAGCATCGAAGGTCCCGTGTTGTGAGAGCAGGACCTGTGATCATTAGCCGTGCTTATTGGAACTCAGTCCTTTCCCACACCATTATTATTCATATTTTTAAAAGAAGAAGAAAGGTTGTCTGACATTGGGAGCAATCATAGGGTGCACACTCCTTGTGCATGATGCAAAAAACAGACTAGACATATGCAAAATCACCAGCGGAAAGTTCAAGCTAGGCATCCGCTCGTGAGAGACATTCCCTAATTAATCCCAGCACTTTGGGAGGCCTAGGCAACAGTGTGTCCTCTGGTGAGTTTATCCAGGCGCAGCAGGTTCTTAACAGGGAGACCCCATGTCTCAAAAAAGAAACAAAAAGAAAAAGTTTATTTTACGACTCAGTTTGAGGGTAATAGTTATCTATATACTGCGTTGAAGGTCGAAATGTGAAAGGAACCAACTCTGGTAAACTGTGGACCAAAGGCCAAGGAGAACCCGACAACGGCGGCTAGAAACACCGAAAGACCATGACGCCTTCTTTGTATGTTCAGTTTTTTCATTTAAAGGTTGTAAAATAACACCGCTCATGCCACCCACCGTTTCGTACTGCTCCTCTCCCTCTCCCCTTACGGGGAAACCGCTAGTTGGATTTGTCGCTTCCGCGGAGCCGCACCAAAATCAGGATATTCTCTTTAAGCCTTAGATATTTCTCTGTATTTATATGTGCCTTTTTTCTGATACAAATTTATTATTTATTTTATGGTGAATGCATTGTAGCATTTGCATGTTTACATATTTTCCCCCATTCAGTTCCAGGTGCTAGATAATTTTCCTCTTTCCGCTTCCCCCCACCGTAACCTTGAAGAAGGAGGAGACGGCCATCTCCAGTGGTCTGCCTACCCGCCGACCACAGACACCATCCCATGATCATGCATTCTCTGGGGCTGAGTCTGTGGGCCATACTGTCGCATTATGTATTTTCCCGGTAGTGCCTCTCAGGTGTAGGACCTGCGTGTGCCCACCAAACCTTATGATATTTTCCCTAAGTGGTAGCTCAGGGCAGTGTCTGGAAGGCCACTTTTTGACGCGCACTGCCGATGCAATGAGAAGATCCTTGACGAGGCTATCATGGGGGTACGTATGTGAACAAGTGTACAGTGGTCAAATCTATTAGTGCAGATAGTATATTTCGATACAATCCACAATAACAAAAAATAAGTAAAGAACAAGATCTAGTGGAGAGAATTATCAGAAGTCATTCAATAAAAGGAATGGAAGAAGATGGAGCCAAAAAAAAAAAAACACAAGAATCAAAACAAAGTTTTGAAGAACCAAAAGTATAAATTTATTAAAATTGTTTAGACTAAAATAAAGTCAAACTAAATAGTAATTTTAAGTAATATTGGAAGAAAGAGGTAAATTACCAAATATCTTTGACCAGATATTTATTTGGAAGGATGCTAAAGTGACTCGTATTTAGTAGTGGCATTGAGGAATAAAAGAGAGAATTAGATAAATAGAATAAAGGCATTAATTTTTTAAAAAAATTTTGATGATCGTCACTGAAAACAATGAAAAAAGAGGAAATGAAATCAAAACATAAAATAAAAAAGACAAAAGAAGAGAGACTAAAAAAAAAATAAAATAAAGAAAAAAAGTAAAAAAAGAAAAAAAAGAGAAAAACAAAAAAAAAGATATAAAATAAAAAAAAAACAAAAAAACAATAAAAAAAATAAAAAGACAAAAAAAAAACAAAAAATAAAGAGCCCACAGTGCGTTTACCATTTCCTGGACTGGAAGTTCGTTCAATGTCCCAGGCGACCCCTCATCTGCAATCCATCCCCGCCGTACTTCTGTTTAGTGAATTTTTTATATGTTTGTGTTTTGATTTTGTCTCCTTAATGGAGGAGCCCTAGAGGATTTTATGGTGTTCTTCCTGTTTTTTAAGGTTTTTCTACCATCTCTGTATTCCTCCCTAAACCCAAATTTGCTTTCATGTGGTTGTCCTTTTGGCGTAGTGAGAATAGGGCAGGCAAGGGGGGTTCTCTAAGCGGGGCGCTAGAAACAGTGAGATCCTTGTGCAGCCAGCCCTCCTGATCTATCCTGGGAAGCTGTCCATGCCTCAGGCACTCTTCGTGGTTAGCCATGGGTATGGGCCTTGACGTCATAGAGTATCTTGAAAAACTGCCTCTGCCTCTGATTTGCCTGGATCTTAAAGGTGTTGGCCTTCCACCACAGCCCTTCCACCCCTTATCAGCTTTAAACAGAGTATGGTCTCTATAGCCGCTACCATGTGCAGTGCTGGGAATTGACTCAGGTCCTCTGTAAGTAAGAGCAGTCCTTGCTCTTAAGCTTATCGTTAGGGGCCAGATCTCTCTCCAAGGCCATCAGGTACAAGTAGTATTTAGAAAAAACGAAAAATTACTGTTGTGCATGTATGGTTAGCTAATTCTACTCAATTAAGCAATTTTATTAATCACTTTTTCTGTAGTTGACCACATTTATATGAATGACAGATAACTGAGCCAGAGAGTGATATTGGTCCTCAACCACATAGTCAGTCAATGCCAACAGCAATAACCAAGGTTTTCCCCATCAAACAAAAGGTCTCTAATGCCATTGACCGAAGGACGCCCTAGAATCACCGTCTTCCTTTGGCAGGGCAACTTTCAGCTTGTTATTCTCTTGGCTATTCTCTTATATTACTGATTGGAGAAGGTAAATTTTTTCCTACCCCTAGACGAATTTCGTTTTCTCAACATCGGGGAAGAAAAGAATTTCCATTCTGTGTTTACTTTGCTAACAACCTGTTTCCGTCTGTGATTCTTGGATCTGTTTCCCATTTAGTGGGGGGAGAAGAAATGTCTTTGTGTAAATAAGACAAACTTTAGAGAAAATCTGTGTTATTTTATTATTCTTTTATTTTAATTTTATCTTCACTATGTGGACTCTTTTTTTATGCTCTCTCATCATGGAGGATCAAATAATCCCTGGATATAGTGTAATTGCTTACAAGGAAAGTGAAGCCATTTAAAATTAAACATCTTGGGGCTTGGTTTAAGCTGAAGTCCACTTACTACATAAATCATGTAATTTCTATATATTCCTCTCTGCTAGTGGAAGCGGGTGTTGCCCAGGCTTGAGTTATGAGGTTCACACGATCATCCGATCTTTTGGAATTGTGGAAGAGCAACATCTTAGGAAGTCGCGTAGTGAAGTCTTTTCCTCAGTTCTCACAAGAGAAAACGTATGTTAGTTTTATGTTATACACTTAAAGATTGGAACTTGGGTCTATTTCTTTCATTAGACATTTTAAGTTAAACATTTTCTGTGTCAATAAATAGTCTTGCCTTGGGGCTATAGATTTTCAACTTTTTTTAAAAAAAATTTTTTTGAGATGAGGAGGGCATAGGAAAAGCAGTCGTGCTATTTCTCTCCTTTGCGCGATTTTCCAGTTTTCCTCACATATTTCCTAAATGTAAATTATAGATACTAGTAAAGTTCAAACTGAGTCAAAAACAATTTTTTGTTTCTTTGTGTATCTTTTTGAGACAGGGTCTCCTGTAGCCACTGCCTGGCCTGGACTTACTCAATGTAGACCAGTGACGGCCTTGAACTAATCTCGAGAGATCGCATTTGCCACTTACTGGGATTTAAAGGGGTAGGCATGTGCCTCCATGACCAGCTCACTTAGTTTTTTTTTATATTTTTATTTTATCATTTTTAATTATTTTGATGTGTAATTGCCTGTGTGTGTCGTATGCTGCAAAAACCCACTTTGCCATGCAGCTGCCCCTTGAGACAAAAGACAGCAATTGATCCTATGGAACTAGAGTTATGGATCGAGTGTGAAGTTAATGCCATGTGGGTGCTAGGATTAAAACCCAGGGTCTTCTTGCAGGAACATAAAGGGCCTTACTGGCTGAGTAATTCTCCAGCCCCCACTTTTTTTTTTTTTTTTTTTTTTTTAATCTTTTGAGACAGGGTCTTCCTGTAGCCCTAGCTGTTCTGGAACTTCCTAAGTAGACCGAAGGCTGGCTTTGAACTTTTATTTACTTTTTTATTTTTTGTCTTTATTGAGACAGGGTCTCCCTTTAGTCCCTGGCCTGGAGCTCGCTATGTAGACAAGCTGGCTTGGAACTCAGAGATTCGCCTGCCTCTGCTCAAAGTGCTAGGATTAAAGGCAAAGGCGCGCACCTCACCTGGCTTATTTATTTTTATTTTAAGTGTATGTGTGTATGCCATGCATGTATGTCAGTTAACCCATGTCGTACAATGCCTAATTGAAGGTCAGAAGAGGGGATCGGATTCTCCTGGAACTGGGGTTCTCCTGAATTGGAGTTAAAGGCGGTTCTCTAGCTGCCATGTGGGTGTTGGGGAATCTGAACCTGGGTCCTCTGCAAGGCAAATCAGTGCTCTTAACACTACAGCATCCCTCTCACCAGCCACTATTTAATCATTCTGAAATGAATGTGAATAATTTTCCTGAGAATAAATTAGAACCAGTTACATGTGGAAACAGGTTTGTTTCCACATGTAACTGGTTCTAATTATCCTTGCTTCTGACAGAGGACCTGGGGGTTCTCTTCTCTCAGCCTCATCTGGATAGTGCAGATAGTTTTAGAATGCAGTTCAGCTGGGGATTATGAAGCACTGTCAGGTGATTCTTGGGTTGGGGTGAAGCTCTGGTAGAGTGGTATGGAGTGCCCTTTGTTTAGCTTGGTTGTATAGTACTGGAAGAAAGACAGCAACAAAGGGAAAACAAACACTTAAAAAGCCACAAGAACAACAAAAATAGTTTGGCATTGGGTCTGGCCATTTATGAATGCTTACAATTTGCCAATGTATTGTAAAATAATTTTAGGGGAGCTATTTAATTTATTGCCTCTGGGTTGTTGGTTTCTCTGTATAACACTTGGTTTTTAAGAACTCAGACAGCTGGGCATGGTGGCTTTATCCAGGCACTCAGGAAGACAGGAAGCAGGGCGGATCTCCTGTGGAGTTCAAGGCCAGCACTGATCTACAGGGCTAGTTCCATGCCAGCTAGGGCTAGCAGGGAGACCCTGTCTAAGAACACCAAAAAAAAAAAGAAAAAACCCAACAAACAGAAAAAAAACCTCAGACAGCCTTTACTCGATTAGGTTTAACTGTAAATATTTTGAAAAGTATTGGCAACTATGGTTATTATGATTATTAATGAACTCTGATGTTATCTTGTTTAAGGACGTGGCTCTCAATGTTGAAACTTGATATGAAATTTTGAAAAAATTAAATCATGTAAGTATTACTATAACTCATAGAAACTTGTCTTGGTAGGCATAGTGGTACATGCCCTTGATCCCAACACTCCATGAGGCAGAGGCCTTGGCAAGACTCTTATGCGTTCAAGTGCAGCCTGGTCTACGTAGATGTTTTTCAGACCAGGCTGGGGCTATAGGGTGATCTTGTCTCAAAAAAAGACACCCCACTCTCCCTTCAAAAAAGAAACTTGTTTCAAAATGTGGGACATGTGGAAAACACATCAGCCTAACCCTGGGCTCCTTCCTCTGTGAGTGTATGAACACACACATGGACCTAGGTATCATTTACCTTAGATGGAGTTGTATTCCCAAAATTTTTGAGAGTAGCAGTCTGTGTAACAGGTTTCATAATTTCAGTTTAATAATTAAACATGATATTATCTTCTAGATCGTTCTAGACCAAAAAAATTACTTCTCTCGGGTTGATTATTTCCCCACAGTGACCATATTTGGAAAGAAAAGAAAAGTTTTAGTTAAAGTTAATTATATATAGAGGTCTTGGTATCCTTAAATACCTTTTATTTGGAGTCATCCAGTTCAATCCTTTGATATCTGACAGGTGGTGAAAAGTCCCATCCCTCTATCTGATGAACTGGGGTGTGGAAGGAGCTCTGCTCTTTTTGTATCAGGATAACTGTCTCAGCAGAAAGCCTGCTATACTTCAAATGAGTGAGATGAGAAAGCATAGTGGTGGGTCTGAGAGCTGGCTTTCTAGTTTCTTTTTGCTTACAAATTCATTATTCATTCATGAGTTCCCATGAAGTCTTAACTATAAGCTTGCTAGGCCTTGCAGTTAAACTTGACCTGAATCTTCTAGCCTGTCCAACTAAATGGCTTCTTAAATAATTTTCCTATTTCTTTTTTAAAAATAATTTAATTTATTATTTTTATTTTATATGTGTATGAGTGTAATTGCCTGCATGTATTTAAGTGCATCCACGTCATGCAAATCCTGAGGGGGTCATAAGAGGGCATCAGATCCCCTGGAACTGGAGTTATAGGTGGTTGTTAGCCACCACCTGGGTGCTGGGAATACTGAATCCCTGGTCCACTGTAAGAGCAGTCAGTGTTCATTCAATCTGCCTAAGAAGCCACCTCTCCAATGCCCAACTTCCTAACTTCTTAATGATTCCTTTTTAACTTCCAAAGAAAAGAATTTCTTTTCTCTTCTCTCACCCCTTCCACTAGGAATTTCAATTGGCTGCTTTAGAGCTGGCTTCCCGCTGGGTTTTCTTTTAACACTTTCTTTGCAACTTCTTCCTCTGTGCTTGTCAGGCTCACCCTGCCTCCCTGCCTGTACTGCTTCCTGGCTCCTTTCCTCCCTTCTCTTTTTCTTTCTTCTACTTCTTTTTCCTTTTCCTTCCGTCTTTCTCTTCTCTCTCTTCCTTCTCCTTCTCACTCCTGCCTTCCTTTCTTTCATTTTTGGTTTTTTGTTTCTGTTTTTGTGTTACCCAAACTGGGCTGCCTCTTGAGTGTTTTGGGGGTTTTTTGTGTGTGCCATGTGTTTGCCTTCTTATGGTTTTTTTGGTTAATTGATTTTGAAAGACAAGGCACTTCCTAGATTTTTTTGGTGAAGAAAAGGAAAGGAGAGTAAAGTTAATTAAGCTGGGTGTGGTGGCGCACGCCTTTAAAATCCCTAAGCACTTGGGGAAGGCAGAGGCAAATGGATCTTTTGTAAGTTCAAGGCAGCCTGGTCCTACAGAGTTTAGAGTTCCAAGGCCGCTGGGGCTAGACGGAGACCCTGTCTCGAAAGACATAAAAAAAAGTAGAAATGTAGCCGGGCGGGGTGGTGGACACCTTTAATTCCCTAGTACTTGGGAGGTAGAGCAGGCGGATCTTTGTGACAAGTTGCAAATGGAACAGCCTGGTACTACAGAGCAAGTGGGAGTTCCAGGACAGTGGGACTAAGGAGACATTCTGGAAAAAGACCAAAAAAAAAAAAAATAAGAAAAACAACTAGAAAGCCAGAGCCAGACCTTCAATGGACGAGGAACATATACTTTATTACGCACATGAGAAGTGCCAACAGAGAGACTCCTCTTGCAAAAAGGAATTTTCTGCAAACCTGGTGGGGAGGGGTAAGGGAAAGGGTTTTTTTTTTTTGGTTTTTTGTTTGTATTGTTTTGTTTGGGGGGGAGGTTTTTAAATCCCGCTTTATGGTTACAGCTGGAGTATGTCTGGTGCCAAGGCCTGTTGTCCTTGAAGGGATGAAAATTCCTTTTGATTTGTGGGGTAGCACTCCTCTGTATCTCATGGGTGCTATGGAGACAGGGTAGCTCCTCTCCGAAGTCCCCCTTTGCCTGGGGAGTGACCAATTGATAAAGTTTGTGTAAGGCCTGAGAAGCCATCAGGATAGCCAGGCACTTTCAGGGGATTATAGTTTATATGGGTCCCTTTCCTCATGTGGGCCCTATGGCTGGCACAACAGCTTGCCATATTGGCCTAAGATTAGAGGCTCTAACTCCTGGCTACACATGATTCTCTTTATGCCTCAGTTTCCAAGTAACAGGGACTGTAGGTGTGTAGCCTACTTTGCCAAGTTTTTTGGGGTGTTTTTTCTCTCTACACATCTCGTGGTGAGAAGGCACTTTCTGACAAGCCTGACCACCGGAGTTTGATCCCTGGGACCTCCTTGATAGAAAGAGAGAACTGACTTGCACAGTTCCTGATCTCCATTACATCTGGCGCTCTGTGGCATGTGTACATACCACCCCCACACACACACAATCCTCCATGGCAGTTGTATATTCACAACTCCCACACACATACAAATACTCCATGGCATGTGTACATACCACTCCCCCCACACACAAATACTCCATGGCATGTATACATACCACCCCCCACACACACACAAATCCTCTCCAATGGCATGTGTTATATACAGACCCCCCAACACACCAAAGTCTCCATGGTATGTGTAGATCATCCCCCCACACACAAATACTCCATGGCATGTGTACACACCACTCCCACACACATACATACTCATGGGGCATGTGTACATGCCACTTCCCCACACACAAAATCTCCATGGCATGTGTACACACCACTCCCACACACATACAAATACTCCATGGCATGTATACATCCACCCCCCACACACACAACAAATACTCCATGGCATGTGTACACACCACTCCCACACACATACAAATCTCCAATGGATGTGGTACAATACCCACTCCCCCCACGACAAATACTACAATGGCAGTGACACATCATCCCCCACACAAAAAATACTCCATGGTCATGTGTACACTACCACCCCCACACACACACATCCTCCATGGCATGTGTACATACAACCCCCCCAACACGACACAAATACTCCATGGCATGTGTACATACCATCCCCCCCCACAAATACTCCATGGCTACACAGCACTCCCCCCCACAAATCCTCCGTGGCATGTGTATATACCACCCCCCCACCCCACACAAATACTGCCATGCATGTGCACATACCATACCCCCACACACACAAATACCCATGGCATGTGTACATCACATCCCACAACACAAAAATACTCCATGGCATGTGTACATACCATCCCACACACACACAAATACTCCAATGGCTTGTACATACCAATCCCCCACACACATACAAATACTCCATGGCATGTGTACACACCCATACCCTTCTGGGTGTAATTGAAAGTTCTTACAAAATTGGAATTTTCTTCTTCCATTGGAAAAAATGTAGGAATCTTCCGCACAGGGTGAATTCCAGCTCTGGAGCTGGAATGCCAGTGTCTGGTGGGTCTGACGGGCTCTCACCCAGACTTGTTTTTGTTGTTGAATAGGGTCTTATTTAGCCTGAGCTGGCCTGCCTTGCTAATGTAGCTTGAGGCTGGCCTTGAACTCTTGATCTTCCTCCCTCCACCTCTGGTGCTGGGATTATGGGTTAGCTTCGTGGTCTCTGGTCCTGTGTCCCCTCTCTCCTTCACTCCTGTGCAGGGATTGAACGCAGGGTCTCAGGCTTGGTGTGCAGGCCCCCCATCACAGAGCTATCCCCTAGCCACTTGCGCTTTCTTCATTCCACTTGTCAGGTTCCTCAAGTCCTGTTTTGGACAAGTGAAGAGGAAGGCTGGGAAGACCTGGTTCCATTCCTAGATGGAAATCCTCATACAGCAATGCCTGCTCCCTTCGCTGACACTGTGGGCTGGAACGTTTCCTGCGCTCACAGGAGTCAGCTGGACTCCACGTCTGCCCTCCTGTTCTTGGCCCTCAGAACATCCTCAGACGAGGGACCAAACACCGGCTCTGGGTCTTCCTGATCCCCTGGGTACAGGCCTCAAATTCTGTGACTTGAAGGTTTTCTGTTTTGGAATTTCTCACTATGTTTTTTCTCTCTCCTTCTTTTTAGCCATGTATCATTAAGATTAAAAACTTTTTTGATGCAGAAGATTATTACATTGTTTTGGAGTTGTAAGTATCGTTTTGAATTTATGTTTCCACTTAAGTACTTAGAAGTCAGTGAAGAATTGCATGCAGGCTTGCCTTTCTCATGCTGGGGCCTTTCATGTGGATATGGTAGTGGTGGAAGGGTACAATAGTGGTGTATGTGTGGTGAGTAGCATGCATGCACATGCACTCAGATTAAGGTGCTCACCCAAAACCCCATAGCTGGGAAGAGGTAGAGTTGGGTTCTGACCCAGTTTTCTGACTGTAAGCTCCAGCTTGGTTGTCTGTATCAAAAGGCCCCCCCTTTTTTCCTTTCCGCATCATATGAGCGAAGATAGGAATGTTAGAAGCTCCAGGGCCAGCCTTCCAGACTCTAGAATCAAGGTTTTTAAATTCATTTTTAGTCATCTGTAATATGTGTAGTATTTATGTGTATATGTGTGGATGCCAGGTGTCCTACAGAGGCCAGAAGACAAAACATTAGATTCCCTCGAGCGAGAGTTAGAGGCTGTTGTAGGCTGCTAGTAGTAGGGTTAGGAATTGAACTCAGTTCCTCTGCAAGCCTGTATATAATCTTAACCACCAAAGCCATCTTTCCAGATCTTGAGCTCATTAATAAAAAAAAAAAAAAAAAAAAAAAGAAGTTGCAGTTGCTGGGTGTGGTGTCGCACGCCTTTAATACTAGCACATGGGAGGCAGAGGCAAGGCGGATATTTGTGAGTTCGAGGCCGCCTGTCTACAGGAGTGAGTTCCAGGACAGCTGGGGCTAACATGGAGACCTCCTGTCTCGAAAAGAAACCAAAAAAAAAAAAAGGGAAGTCAAGAGTGACTAGGGAATGGTGAGCGTTTTGGTTTTTGTTTGCTGGTGAACAGGCCAGGGGCGTACCGCAATAGTGGAGGGCACACGCCGAGCATCATCCACTGTGAGTAGCTGCATCCTTTCCCTGTCCTCCTTGGCTTGCCTGAATGAGTTTGTTTCCGTTGTGCTGCCCATCTAGGAGTGACAGCCCTGCTTTGTCTGTGTTTCAGAATGGAAGGAGGAGAGCTGTTTGATAGGGTGGTAGGGAGCAAGCGCCTGAAGGAAGCAACCTGCAAGCTCTATTTCTACCAGATGCTCCTAGCCGTACAAGTAAGAGAATCCCCCTTGTGCTAGGCTGGGGCCAAGGGATGGGGAAGAAAACTTGAGGGGTTCTGTGTATGTTGTGTGTTCTGTTCTTGACAAAACCTAGCCTGCTGGTGAAACTCAGATGATGTAGTCTGAATTTGAGCGAGTAAAAAAGGAGACTAATAGGATAAATGTATGCCAAGCTGGTGGCTCAGGCCTTGAAATAAGTAACTTTGGGGGAGAGTGTGAGTGCATGGAATCTCAAGATTCAAGGCTAGCGTTGGGCAATATTAAGGACACAAAATAAAATAGATAAATGTTATATAAAATCTTAAAATTAAATAATAGAGGACCAGGGAAAACGGGCTAAGGGTAGAGCCACGCCTAGTCCTAGCATGTATGAGTCTGTAAGGTTCACTCTGTAGTACCCCCCCCAAAAAGCAAAAACCACACACACACACATACAAGCAAACAGCATCCCAGCCCCAAATTGTCACCATCTTATCATGTGGAAAATCTTCCTGATTTGCAGAAATAGCAAGGTGGGTTTTGATAGGAAGGTCCTAGGAGAATAGTTTCCATATTGAGGCAAGTGCTCTCTGGAGGTAGATCATTGTTTTCACCTTGACCCACTAACTGATGTGTTCTTATGAGCGGTCCCTTGTATAGCAGATGCAGCATGGTGGTGGGGAGGGGGGAGTGCGCGTTCTGCACAGCGTCATATTCAGTGACCCTTGCTGTGGAGAACAGTTGGTGACCACTAACAAGATTCCACTTGTGGTGCGTGGTTACTCCTCAAGGCTTCTTGCTCTTGATAACGCATTCTGCAAGGATTGTGTGGCGCTGCTTGCGGGCAGGTACTATGTGAGATGAAGGTCTTCAGGGAGACCTCCTGGTTTGGCCTACTTGGGCTTTCCTTTCTTTGTTTTGTTGGTGTTTCTTTTTTTTTAATTTTTTTTATGTCTGTATGTGTATCAAGTACTATCCTGCATGCATGGTTTGAGCGCTGCACTGGACCGTGTCGTGCAATGCCGCGGAGGGTCAGAAGAGTGGTCTGTCCTGGGGATTAAACACACCTGAAGTTTGGAAAACTAGGAGTTCTCAAACTATGAGGAATTGGAGTTTCAGACCAGTAAAGCTCTTGGCCCGCCATGTGGGTGCTGGGGTCGAACCCGGGTCCTCTGTACAGAGCGGTCGGTGCTCTTAACCCGTAAGGCCATCTCTCCAGCCCTCCTTTCTTGATCTTTTTACCATGTCTGTTTCCCAGTGAAAATTTTTTGTCAACGCGAAGAATTTGTAATTCTTTGGCTTCAGAAGGGTGTGTCTCTAGGGAGGCATAGGAATTCTATACACTTACACCACCACCCCCCAATTTTCTTACTTTTTCCTTTTTTTTTATTTTTTTTTACCTGTGATGGAGGGAGAAACGGATCCGGGCTGGTACTTGCTAGGTTTTTATTTTTTTGTTTTTTTTGTTGTGTGAGGAGAGAATGGGACGGGGGTCTCATACAGCATACCAAGTAAAGCTAAAAATGTGCATGATCACGAGGACTAGCTTGAACTCGCTTGCTCTCGATACTTTCCACCTCCTTGAAGATGCTGGGAATTATAGGTGGTGTAACCTAGCTACTATCTGGCTTAATAGATCGCTTTTTTAAATCATGGAGAGTACACTCATGAGTTGCTGGATTCCTTATTAATATTAATTTACTATCCTTTCCTCAATATTTATTAGGCGCAAGCAATTTAAGGGTGAATTTTACAGCAGATCTGTAGATAGTAGTAGGGTACATTGATTGTGATTACTGCAAGGAAATACTAAGATAAAACACATTGATATTAATAGTGTGTGCCTTTTTGTATGTTAATCATTAAAGTGTACTTTCATGATTTTTACTTAATTTATTTATTTGGCCTTTTTTTGAGGGAAGGCTCTCCCTGCAGCCTCAGACCCGCACAGGCTGGGTAAGCTCTCAATATAAGAGCACTGGCCTTGAGAACTCACAAGAGAATCTGCCCTGCCCTCTGAACATTGGGATTAAATTGCATGTGAGCTAATAACCAACAATAGCACATGAAATTTTTACATACTAAATATTAGACAACAACAATATTAGTTAGAAAGACAAAAAAAGTCAGTCTTACACTTCCAGGAATAAGATTAATTCAATGATTTACCAATAGAGATATTATAAAAGATTGAGCCTAAAGGGCTAGGAGTCCAGGCAAAAAAAACTATAAATTGCTGGAAAACACATATAATTCCCACCAACGCTTTTGGGGTATATGTTGTATATGTGGTACGTGGTATCCAGAATCAAAATGTTGGCTCCTGTGCCTCTCATACAGATAGTTGGCGCTCATCTAGTCGCATCGTCTGGAGAACCTACAATCCCCCAACTCTGCTTCAGACGGGCAGAACAGCAGAGAAATGAAGTAATTAACTAGCATAAGCCGCACCGGAATGGAGCTGTGGTGCGCGCCGAGTCTTTAAGTCCACCTCCAGGATACACTCTACAGGTTGGAGAAGGAACCACCAGAGCTGCGCAGACGGCACATACTGTGAAGGGTAATCTAAAAAGGGAGCCATGGTCAAAGGAGGTAGGACAAAGCACTCCACCGCTCCTCCTCGAAAAAAGAAGCCAAAAACAATAAAGTAACAGAATAAGAGCCAGGCATGGTGGGCCTGAGCATGCGCTATGATATATTCCACAGCTCAACTCAGCGAGCGCCAGCACATGGCAGCAGGGCAGGAGCTCTACGTGAGAGTTCGAGGCAGCCTATGATCACTACTACACCAACGACAGCTTACCACACGCACACAGCTGGGGCCTCACAACTGGAGACCCTATTCTTCTCCAGAAAGACCCCACAAATAGAACTCACACAACATGAACATATTAGAGCAAATAATATATATACTAGTAATTATAACTAGCATGCTCAATATTGCCATAAAAGAAATACTCTGGATTTAGTTATGGATCTAGAAGAGGTGCATGTAGACCAAAACAGCAGGAGAACTCTTCCTAATCTCTTGCCCAAACGCGAGGAAAGGGTTTCAGGGAAAATATGTCCATCATGCGCCAAGGGAACGCAGGGTTTTTACTAGTGTTGTCTGGAGATGGAGCCGAGGTTGTCAGGCTTTGTAGGAATTACTAAGACGCGAGTGCTACAGAAGTTACGAATCTTTTATGGCCCTTGTGTGTATTTGAGAACAGAGTGGTCCTAGTGCTTTAACTGATCGTATGGCTCAGGCCATCCTTGAACTCTCATAGGGGTACTGTTGTATTACCTCGCTCTGCCTTGTCGAGTCTCCAACGCATGAAATGCATGGAATATCTCTCAGAGTTTTCCAAATTATGGGTGTTCTCATTTGCTATCGCACCAGCATAGGCATAATGGTTCAATATTTTGTTATATGAAGAACACATCATAAGTATCGACTCTAAACCCATACCTGGGCAGAGGTATAAAAGAAAATATATAACCATTAGTGATAGTGGAGTTGTAAAAATGAATGCATTTTGATGGGAAATTCTGTTTCAGTTGTATGGTTCTTCTGAATGTTATTAAGTTCTCCATTTAAAGTTTCTATCAGAAAGATAGATGCACCAATACATTAACCTTTAATCAATGTTTCTGTCACATAGTGTGCTGGAATATAAGCTTATAGTGGTCAACTTGACACACATTGGTTGAAGGAGCCTCAGTTGAGGGAATTGGTCCATTGATTGGCCTGTGGGTCACATCTGTGGAGTATTGTTTCCCGAATGTTCGAGGGTCTGCGGAGACAGGGCATGTAGGGGAGAGGGCACAGGCGTGGACTATCTATCCTGTGAGGTCAATGGCCAGCCTGGGTTCGCCAAAGTGAGTATCCGCGGAAGCTGGGGCTATACGGCACGACCCTGTCTCAAAAACGACCCCCCCAAATGATATGTTTCTGGGCAGGTTGTTGTATATAGTAAGGCAGGCTGGCATGAGCCAGGGGACAAGCCAGTGAACAGCATTCTCCATGGCTTTGTTGCTTCAGCTCCTGCCTCCAGGTTTCCCTTGTCTCTCTGAGTTCCTGCTTTTATGGCGCACATAAAGGGTGGTCATTATGGTGCACGCAAGAACAAGTAACACCTTTACTTGATCACAATCCTAAGATCTAAAGTGCCTAGGAGGATACTGTAAATGGACGAGTATACGGTATGACTGAGCTAGGTCAAGATGTATACCTTTATGAGGGGCTGGTTAAGATGCTCCTCGATGCGCCATCAGCGTTTGTAAGTGAGTTACTAGTCGCACGTTGCTCTAAGTGGCTCTATGAGGTCACAACCAGGTGACAATACCTGGCAACTCACTATGGAGCTAACGAGACACATCCGCGATAACGTATCATAAGCTCAGTCCATGAGGAGTAATTGATACATGAGTAGGCTCTGTGGCCACTTGAACATGCTGTGACAATCCGCACGCGCGCATGGAGTATATTATCATGGGTGCCCTTTAACATACGAGGTTGTCCATTTGGGGGCGAGAAAGGATTACGTGGAGGTGCTTTCTAAAGAGAGACTTTGACGAGCTTACGTGGAAGGAAATAATCAATTGAAATATACGCTAAAAAGAGAATTAGTTGCTCGTTTTTGGTAGCTGGAGCCATCGCTATATAAGTTTGAAGTCTGAAAGGATTGTTGTAGATTGAGGGAGACGCCCCTTGGGCTTGTGAACGTTTTCTAAGTTTTCAAAAAGGGGAAGCTATAGAGACAGGGAGACATACATCAGGACCTGTTTTAATATCTGTGGGCCTCTGTCAGCTGGGGCTAGAGAAATCAACTGTAAGTAACCCAGAGAAATCGGTGCAAAGAATACTACATGCAAAGTGAAATCCTTGTTGTAACAGCTAAGAAGAGTTAATAGCGTGGGGACTGAAAAAATCAAGAAGAACTGTAAGTAGGAAAGAGTACCAGCAATCATGTGGTGAAAATCTTCTGGGGAAAGAAAGCATTCTAAACTTCAGGGTCAGAAACACAACAGAAGCGTATGTATCACAGAAAGAGGGGCCTGAAGTAACCTCGCGCATTCAAGCCAAGAAAGACAGAGACTTGGTTAGTGTGTAAGAGTCTCCTATAGTGCCGGTGTTGAAAAGAAGCATGAAAGGGGAGTCACAGAGAAGCAGCTGAGAGCCAATAGGCACTGTGAGAGGCCAGGTAAGGCCACTGGTCAGAGTGCAACCTTGGTTGCAGTGAAGAAAGACCCTACAGGGAATTCCCAGGGGTCAGGAAGAGAAGATGAGGTTTTTTGCGTCATGAGAGGTCAGAAGCAACTCAGTTTCAATGGCGACCCCAAATTTTGGAGATGTCGGGAACCATGAGGACGAACCACCAAAGAGGCAAGCAGCAGGTGTGGAATGGAGTTGGCCTGGGCCTGCAAGACAAGCTGTGTGTGATTTGGATGGCAGAGTCAGAGAAATGGAACTGCAGAAACCCTCTGGATCCTAGAAGATTGTGAGTGAATCCACGGTGTCCAGGAGTTGAAGGTACTTTGCTGGACTTAGGTTTGTTTTTGAGTGTGCCTGATTCTTACCTTTGAAAAAAGACTGGTACTTGTACGTTATTTGGTTACAGCAGACCCACAGTTAAAGAGACTTCTCAAATAAGACTAGTGAACTTTTGAAGTGGTTTGGCGGTTTTAAGGCTGTGGTGCATTTTAGGTTGTACTGTCTCTGGGGTTGTGTTTAATGTTAACATACTTTGGGGATAAGAAACTGGGAAAGGTGGTGATATATATTAATAGTGGTGTTTTGTGTGTCAAGTTTGACAAGGGGTCAATTGTTCTGGATAGGATTAGTGTCATCTTGACACACCTGGGTTGAGGGAGCCTTGAATGAGGAATTGGCTCCATTGGTTGGCCTGTGGCCCCCACATCTGTAGGAGTATTGGAGTAGGCAGCACTTCATGGCTGTCATTACCCATAGTCCTAATTGTGTGCGGTGGGCAGGCGAAATAGTGTGATGTCGAAATGCAGGTCTCTGTTGATGGTGAGGGTTGTAAGAAGGAGGAATACCCCGGAGATAGGGGAGTTACCAGCCGTATGTGACCTCTTATAGCATATGAGAAATCGAAAAAGATGCAACCGTGTGGCTATAAAGGGATCACTGGTGGAGGTATGCTGGTTCGACGGATTGTCGCGATGATATACGGCGCCTTTTGATGTGATGAAAGGCCGAGAGGCCGGGAGCGCTGGCGATGAGTAGAATTGGTGCACTATGTAGGAGTAAAGGGCACGGATTGAGCGATCGTAAGTGATGGATGAGGGATGAAAGAAAGATTTGAGGTAGATTTCACTGCCGAGAGGCTGGCCTCTTTAGTTGGTAGCCGAGGTAAGAGAGGGAACGGTTTGGAAGGGCGGGATTCAATGGTACGGGGTCATAGGTGGACAAGAAGGGCGACGGGGAGGAAGAAATGGGGGAAAAGAGAAAAAATAAAGACAAATAAATGAAAGGTCAGTAAAAATCCAAAGGAACACTAACATTTCAAGACAGATAAAGGAACGAAATAGTGTGGGTGCGAAAGAGAAAGAAAGAAAGAAAGAAAGAAAGAAAAGAAAAGAAAGAAGTGCTGGGTGTGGTGTGCAGCGCCTTTAATCACAGCACTTGGAGCAGAGGCAGGTGGATCTCTGTGAGACTGGGGCCAGCCTGTTTTATATGGTGAGTTCCAGGCATCTGGGGCTAAAGGGAGAACCCTGCTTCAAAAAGACCAAAAAAAAAAAAAAAAAAAAAAAAAAAAAGCTTGTTTAAAAATTATATAAGTGGAGAGGTGCCCAAGGGCTGGGGCCTTACCTTTTTTTTGGAGAGAATGCCTAGCGGTTAAGAGCACCAACTGCTCTTGCAGAGGGAACGCGGGTTCGGATTCCCAGCACGCCATGGCCTGAGGGAACCATCTGTAACTCCGGATTCCAGGAGAACTCCAGTTCCCAGGGGAATCGAGACCCTCATCTGACCGTCCGCGGCATTGTACGACATGGTTGCACAGAACTACATTACAAGACGGTACACTTCTTTACAATATAAATAAATAAATAAATTATTAATTAATTAATTAATTAATTATATGGAACTAAAGGGACCCAAAATAGCCAAAATAAATAAGCAATGCTGAAGAGAAAGAGCAAAGCTACAGAACTCAATTCCTGATATAAAATTTCTATAAATCTATAGTTACTAAAATAGTGGCAGTGCTACAAACTCAGAGATTTGGACTAATGGAACAGAGCAGAAACAGACCCTCACAGAGATGGAGGAAAGGATGCTATTGGGGAACTAGCCATGTGGGCAACGGAGCATGAAATTGGACCTTCACTTCTCCCACAGACCAAAAAACAATTCAAAGGACTGAGGAGTGGCTCAGTAAAGTGCTTGCCATGCAGACATGAGGGCCTGGGTTCTGTACACCACACTCCATGTAAAAAGCTGGACAGAAGCAGAGGGGCCCGGGAGATGGCTCAACTAAGTTAAGTGCTGATTTCACAAGCATGACTCAAACTCAAGTCTCCAGCACATACATAAAAAGTTGGGCATGGCTGACCACATGCCTGCAGCCCCAGTGCTGTGGAAGGTGGAAACAGGACTCTTGGGACTTGCTGGCCATCAGACACAGACAGTTCTGCACTAGTGTTTACAGTAGCACCATTCAAAATAACCACAATCAGAAACAGGTGGATTTGCTTATCCTGATGAACTTATTAAGCAAAACGTGCATAAATACAATGGGAACTTATNCTGGCCTAGAACTTGGTATATAGACCAGGCTGACCTTGAAGTCACAGAGATCATCTGCCTTTGCCTTGAGTGCTGGGATTAAAGGCATGCTCCATCACATCTGGCTGTAAAAAATAATTAAAAAAAAGATTTTGTGTGTATGTATGTAGGCAAATCTGCTAGCATGTATTTTGAGGTCAGAAGAGAATTTTGTGGATTTGATTTTCTCCAAACATCTTTATATGGGTACTGGAGATCAAACTTGGTTTGTCAGGCTTGCAAAGCAAGCACTTTCCCTGATTAGCCATCTCATGGCCTCTTGAAAATCATTCTTTGAGGGGCTAGAGAGATGGCTCAGCAGCTTCTCCTTCAGAGGTTGTGGGTTCCATTCTCGGCACCCACATGGTGGTTAAAACCTTCCTAAACTCCAGTTCCAGGGAATCTGACACCCCTTCTGGTCTTGGGAGGGGGGGCTCTTTACTACGTGAGTGCACTTACATACATGTAGGCAAAACATGCACATGAAATAAAAATAAAAAAAGAAAACCAGGGGCTGGAGAGATGGCCTAGCTGTTAAGAGATCCAACTGCTCTTGCAGAGGACCCAGGTTCAATCCCCAGCACCCACATGGCGGCTGAGAACCATCTTTAACTCCAGTTCCAGGGGAATCCGACACCCTCTTCTGACCTCCGCGGCATTGCAGGACACAGGTGCACAAACCTACATGCAGACAGTACATTCATACACATACAAAATAAATAAAATTAATAAAAAAAAGAAGTTAAGGTTGAAGGATATAAGGACAACAGACAAAAGTCAACCACTTTCCTATATGCCAGCAGTGAACGCTGGGAATTTGGAATGAAGAGCACAGTGCCACTTAATTTAATATCCAAAAATAGGTATAAATCTAAAATATATTTGCAAAAGTACATGAAGACTGCAGAACTCTAATGAAAGAAATCAAAGAACTAGATCCATTAGTGGGTGGGGAGATTCAGTATTTTTAGATGTCAGTTCTTAACAGACTGATCTACAGATCGGTGCAATCCTAATGAAAACCCTGAAAGGTATGAGGGAATCAATAAGCTGACTCAAAATGTATATCTATATATAGGGCTGGAGAGATGGCCTAGCAGTTGAGAGCGCTGACTGCTCTTGCAGAGGACCCGGGTTCGATCCCCAGCACCCACATGGCGGCTAAGAACCGTCTGTAACTCCAATTCCAGGAGAACTCCAGTTCCAGGGGAACCCAACACCCTCTTCTGACCACCGCAGCATTGCACAGCACGGGTGCACAGACCTGCATGCAGACAGTACATTCATACACATAAAAAAATAAAACTAAAAAAAAAAGAAAATTAAATTTCTTTTAAAAATGTATATATAGAGGAGAAGAGTTAAAATGGCCAACACAATGTGGAAGAAGAACAGGACCAGAGAGACGGCTCCACGGTTAAGAATGTGTACTGCTCTGTGGGGCCTGAGTTCAACTCCCACACCCATGTCTGGCAGCTCACAACAGTGTGACATGGTAAAACCACAGGGAAATAATCAACAGAACAGAATAGAGCCCAGAAATAAAACCATATAAATCGAGTCAACTGATCTTTGACAAAAAATGGAAGGCAGCAAAATAGAGCAAAAATGGTCTTTCAACAAATGGTGCAGAACAACTACATACACCACACACACACACACACACACACACACACACACACACACGCACACACACACAAACACACGTGTGAACCTAGACCAGGATATGTCCCACAAACTCAAAACAGATCACAAACCCATGTTTACCCACAAAGCTAAACTTTTTTTTTTTTTTTTGGTCTTTTTGATACAGGGTCTCCCTTTAGTCCCGGCTGGCCTGGAGCTCGATATGCAGACCCTGCTGGTCTTGAACTCACAGAGATCAGCCTGCCTCTGCCTCTTGAGTGCTGGGATTAAAGGCATGCACCACCATGCCCAGCACAAAGCTAAACATATTAATACATGATCTAGAAATTGAAATCCTTGGTATCAAAGGTGTTTTGTGTCCATGTAAAAAACCGTATAGGGATTTGGCACTAGGAGTGGTCAAACACCTAGCATGCACGCAGCCCTGGGTTCAATCCCCAATACTGGGGTAGAAGGAGGGACAAAACACCAACAACTGTTAAAACTTGGAAGCAGGGGCTGGAGAGATGGCTCAGCAGTTAAGAGCACTGGCTGCTCCTGCAGAGGACCTGGGTTTGGTTCCCAGCACCAACAAGGCAGCTAAAACCCATGCATAATTCTAGTTCTAGGAAATCCAACACCCTCTCTGGCCTCAGCAGGCATTGCACAACATGGGCGCACTTACAAACATGAAAGCAATACACTCATAAAAATAAAATAAAAACATGGGAGCAACCAAAGTGTTCATCTACATCATAAACTGTGGCATATCCAGACAGTGGGACATTATTTGACACTAAAACAATAAGCCACAAAGCTACGAAAGGGCAGGGAGGAAACTTAAGAGCACATTACTGAGTCCAAGAAGCCAATCTGAAGGTGCCATATGCTCTATGACCCCAACTTGATGACATTCTGCATGAAAGCAGAACTACAGAGATGGGGACAAAGTCATTGGTTGCCAGAGGCTGGGGGGAGGGACAGAGAGATGATTACTGGGGACACAGAGGTTTCTTAAGGCAGTGAAACTATTCTGTGTGATTCTGTAATGCTGGGTGCAAGTCATTACACAAACCCGTAAAACATACAAGACTAAGGAGTGACTGAACTCACAGTAAATGACGGGCCCAGGTAATAATGCTGGTAGGCTCCCCAACTGTCACAAAGCTGCTACTTTAGTGGGGGCTCTTGCCAATGGAGGACGAGGTTACACACATATGAGGGAAACTTCTGTATCTTTCGATTTTGCTACAAAGCTGCTCTTAAAACATCAAATCTTTTTTTAAAAAAATGTAATAATAGGGCCAGTGCGATGGCTCAGCAGGTAAAGGGGTTTGCTGTCAAACCTGCTGACCCAAGTTCAATCCCCAGAACCCACATAAAGGAAGGAGAGAACTGACTCCCACAAGTTGTCCTCTGACTTCCATGTATGCACACAAAGTAAATAAATAAATGTAACTTAATTTTTATTTATTTTTAAAATTTATTTATTATTTTATGTGTATGAGAGTACTGTCTGCATGTAATTAGGTGCACCCGAGACATGCAATGCTGCAGAGGTCAGAAGGTGTCAGATTCCCCTGGAACTGGAGTTAAAGACGGTTCTTAGCCGACATGTGGGTGCTGGGAATTGAACCCGGGTCCTCTGTAAGAGCAGTCGGTGCTCTTAACCACTGAGCCATTTCTCCAGCCCCCTGTAACTTAATTTTTAAAAATAAAATGCAGTAGGCAATCTTGCCTCCAGCACTCAGGGACAGGTGAGTGGGTTTCTGTGGGCCCAAGGCCAGCCTGGTTTACATTGTGAATTCCAGGCTAGGCAAGGGCTACATAATGAGACCTTGTCTCCCAAAAGAAGAATCTGACTTCATTTTTCATGTTTGAACATGGATGGTTTTCAAGCCCCCTCCCGGTGATCTCCCTTTGCCCTGTACCTCAAGAAACCAGTAACAACACTCTGGAGGTCCCCACTATGCAAATCTTGCAAATCACCTGAACTTCAGGCAGCCTTACCTGGGTCTACTGGCCCATCCTTCCACACTAGGCAATAATAAAACCCAGAAACACTTGCCCCTGCTTTTGCTCAAGCCCGGGTACATGCCTGCCTCCCCATGAAGTTCTACTATGTGAGCAACAAGCCTCTTCATAGCCTCTTGGTGGTGGGTGTGGTCACCAGCCTCAACATCAAACTGATCTAGTTGATAGTGGGGGGAGCTGACCCCACCCTCCATGGAGGCAAACACAAAACACAATAATACATTTACAAGAACACTGAGAAAATGCAGTACTTAGGAGTACATTTAACAAAATATGTGGAATATAATACACAGAGAACTACAAAACACCAAGAAAAATCAAATATATCCTAAATAGAGTGAACTACCATAAGAATACTACTACAGCTGGGTGTGGTGGCGCACGCCTTTAATCCTAGCACTCGGGAGGCAGAGGCAGGCGGATCTTTGTGAGTTCAAGGCCAGCCTGGTCTACAGAGTGAGTTCCAGGACAGCTGGGGGCTACAAGGAGACCCTGTCTCGAAACAAACAAACAAACAAACAAACAAACAAAAAGAATACTACTACAATATTATAGCCTGTCAATTCTCCCCAAATCGATTCATAGATTCCTTGCAATGCAGCTAAATCTTAACAGACACAGCCCGTGTGTGTGTGTGTGTGTGTGTGTGTGTGTGTGTGTGTGTGTGTGGTGTGTAAGCTGACATGATTTCAGAGAGCACATAGCGATACAGGATCTAGAAGTTGTAGCAGAGTCACTTGGAGTCACACAAAGGAATGAACACAGCTGGGTGTGAGCGCACAGCCACAGTTCCAGAGCCTGGACAGCTGAGGCAGGAGGGTCACGGTTTCAAGCCAGCCACATAGTGAGAACCTATCTCCACAGAAAAAGAAAGAGAAGAAAAACATAGGAGGGAGGGAAAGAGAAGGGAGAGAGAAGGTGGGAGCAAGAGACGCATCCTAAATATATAGTTATCATACAGAAATGAAATCACAAGAGCTTGTAGCCCGAATGAATTTTAAAATATGTAATTCATATATGCATCTAATATCAGAGTTACAAAATTTAAGGAGCAAAATATGACAGATTTGAAGTAAGGAATTAATAGTCCTACAATAACAACTGAAGACTCCAATATTCATAGTTGAATAGTGAGACAAGATTAATAAGGTAATAGAAGAAAAAAAATCACAAGCCAACTGGATGTTATATTCAAAACACTTGACCCAGCAACAGAAACATATCTCTTCTCAAGTGTCCATGGACCAACCTCCAGGACAGATTATGCATTTTTTTTTTTTTTTGGTCTTTTCGAGACAGGGTCTTCCTGTAGCCCCAACTGTCCTGGGACTCACGCTGTAGACTAGGCTGGCCTTGAACTCACAAAGATCTGCCTGCCTCTGCCTCCCAAGTGCTAGGATTAAAGGCGTGCGCCACCACACCCAGCAGATTATGCATTTTTAAAGACTGAAAACATACCAAGAATCTTTTCATACCACAGAGAAATGACACTAGAAATTAATAAACAGAAAAAACAGGAAATTTCACAAAAATATGAAATTAGCTAGGCATGTCCACGCCTAAAAGAGCAGTGTGTCAAAGAAGAAATCACAAAGGAAGTCAGAAGTCACTTAAATTAAATAAAAGAGAAAACACACATTACCCAAATGCATATCACACAATAAAAGCAGCACAAAGAGGGAAGTTTTCTGGTGTAGCTGCACATATTAAAACAGAGGAAGGATCTTTTACCTCTGAAACAACTAGAAAATAGAACAAACTAAGCCAAGAGCTAGCAAAAGGAAGGAAACAAAGATTAGAACAGAGATAAATAAAAGAGAAACAATGGAGGAAACTAATGAAGATAAAATTGATAAACCTTTCATGTCAAACATAGCGGTGAACAGTAGCAAGATTTCCTGCTAAGAAAAATACTAAGATAAGGATGCTTCTGCCATTTCTAGTCAATATACTAACAAGTTCTTGTTACAACAGTTAGACACACACACACACACACACACACACACACACACAGGGAAAGAAATCACTATCGCTATGTAATTCAGTAGAGTTATAATATACAAAATTAACACAGAAATTAATTGCTTTTCTATACAAGTAAAATTGAATGACCTGAAAAAGAAATGAGGAATATCATTCATTCATAATAGCATCAAAAAATAAATAAACTAAAATAGGGAGCAGAGAGAAGGCACAAGCACAGGATCTGAGCTCAGATACCATCACTGTAGCATGCACGGTCCTCTGCAAGAACTGACCTTGGACATCAAATGCCTTTCCATACTTAGGGGCAGTGGCCCACCCAGGATTAAAACTGCTGGACTTTTGGGCTGGAGAGATGGCCTAGCGGTTAAGCGCACCGACTGCTCTTGCAGAGGACCCGGGTTCCATCCCCAGCACCCACACGGCAGCTAAGAACCATCTTTAACTCCAGTTCCAGGGGAATCTGATGCCCTCTTCTGACCTCCGCGGCACTGCACGACACGGGTGTACAAACCTACATGCAGATAGTACATTCATACACATAAAAAAATAAATAAAAAAAAAAAAAAAAAAAAAAGAACTGCTGGACTTCTGAGGAAAAAGGAGGAGCCAGAGGAGTCGGCTACCCCTCCCCACCAGCCAGTGGGCCTTGGCTGTATGGGAGGAAGGGCTAAGGGCGTAGAAACAGAGAATGCCATGAGGTGGGTCTCTTCCACCCTTACTATCTTGGGCAGAGATTTCAAGGTCCATGCCAGAAAGGAAACTTTCCTGTATGGGCATGAGGAAAGAGGAGCACCAACATTCCTGTAAGTAACCCCTCACCCATTCTCTCTTGTAAGCAAGCCCAATTAAACTGGCCAGAATTTTCCAAACTGCAGTCTGGGGACTCTGTTCCTCGATTTGCCTTTGGGACCTTGGAAGTAGAAGTACCTCCCAGAAGGAATCTTAGAAACAAGCACCCACAATATAAAAACAAAAAAACACCCAGGCATGGCCATGTGCATGCCTGGAACCCCAACTCTGTTAGAGGAGCAGCCAGGATGATCAGCATGAGCCCAGCACCGTAGCTCCAGGTTCAGTGAGAGACCCTGCCTCAAAGGAATAAAGGGGAGAGTGACCGAGTAGAACACCTGCCTCCATGTGCAGGCACGGACACAACACACACACACACACACACACACACACAAAGAATACAATGTTAGGAATAAGTTTAACCAAATTGCTAAAAGAAATACTGTATTAGTTATTGATGTGTGACAAAAGCAACTTAAAGAAGGAAAGGCTTTCAGGGAAATAGTCCATCATGGCCAAGGGAAACAGTTTATTGTGGCCAGAAAGGAGCAGAGTTACGATAGTCAAGATGCCAGTACTACCCAAAGTGATACATGGATCCCATGAAATTACTCTCAGAGTTTCAATGGCTTTTTTTCTTCCCAGTAGAAAACTCATTTTCAGAAACCCATAAGACGACTCTACAACCTGGGCAAGGTAGCACACACCTTTAATCCCAGCACTCGGGAGGCAGAGGCAGGTGGATTTCTGTGAGGTCAATGCCAGCCTGGTCTACAAAGTGAGTTCCAGGACAGCTGGGGCTATACGGAGACCCTGTCTCAAAACGACCCCCCCCAAAAAATGATAGTTCTACAAGTAAAGGTGATTG